>CM030931.1:0-16428 GCA_018136815.1 Isochrysis galbana
GACTGTCAATATTGGGCCGATACTTAATCCCTAATCCCTGTCATTTTGTTCTCGAAGGTCACCTAGGCCAAGAGCCCAAGGAAATCCTTGTAGGAGAGAGCTTGCTGGGCCAAGGGCAAGCACCCCTTGGAAGCTATCACCCATGGGCAGGCCATTGTTACTGGAGAACGAGAAGAGAGAGCCGTGCATGCACGCCGTACTGCGTATGCTGCACCAGCAGCAAGCGGGCGCACACGTGGATCGGCGGCCGCTCAACCCCCTCGCTCCTCCTATCACATGCACATCCCTGTGGTGCTTGTGCTATGGTGCTGTAGTGAGTCAATAAGCAATAAGAGGTAGAAAGAAAGTAGCCCGGTCACTCACTCATTTTAACCACTATTTCCCACCTCCCCTGGGTGTCCAAGGATTCCTTAGGGTCCCCCCTACCTGCCCCGCCAACTCCCTCCCCCCTCCGAACGACCCCCTCCCGCCCACGAAGGGCAATGGCGTCGGTGAGGGACCCCCCTCCCTTCCCCCGCGCGTGGCGGGCTAATTTGGAGATTTGGGGGCGGGCGCTCACGGGAGGGAATCAGAGTGGTGAATGTGGGGGCGGCATCACTATTAGAAACGCGGAGCTTCCGCGACGTCCGATCGCCCGCGATCGGCCGAAGAATGGCCTGGGAGGTGGTGGCCATCGCAGAGCCCAGAGCTCTCGCGAGCAGGGTGGGGGTGACTAGTAGGTCGCACGCTGGTTCTTGAGGGTCGCACACACTCGTACTAACCCCGTCCTGGCCCCTCCACCGCAGGAATGCCTCGATTTCCGATCCGGCCCGACGCCCAGGGCACGGCCCCGATTGACGTCGAGAAGCGCTCGCTTGGACGCCTGGAGGTGCAGCTCCTCATGTCTGGCCGTGCGGCGCGACGGGCTGGTCGCGACCGGCCCGTTCAGGGCCTGCTTGTAACCCTCAAAGCCTCCTGGCCCGGCCCCACGCGTTCGCGCCCCACCGGTTTGATCCGAAATTTTGAAGAGCTAGCGTGTGGCGTGTTCACCTCTCACCTCCGCCTTCACCCGAAAGGCGTGCGCCGTGGCCGCTAGTACATGGATTTGGCTCTGGGGCGGAACCATTTCATGTGATGAGATTTAGATCGGCCCTAAGCAAGCTGAGGGGCAAGAGAGCGCCAGCGGCAAGCGCAGTCGCGTGCGAAAGTTGGGCACTCTGGCCCATTCGGCCCCCTTGGTCTTGTTGTCGATGTTGCGCAGGGCCAACTTCGACGCGATGTGTGCGGCCGGCGGCGGCGATTGGCGTGGCTGCTAGGGCGGCATCTTTGCAGTAATGCCTGTTGTGTCATTCTATCTTAGTGGATGGCCGAGAAGGCGCCGGCAGCGGCGCCCGGTCGCGGTCGAAAGTCGGGCACTCGGCCCGTTCGGCCCGGTGACGTTGGCGTGGTCGTCGGCGCCACACACGGCCGACTATGGCGCGATGCGCCGCGGGCGGGGGCGGCGATTGGTGTTGCTGCTAGGCGCGGCATATTCGGATATGGTGTCTGATGAGCCAATCTATCCCAGTGCAAGACCGAGAAAGCGTCGGCAGCGCGCCCGGTCGCGGTCGAAAGTCGGGCACTCGGCCCGTTTGGCCAGGTAACGTTGGCATAGTTATCGGCGCCACGCACCGCCGACTATGATGCAATGCGCGCGGGCGGCAGGGGCGATTGGCGTGGCTGCTAGGGCGGCATATTCGGATATGGTGTCTGGTAAGCCAATCTATCCCAGTGCAAGACCGAGAAAGCGCCGGCAGCGCGCCCGGTCGCGGTCGAAAGTCGGGCACTCGGCCCGTTTGGCCAGGTAACGTTGGCGTAGTTTTCGGCGCCACGCACCGCCGACTATGATGCAATGCGCGCGGGCGGCGGGGGCGATTGGCGTGGCTGCTAGGGCGGCATATTCGGATTTGGTGTCTGGCAAGCCATTCTATCCCAGTGGGAGACCAAGAAAACGCCGGCAGCGCGCCCGGTCGCGGTCGAAAGTCGGGCACTCGGCCCGTTCGGCCCGGTGACGTTGGCGTGGTCGTCGGCGTCACACACGGCCGACTATGGCGCGATGCGCGCGGGCGGGGGCGGCGATTGGTGTTGCTGCTAGGGCGGCATATTCGGATTTGGTGTCTGGAAAGCCATTCTATCCCAGTGGGAGACCAAGAAAACGCCGGCAGCGCGCCCGGTCGCGGTCGAAAGTCGGGCACTCGGCCCGTTCGGCCCGGTGACGTTGGCGTGGTCGTCGGCGTCACACACGGCCGACTATGGCGCGATGCGCGCGGGCGGGGGCGGCGATTGGTGTTGCTGCTAGGGCGGCATATTCGGATTTGGTGTCTGGAAAGCCATTCTATCCCAGTGCAAGACCGAGAAAGCGCCGGCAGCGCGCCCGGTCGCGGTCGAAAGTCGGGCACTCGGCCCGTTTGGCCAGGTATCGTTGGCGTAGTTTTCGGCGCCACGCACCGCCGACTATGATGCAATGCGCGCGGGCGGCGGGGGCGATTGGCGTGGCTGCTAGGGGACGTGCTTCTCCGCAAGTGCGACGCCACCTTCGCGGCCAACGTGCCCGGCTTCGCCAAAGACTCCGCCTCCATGGAGTGGGACAGGCTCGTAGCCCGTGAAGCCGGCTCCGATCTCTTAGAGTTATCCAAGAATTTGGTGCGCGCGTACGTCCGCAAGATGGGTGACGCGAAGGTGGATGCACGACGGTCTGGGACCACCCAAACATGTCGGCACGATATCAATCAACGATTCGAGTCCATCATCCCGGAACGACAAGGTCGACGCGGCTCGCGGCGTGGATAACGCGACCAAGTTCGGCGAGTGTCTTGGCCAAAGACTCGCTTCCGCGTCGAGAACCACGAGCTCCCTCGTTCGGCCCTTTCGTGCGTCAACCTCTGCCAGCGCTACCTGAGCCCGTACGAACAAGCCCGCGCTGGCCAACAACAAGCGTCGGTCACCACGGTCCGCCGCCGTGACGCCCGCCGGCGACTACTTCCAAGCCACCAAGACCGCCAAAGTTGCTAAGGCTGCTCTAATCCCGTGGACACTACGGCTTCGATGGTCGCCGCGTCCCAAGCGGCGGTGGCCGAGGCATTAAAAATCGCAAAACAACAACTCGAACCGCAAGACCGACTGGCGCTGACAATCGTCGGGCTCCTCCTCCACCTACGAATTACTCCGCATCGGTCTCCGCTACCGGACGCACTTCTTGACCGTCCCTCGGCAAAAGCACGTCTTCTCGTCGCCAATGTGAGCCCCCTCCGAACGGCCTTGGGCTTCCGCCGATTCGGGCCTCTCGGAATGGGATCCAGGTAGCTGGTCTCGAGCGCGAGCCTCGTTCTGGCAAATTTCTCGTTACGCGGGTCACCCGGCCCTTCGCGCTGCGCTCACGCGCTGCCGCCCCTCCGATGCCACCATGACCGCGCCGCGTCTCGACGACTTAGACCGCGACGTCAAGGAGTGGACCGACGCCAACGGCTGTGCGTACTGCGCCTTTCGTCCCCAGGCTCCATCTGGTACGCCCGAGGCAGACCTGTGGAAGTATGGCACGTGGCGACGGAGCTCATAACCCCGTCGTTTGCCAACCGTACATTCGTTTTCTCTGCGAAGGCGGCAGTGGCGAGTGTGGTAACGACCCAGAAGTCCACCGCCGCCTCCGCACGATGGTTGTTCTCCGTCCGGCCCAGTAGGTCGCCGGCGGGGCCCACGTCGCGCTGTTACCCCCGCTACCAGTCCAGGGTAGTGGGCCTGAACGCCACCCACCAAAAGATCGTATTACACTACGGCCGAGTACTTCTAGCGGCCCCCAACCGGTACCCCCAAGATTCCCCAAGTTCCAGACAAGCCCTGCCACCCCATCCCCCTCTTTCTCCTGCCTCCTCGCCGATTGCCCCTATTTCTCCCAATGCCGATAATTCCATCCTGATTCTCGATATCACGCACGAGTCCTCAAAACCAAGTCAACCGTCACCGCCTCTCTATCAACTCAAGCCGCTCAACCGCTATCCCACGCCACTCCCCAAGCATCAACAGTCCAAGACCTCACGGTCTGCGAAAATCCAGCCGCCGCAGGCCCAATCCAACCTTCAATCTCTCAAATCAAATTTCGCATGTCCGAGCCACAAAACGTCTCCCGAGTACGAGTACGAGTCCAAGTCACGTTCAGAATTACCCTCTTCGTCCTACGCCACCGCGAGCCCATCTACGAGTCTGAGCCCAGTCCATCATCACCGGTATCACCAGTCTCCATCGCTACGACGATGGAGGCGCAGTTCTCCGGTTCCTCCCCACTTTCTTTCGAGTCCGAGTCCAAGCCTGTTTTGAGCAAACCCCGTTCTGAGCCATCCGAGTCCGGAGTCCGAGTCCGAGTTTTACAACGTCACCCGGAGTCCTACCACGCGGTCGACCGCAGGATTAACGGAGCTCCAGCCACCCACTGAGCCTCTGACGACCACTCCTTCCGCGGGAGTGTTCACCTTCGGTCCTCCGCGCCCCGAGTCTGAGTCATTGGAAACTCCGGTCACGTCCAAATTCCAACCATACCCGAGCCCCCGTTTCACGAGCCACCGCGTATCGAGTCCAAACACAAGCTGACGCCGAAGCCCTCGACGACAGCCACTGTGTCCTTGTCCAAGCCACCCGTTTCGAGTCTCGCCGCAGCCGGCCTGCCACTCCAGCAAGCTGCACGCCGCCGAGCCGATCCCTTCCGTTTCCGTTCCGAGTCCGAGTCCAATTGCACAAGACAGTGCATCCCCGAGCCCGCGTAATCAGCCCGTCACCGAGTCCGAGATTACGGCCGCACCGAGCCAACCGGTGCTGGCCACCGTGCCCCTATTGTCATCACAAGCGTCCGCTTCGTCCTCATCGACGGTTGCGACGCCAGGGGGCTTCACCTTTGGGCCGGCCCCGTCCGTTCCCATTTCGAAAATTAGCCCTGTTTTTGGCGTCCAGCACGCTAGGAACGACGAGTCCGAGTCCGAGCACAAATCAAACGTCACCGCGGAGTCCGCGGTCGACCACCCGGCGTTCCCACGCCATCCCATCAGTCAAGAGCCATGGAGGAGCTGGCACAGCCGTCTCCTAGCCTCTCTCAAGTCGCCGAGTCTTCCGAATTCGAGTCTGATCCGCCGTAATTTTAGCGGTCCATGCACCCGCTAGCCCGAGCCAAGTCCTCCGAAGAATGCTTCGCATTGCAGAACCTCTTCGGCACCACCCACACCAGCCGCTGCCGCAGAGCCACACCCCTGGCCTCAGCCTTCCCCGCAGCCGGCTTCTTCGACAGCCACGTCCCTTCTTTCGCCGGCGCCGACCCCGCCGACGACAGATTGCAACGAAGTCTATGCCTGGCCCGATTCCTCTCCCGACGTGACCATGGAGAGTGACCACAACTCCCTTGCACGTCGAGGAACGGCCGCCTCCCAAACCGAGCTTCTACGCCCATTGAGCCAGCCCAACCGAGTCTCTAAGCCATGTCCTTCATGTCTCTCACCGGTGGTCTCGCGGCCGCCGGCGTCCGTCGCCGCAATCCGACACCCCCACTTCTCCGAGTTTCTTCGTCAATCCCGTCCTCCGAGCCTGTCTCACGTCGTCGATATCCGAGTCTACTTCCATTCGTCCTACGTCGCCGCGGCCACCGGTCGCAGCCTCAAGCACTGCCTGCCTCTCGATACCACTGCACCCCCATCATGCGCGTGGGCAGCGATCAATGCGTCGCGATCCAGTCTTCGATTCCTCTCGAAACAACTCCGATGTCGGCACCCGCGATGATACCCCGTCACCCGCTCTCCACGCTCTCGCCTCTCTTCGTGCACGAGCGAGCGGCTCTGCGGTGGTATTACCTCGGCACCTCACGGAGGCAGCCCAAGAGCTCCGCCGGCCGCGCAGTGGCACCTTAGCCTCGCTGCCGGCCGCGCTACCCAAGCACTTCGATGAGCTTTGCGCTGAGCTCACGAAGACGAGTCAACAAGTCCAAGACGGGCTGACTTCTGGCTGTCACGCCCACGAGTTCTCGTCGTTGGTGAGACTAGCGGCGTCGTCTCCTCCATGTTCCTACTCCGCCGGAGCTGATGTAGCTACGTGCGATTTATATCCTTCCGAGATTGACTACGTGCCCCACTTCCAAGGCGACGCGCTTCATGTCCAAACCTAGGTTGGGACCTAGTCATCGCCCACCGCCCTGCACGTACCTCTCCGCCGTCAGCAGCCAATGGCTTTCCCAAGAACCCGGACGTCGTGCCGCTCTTGAGTCGGCCGCCCGCGTCTTCAAGTCAATGGCCTCCGCCAATGCTCCGTTTGTAGCGGTTGAGAACCCTCGGATGCATGCGGAAGCTCGCCGTTTAGTCGGGGGGTTGACCCGACCCAATTCGTCCAACCCTGGGAGCACGGCACTGGACACCAGAAAGCCACCGGGTTGTACCTCACAAAGGGCTGCCGCCTCTCCAGCCACCTGCGTCGTGGATGGCCGTGAGTCGCCATGGCTAACCTCTCTCCTTCACCGCACCGTGGCGCCTCTTCGCAGCCGCACCTACGTCGGTGTAGCTGGAGCGATGGCGACCCATTGGATGCCTGTTCTTCTTCGACATTTGAGCCAACAGGGAGACCAGCCATCGACGAAGAAACTGTCCGCGTTGGAGCTACTCGCTTGGCCGCGCGGGCGCAGCCTATTGGACCGGCTTCCTTAGCTCGACTGAGCTACCGCATACGAGCCGTGGTCGGCTCTTCATCGTTATGAGAGGGGGAGGGAATCTAGTGAAGTTTCTTCCGACCCCGTTGTTTCCCGTCCAGCTACTCCGAGTCAGACAACCACGAAGACCAAAAGAAACCCACGATAACACGACAACGGACACGCCACTCTACGCCTCCGAGTCTACTCTCCACGACCCATTCTCTCCATGGACCGCCCCGCCTCCGGCACGCGCGAGCTCGCCGCGTCCGACGACGCCGACGACTCTCCGGAAGCGGCGCCAACAATGGCAACATTCGAGTGACGGGGACCAGAAATGGTCCAACGTCACGCTCGAAACCGCTGACGAAATAAGAGCGCAAGCTCTAGCCGGACGAGCGCCGACGAGGAATCCGACCTCGCCGCTGCCGTCCGAGCGCCGATCGAGTTCGTGGAAGCCAAAGGGCATCCGCGCCGAAGAGCTAGCCTCATTAGTTCGAAGACCAAGACAGAAGCCCAAGCTCGTCTCGAGAAGACTGGGAAAAGATGTCCGACCACCCGAGGCACCCCACCGACAAGAGAGGCCTGGGATACACTAGTCCCAAGCTATCACCGCTGCAACCGCTACCAACGAGGACGACGCCTCTAGACCCTCTGCCACGATAGCGGCAGTCGGATTACCCGAAGAGACGACGATCCCAGACGACGAATTCACCCGAGCAACCAGCTGTGACAACCCGTCCCCGTCGACCACCATGCACACGTGACCGGCGCACCGACCGGATAGCGTCGTGGATACCCTACCATCTGCCTACCCAAGGCATTGCTATATGTTCGAGACCTAGTGGTCTGCCGCTCCGGCGAGGCTACCGGCAAAGAAGGAGTTATCTTAGCCGACTCCGCTCTCACGGTCAACAGCACACTCGCTAACACCGGAGCTGGCCCGTCGGTCGTGACCACTTCCTCTTGTCCAGCCTACCCAAAGACGCATGCGTCGAGCGGCTGCCACAAGCCGTAGTGACAACGCTTCACGGTCCGGACGGCCTGCCTCTTATCACGCGAGGCAAGGCTCGAATCGTCTTCTCCGTCGGTGGATTCTCTTTCGTCATACGTTCATGGTGATTGAAGGCAACCCGATGCTGCTGCTCGGGAACGACTTCTTAGCCACGCACGCCGCTTCGATTCAGCTCGCCTCCGACAGCGCGGACGGCTCTATCACCCTCGGTGCTCCATCCACGGTGGCTCCTCTTGAGGTTAATGGCAGTCAAGCCCCGACGCTCCGCCGATCTTTCGCGTCTCGACGTCACCGATAGCGGTGGTCCCTGTCAGCATGACTTGTGCACAGGTCTGTCCGACCTCCGCGGAACCCAATCACGACTGACTTCTTCCGAGGGCCGCAGCCACGCAAAAACGACAACCAGCTAGTCACCGAGCCTCTCTTCAGCCGGCCGATGAGTTTTGCCGCCAAAGCGCGGCATCATGTGGCTCCGAGTACCTCCTATATACCCACGAACCTATCACGATCCCGGCCTATCATCGGGCAACGTTTCACGTCCGAATTCCGCTAGCTCTTCGAGAACACGAAGACTGCGCCATGCTCGTGGACCGACTCCCTACCGTGAAACGATCGATAGCTCTCCTCTCGTCATTCCCAGTAGAGAGGTCGAACTCCGACCACACCATCGCGGTTACGGTGGCAACACTGACCCCAAACCTCTACACCTTCCGTCGTTCCATCCTGTAGCTTCGCTACAGGTTCGATTCAAATTCACGCTGGAACATATCGCCGGCGTCGGGGCCGTTAACTCGCCGGATGTGATTGAGTCGCTCGACGAGGACCACGTAAGCTCCTCGAGGCAGCCAAGATCGACCCCGAGGCGTCTCTCGATGCCCAACGTGAACAAGTTCGTCGTCTACTGGCCCGACGTATCGCTGCTTTCGCAATTGACCCGACCAACCCGAATCACACTCACGTGATGGAGGTAGAGCTACCGTCAACCCCGGAGCCGAAGCTCACCGCCACGCACCGTCTAGAGTTGGACGAGAGGGTGAGAAGATCATAGAGGACGAAGTTTGCAAGATGGAGTCCGCGGGCATCATTAGGAAATCAAATTCGTCGTGGGCCTCTCGAGTCGTGCTAGTCACTAAGAAGGATGGCTCCGTACGTTTCTGCGTAGATTATCGCGACGTCAACTCCAAGCTTCGTCTAGAGGACAGCCTCTTCCCTCACGGTAGAAGCCATCGACCGATTGTCGTCCGGCAAGGCAACCTTGATTCTCTATTCCTTTGCACCCTGGACCTAGCATCTGGTTTTTGGGGTATACCGATCAAAGAGTCCGATAAACATATCACCGCGTTCACTACTCATCGCGGCAAGTACGAGTTCAATTACTTGCCTTTTGGTGTTCAATCCGGTCCCTCGTATATGTGCCGCTCATGGACGCCGTTCTCGGTGGGCTGGCATGGGAGATTTGTATGCCATACTTGGATGATGTCGGCGCCTGGTCGACAGGCGTAGGTGACTCGCTGCAGGCCAGGGAAGAGTCGTCATTCCAACAAATGTTACACCGTCTTGATCTTGTCTTGGAACGTCTCATCTGGGCGGGCTCACTTGCAAGATGTCGAAATGCGTTTTCTTTGCACCTCGGCTGAATATCTCGGCACGTTGTTTCGCGTGAAGGTCTTCGGATGGATCCAAGAAAGTGGAAGCCGTCTCGAAAATCGACCCTACCCAAATCACTCTATCGAAGCCGTCCGTTCTTTCCTTGGACTGTGCTCGTACTACGCCGTTTTATACGCCGTTTTGCGATCCGTGCAGCGCCGTTAACCGCTCTCAGCGGAAAGGGTGCGATGTCCCGGTCGAGTCGCAAACAGAAGCCTGTCGCCAGGCTATCGAAGATCTCAAGCAAGCTATCTGTGAAGAACCCGTACTCGCACCTCCTCGAGACGACCGTCCTTTCCTCGTTAAGACCGACGGTGCTAGCAAGCTAGGCATCGCCGGCGTCCTTGCTCAGAAAGACGACGAAGGGAGAGAGCGCGTTGTTGCATACTACGGTCGTAGTTTGAGTCCGGCTGAGCGCCATTGGACAGTTACTGAAATCGAACTTCTAGCAGCGCTAGAATCGATCCGAAATTGGAGGCTTATCTTTGGGGTCGCCACTTCACCCTCGTCGTAGACCATTCAGCTTTGCGCTGGCTTCACACGATGAAAGATCAAGTCACCGGTGGTCCAGCCTCGCGCCTCATGCGATGGGTCCTGAAGCTAGCCGAATATCGATTCGACGTCGTGCACAAACCTGGAGTCACTCACTGGGACGCCGACGGCTTATCCCGCCTAGTTGCTCTCGAGCCCGATCACGATCCTCTCCATCTCGAGGAGAGTGACGTCCATTCTTTCGATTCTTCCGAAATTCACGACATAGTTGCCGCGCGGTTACTTCATCCACCTCACCGCTCGCCGCCAACAAGCAAACGATAGGCTCGCTCGTCAGCATCGGAATCTTCGGAGTCGATTACCTCCTCGTATCTCGATGTGGGCGTGCCTCATGCCGACGAATTGCGTCAAGCGCTCTCTACCGACGAGTTCGCTAGCTCGATCATTTCTGAACTCGAGTCGATCCTTCCGAAAGCTTCCTCTTCGATCGACTCTAGCTCGTCGTCGAAGAAAGGTCCCGATTCCTGCTTCGCGATGGCCTACTCTACTACCGTCTCAGAGGCGGAAGAGGCTCTCTTCGTTTATACATTCCGGAGTCCTTCGTGACACGTACCTCCGCGCCTACCATGACCACCTTGGTCACCCAGGTGCGACAAGGATGATACCTACTTCGTTTCGAGTTTACTGGCTGGCCTATCCGCCTCTGTATCGGAGTACGTTCGAGAGTGCCATGATGCACTCTTGGCAACCGTTACCGCGACCGCTCGCCCATCCATCCGGTCTTTCTATCGGATCCTATCCTTTCGACGTCGTCTATTGCGATATTCTTTCGATGGCTCCCACCCACGATTTCGTATCCGGCCGCTCCGGTTTTGATAAGCTGATTGTTTTCGTCGATTCTCTCTCTCGTTGGATTGAAGCTGAGCCTTGCACGGTAACCCCTCGTCCGAAAATGTCTGGACGTCTTCATGCGTCTCATCGTATCTCGTTATGGAGTCCCTCGCAACTTCGAACCGACGCCGGCTCGAATCTTTGCTCTCGTTAGTGGACCTAATTCTCAAAGCGACTGGCACGGACTTGAGCACTACTGAAGCCTATCGCCACGAAGGCGTAGGGCTAGTGAAGAGCTCAACAAACTCTCCTCACGATGACTCGAGTCTCCAATGAAGGCGGCGCCCATTGGGTCGACCACCTTCCGTTTCTTCTCATGTCTATGCGAGCGACCGCCGGTCGCGTCGTACCCAAGTCACCCGCGGCTATCTTGTTTGGTCGGGAGCTTCGTCTTCCAGCTCAACTGCTGACCCTGCTCCTGTTCTCGAGTTGCTTCCATCTAGGCCTCCGTCCGATGCCGTCATTTACGCCACGAGCTCAATAAGAAAGCTTCTCGAGTCGTGGCGTTCCGCCTCGAAAGTACTCAAGAAGCCCAACGCGAATCGATGCGCTCCGCCTCTCAAAGTCTAACTCGGTGTCACCTTCAAACCAGGAGACAGAGTTTGTCGTCGAATCCTGGCCACGCCAACAACTTCAATATTCTACTCCGGTCCCTACCGAGTAGAAGAAGCCATCTCGGCCACTCGCTACCGTCTACGCGATCTCGAAATCGTCAAGTCAAGGATGAAGTTCACATTTCAATCTTCGTCGTACTTCACCGTCACGATTCGTCCCGCTCGCTGAAGATGATATTGGTCGAAGAGTTACTCGATGCAAGGGCGATGGAGTTTCATTCAAGTATCTCGTCAAATGGCGCGGCTATCCTCGTTCTGAAGCTACTTGGGAGTCTCGAATTGAGTTGCTTCGGCGTTGTGCTGATCTAGTTGAGTCGTACGACACCATTTCGACGCCGTCCGGTTCAACCCCAAGCTCACTCCGCTGTAGACTCCTCTTCAAGTCCAAGCTCAAGTTCCAATCCAATCAAGTTATTCCACGTCGAATTCAGAGACAAGTCGTACTCCTCCTGATCTGCCTTCGAGTCGTACTCGTTCTCGTTCACAATCGTAGCGCTAAGTCGACCGGAAGTGGATGATTAGCGTCGCGTCAGCGCCTGACCCAGCGCAACTGCCCGAGCAAAACTCCTGTAAAAGGGAGAAGTGGTAGGACGTGACGTACGAAATCGGGGGCCGCCGCGCTAAGCTGCCGATTTTGTGCTCGCTTTGGATCCATGGGTTAATCTCCTCTTCTAGGTCTCTCGTCTCGTATGGTCAAATGAACTCTTTTGGCTCGACATCGGGAGACGTCTCGATTTAAGTCGGGGGTGTTGTATTCCTCCATCTGAAGGCTGTAGGCATGAATATTCGTGTAAGGTGCGCGCTACAATTACAATTGAACAGTTCCCCGTGTTGCACTGACGCACAAGACACACAGATTCGGATTCCCCATGGTCTCAAGTCCAGGTTTGCCGATTTTGATCTCGAAATTTGCGATTCGAATTTTGTTTTTGCTGTTACTATAATTGTTGGCTCGTTTAAGGTAATAAACCGGCATGACTTCGACTTCTCGTTCTGCAGTCGCTCTGCGAGACTCTCTCTCTCTCTCTCCGTCCGCCTTCCTCGGCCGACGGTAGGAAGATTCGTCCAAAACATTCTCCGGTCCAAGATATCTCGTGGGGGTCTCTCCGGCTCCGCGAGGGAAAGGACGCGATCTCGTTCCGAGATCGGCCTCGCGCCCTCCACGCTGCCCGCGTCCCTCGGTCCCTCGCCCCCCCCGGGCAGTTCTTTCCCTCGGCGTGCCATCCGTCGTTCCGGCCGTTTATTATCCCCCCCGCGCGAGGTTCTTCTCCTCCGTGCGCGGTTCGTTTCCTCCGGCGTCGTTCGTTCCCCCCCGCGCGCGTTATTCCCCCCCTTCGCTTCGATTCCTCTCGCGATTCCTTCGATGATGCCTTCATCTCGTCCGTTCTTCTTCGCGATTCTCGCGGAGGGGCACCGACGTTTAACGTTAGTTTCGCCGTGGTTTCGGTAAAGAAAGGTAGAACGAATGGCACGCGCCTCGGTTCGCGTCTTGTTTCGTCGCCCTTTGCCTCGTCTCTTGTCTAGAAGGTCTCTCCACATCCTTCTTCCCCCGCGCGAGTTTGGATTCTCTCGACCCTCCGCGTTGGCTTAAGCGACGAGTTTCGCTTTAACGATAGTCCGAACCTTCGTTTGCCGTAGTTATGCGCTCTCGTTCCGTATTTCTTCGCGCATGGCGATCGATCGCGACCTCAGCTTCGCCGGCGGAGGGTTTGTTTATCGTATGATTCGGAGTGTTTACGTTAGTTTTCTGAGCCCAAGGACTTTGGTTTTTGGTTTCTAGTGAGTGTTTTTGTAGCAACTTCGTCGAGTCCCTCCGTGTTCCAAACGAGTCCCCCGAGTTCCGAGTCTATACCCGAGTCAACGAGTCAATACAATCAGCACGGCCTGAGCCACCCCCAGTCGCCTGCCACCACCTCCCACAAGCCTCCTTCCGACTTCCGCGCCCACCGTGCTCCGTGCGTGCGTCGTGCGTCGTGCGTCGATCACCATGCCCGTAGTCATCCCGAGGAAAGCTCATGAGCTCCCGCAAGAATGCATTCCGCGCTAGCTGCGCGCGCCCTCGCACAGTCTCCAAGAGTGAGCAGCCTTGCTCTGACAACATCAAGGGACTCATGCCACTGGCATGGTGCCCCGCGACAAGAAAAATCTCGACACCATAGATGCGATCGCTAACTACATCCGAAACGAATAGGTCACATGGGCAGAAAACTAAGATAGGCTATTCGCATACCCAGACGCGACCACCCCGACAGCCTAAAACCTCTATATCATAGCCTGAGATATATATAAGAGACTTCTACAGAATAGAGTTCGAATCATATGAATACCACTACATACCGGTCTTGAATCCACGCTCTTAAGATTCACCACCCTGGTGAGGGGCTAACACCGTCGAAACCTGTCGCCCGATGCGCACTCGCACGGCGGCCAGGGTAGAAAACTAAATAAAAAGGTCAGCGGAGCTCAGCGCCCCGGTATTTACAGAAGACAACAAAGGTAAACTAAGATGAGCGACAACCTCGGCCTTGTGGCGGAAGCGATTGGCCTCGCCGAAAGCTCGCCTGAGGTCGAGGCACACCCTCCCCTCCCCACCCTCCTGAAAGAACACCCACGAAGAAGAACAACTCACGAGCACGAGACACCTCAGCAACGGCACGACACCTACACACAGCAGCAAGAAACCGGCCACCCAGAGGCACAGGAGGAGGCGAGGACAGACCACTGAGGGCCGGTGCACCCCGCCGACCCAGCCCCCCCACGACCCGGGCCCCTATGTAGAGCACGAGGGAGTTGCGCAAGCGGAAGTGAGAGGAGAGGAAGGGATCTGGGCGTGGTACAATAGACAACCCCGTAGCCGCGCGCGTGGCGAGAAAATTAAAAGGTTTTTTTCTAATATTGGATATGGGGGAGTAGACATTTTGTTGACGTGAGCGGAAAGCCCAAGCGGGTCGGAGGAGGGTCTCCCGGCCTATTCAGACTCCTCGTCCGAAAAGACGGTACGAAGTCCCGTCTGACCTCGGCCAAGATCGCGCTCCGTAGCTTGCACCGGCCGCGGTTGCCAAGTCCGCTCTTCGCTCTTCGCCAAGTTATTACAATATTATTACCGAGGACTAAGGTGCCCCTGCCTCCGCCACAGCTGCCGTCGCGACTGCCGCTGCCGCCGTCACGCCGCCGTGATGGATATCTGATACAGCTCATGCTGGTCGCTTGTCCTACACGAGAGCTGCCAACGCTGCCTTCGCTGCCGGAGCTCTTCTTTGTTGACGAGAGTTCCTGCCCCCCCCCCCCCCCGGTGCTTTTCCTTTTCCCTGGTGAGTCGCCCACATCCGACATAGGTCGGTTCGCCTCACCTGGTTTTCACCCATTGTAACTTGTGGGGAGTTAGAATGGGAGCCGGGCCCTGCAAGGGGAAGATTTGAAGGGGTGCATAGGTGTATGTATCTGTGACATCAATCAATCAACATACGTCAAGGCGTACGGGCAGGTGCGCTGAGCGCTGAGGGCGTTAGTACGGGCTAGTGGGAGTAGTGGTACTAATGCTCAGTTATATTATTATTATGGAAGGGCGCCGAAGCAGGGGGGTAGTAGTACGAGACGTTATAGCTCTATAGCCCGAATCTTCAAGCATTTATTTTACTACTAGATACTACTACAATAGTGGATGCAGACGCGCTCGCACCGCTAATCTAACGCCACGGCAAGCACGGCGCTCACAGCCACGGCCAATGCCCCATGATTCATGGCCACGCGGCCATGGCCACACCACGGCGCATACGGCCACAGGCCACATCCACGCTGCAACTCCCAACACTAGCACTATTGGACAACACCGCATGCTATGGCAACGCTGACGGTACAGAGAGTACACACAACAGTCAACAGTGCATCACCTGACAATTCAGTACTGGCAGCGCACCATTCCTCGCTACCAACAATTCACTACTGCCGGCGCACCATGCCACAAATCACACTATGCCAATACGTACCATACAATAACGTCTCCCAAAAAAGGCGTGGATGGAGAAGATGCAATAGTAGCACCGGCTCAAAAGTTTATGGCCAAAGCAATCTGCTACAACACTATGTATTACGCCGAACGGAAATGAGCGCACATGAAGCCGGTCTCCGTCTATGATCTATCTCAGGTCACATATCGCCTGCAGCAATCGGCTGACGTGTCAGCCACCATTCGCTTTGAGCGGTGCTCTCAACTTGTGCACCATAGGCGTTGGCAGCTTGAAACAATACCCAGCATAGGCGGCTCCAAGACTAAGGGTGTTGGAGGCGAGGACGTATGCGGCGGCACGCCGGAACTGTCCGTGCTGAATCATCGTGATCGTGTCCATGGAGAAGGTGGAGAACGTGGTAAACGCGCCGCAGAAGCCAACGCCCAGGAGGAGCTGCTGTCGGCGTGCGGCTCCGTTGCCTGACAGAGAGCCCAGCGCGAAGCTGCCAAGAATGTTAAGCGCGAGGATGACGAGCGGGCCCGCGTCGCGTCGCTTGGCTGCCTCCGAAGACGCGAAGCGGAGCAGCGCTCCGCCCACCGCACCCGCGCTCACCAATGCCATCTCGGGCACTACTGGTGGGAGCAATGGAGGGCCGAGCGTCATCGCACTCCAAGAAAAGAAAGCGTTGAAGTTCGAGGACGACAGAACGGAATGATGTGAAAAGAGTAGGAATAAACTAGAGAAGTGTGAACAGGCCTCTTGGTCTTCTTGTCTTCTTCTTTGCCATCTCCAACATATACTCTAGAGTACCAAGAGTCTCATGTACGATGTAAGTACGAGTCACTCAACAAAGAAAGGGTCTCAGACGTTCTGGGTTGGCGGTTGGGGCGGCCCTCGACCTTCGACCTTCGAGCGAGCATTCTGGGGCAGTCAAGCACTCAGCACTCTGTGGACTCTAGGGAGCCGTATCTCGGACGTCGATGAACCCGATGCTAGTGAGCGCCTCGAAGAAGCGGGCCTCGAGCACAGCATCGCGGGACTCGAGTTTCCCCCGTGCACGCAGCGCCCTCCAGAAGTGAATCTCGAGTCTCGAGACTCGAGTCTCGAGTACGCGCGGGGGAAACTCGAGTCTTGCTCGCGTCTCCCAGCGTCCCC
>CM030931.1:16528-43766 GCA_018136815.1 Isochrysis galbana
CCTTAAGCTCAATCCACCGTGCGGTCAATCTTCATACCACAAATCCTCTCGATGCAATCTTTGGAGGGACCGGAGCAACTTCGGTGGACAAGCACAGCGAGTCAAAAAGTGATCCCGGCTGTTCAATCAGTCGGCATAGGTGAGCTGCGCCGACTGCACGCCTGCGCTTTGCGACCGCTGCAGATGCCATTTCACCTCAGGTCAAGAGCGATCCTCGCTCATTCCGGGCTGCGTCGTGGTGTACACACGGGAGTAAATGCTCAGCTCCACCGCCCGCACATTGCTCTTGTTTTGCCAGCTCCACATCATCCGACTCGAGACGTTTCGCATTCGAGACCCTTCGCGGACGCAACCCTCTTCAAGTCGGTTCCGGCCCTGCCTAGACTTTTGGGAAGCACACGTCTCCAAGTAGCACCAAGACTCTTCAGATACCATCTCATGCTCGGATGACTCCGATGCAGAATGCATCACAACGGTCAGGGCTTGATACACATGCCCTCCGATGTTCTCTCATCATTCGCGCACGTCTGACTTTGTTTTATTTTGCTTTTTGACGCGCTCTCCAAAGTGCCATGATTTGACTATCGCTCCTATAGGAGATGGCGCCTGCGGCGCTATCCAACTGTTTGGGCAGGCGTGTTGACGGTCCTCGATGATGATGCTTATGCACCACATTTTGCACAAGGCCACGCCTCTCATTTTCGTCCTTATATAGCGTACTCCATCTTACATCTCATGTGCAACGTACTCGCCCAGGATCAAGATCTTGATGGAAGCTAAGATCTAGTTCCCTGTTGTATGTCTCCACCTTTTCATTGGCGCTTTCAATCGCCTCTTCTCTTGCTATCACGCTATGTGCTAGTCGGGGTGGTTCTTGATGTGTCTTCTTCTACTGAGCCGCTCATCTCACGTACCTCATTCCCCTAGCAGCATTCGTACGTTACTCAAAGCTCGTTCATCTCGATCGAAAATGGGTCATTTTGCTAAGGTTTCGTTTTCGTAATTTCTATGTCCAAATCTTCTTCACGTGCAACATGTTGCTATTTCAAGGCTTGCGCACCTGTCGCATTTGGGCTGCCCCAAAAACGTTCTGGAAAGCTAATTGGCGTCGTCGTTTTGGGGCTAGTTCTCCTGTTTGTCTCTCGGCCTTCTTTGATAGGCCTAAGCCCATCGGGCACTTGGTTCTTTCGGCCTAGTCGTAATTGCGTGTTTGCGTCGTAATTGTTGCCCCGTTGTTGAGCTACGCATTAGCATGCGCTTGGTCCTAGTCCTAGTTTATGTTTCACGGGGGCCGCGCTAATGCCTTGTTGCTAGGGATACGTAGCCCGGTCACTCACACTCACTCTTTTGTCTTTTGCTAGTACTACACTTTTTGTTGCTCATCTCAACTAAGTTTATCCTTGATTCACTCATGGGGGCACGAGCCCCGCCCCCCCTCTCTCCACTCTCCTTCCCCGCTGTGGAGGAGGAACCTGTTGTATTCCTGCCCATCTGAAGGCTATAGGCATGAATATTCGTGTAAGGTACGCGCTCACAATTACACTTGAACAGTTCCCCGTGATGCCACTGACGCACAAGACACACAGATTCGGATTCCCCATGGTCTCAAGTCCAGGTTTGCGGATTTTGGTCTCGAAATTTGCGATTCGAAATTTTTTTTGCTGTTACTGTTACTCTAATTGTTGGCTCGTTTAAGGTAATAAACCGGCATGACTTCGACTTCTCGTTCTGCGGTCACCCTGCGAGACTCTCTATCCCTTTCTCTCCGTCCTCCTCTCTTCGGCCGACAGAGGGAAGATTCGTCCAAAACATTTTCCGGTCCCAAGATATCTTGTGGGGGGGGCCTCTCCGCGCTCCGCGAGGGAAAGAGGGAAAGGACGCGATCTCGCTCCGAGATCGGCCTCGCGCCGGGTAGGGGGAGGGGAGGGAATGAACAACTTCCTAGGGCGGTTGCACGGCCTGGGGAGGAGGGCTGCATGAGCGAGCTGCATTCCCCAAGAAGTTGTTTGGTTCCCCCCTACCCCCATACGCCATACGCCATACGCGGGAAGTTGTCAGATATATGCGCGGTTTAGGGGGTTCATGCGCGGTTTTTATTTATGAGCTCTCTAATCTGACACAATCCCGCGTATGCTGGAGGTAAGGGGGGGGGGGAGGGGGGGGATGAACAACTTCCTGGGGTGGTTGCACAGCCTGGGGAGGGCTGCACGAGCGAGCTGCATTCCCCAAGAATTTGTTTGGTTCCCCCCTATCCCCGTACACGGAAGGTTGCGTTGGTTGCCTCCTTTTCGCCCACCGCCGACGCGAAGGGGACCCAGGGACAACATGGGAGCGTCGAATAATATTTCATGTTTGTTGTTTGTTAAAATTAAGGGTCTGTGCGTCTGTGCGAAATGGTCTATAGCAATCGTAGATAAAATAAAAGCGGTAGTGCAAGTGCAAAATGTGTGCATTTCATTCTTAAATTTCATCGCGCACGATGACGCAACTAAGTTTATACTTGGTTGCCCCATGGGGGTGCACGAGCCCCCCCCTCTCTCCACTCCTCCCCTGCCATGGGGGAGGAACCACCCATCCTCCTGGCACGCCTGGTGGCTTGCCAGGAGGCCACTGCCCTACTGACCCACTCCCTTCCCCACAGGCTCGCCCCATTCGCCCATCCTGGCCCCTCGTGGCCAGCCCATTGCTCCAACCCCCCCTCCCCCCCTGGTCGACAGGCAGACAGGTGCAGATTGGGGGCCCCAGAGGCTCAGGAGCGCCAGCGAGGGAGAGGCAGGGGAGACCAGGGCCCAGTCCCAGCCTCCTCTGCCCCCAGAGCTGGCCTCCATGAGCCTCCAGGGGTCGCCAGCAGGCAGCTGCAGGCCTGCCGCAGGCGCGCCATCGCGCGTGCCGCAGGAGAGGGGAGAGAGAGCGCGGAGAAGGGGGTGGGCGGAGCGAGAGCTCCGCTCACCGAAAAATAGGTAAGTCCCGCACCTGTTTACAGGATAAGTCGGGGCTGAGACCGCCGCCCACTCGGAGACACAGGAGGAAGGGGGGGAATGATCACCGGGGGGGGGGCGCGGGCCACCGGACCATATCTAAGCCCTTCACCCCTATCCCCCTAGTAGTGCACGGGGGGAGTCGCCTTATGGCGGGGGGAGAAGGGCCGGGGAAGTGGGGGTGTAGAAAGTTTCCTACGTGAGTAGAAAGTAGAGGGTCCACGGCCGCGTGTGCGGTGAGACTATTAAAAGGTTTATTTTATTATCATCGCGCACGATGATCCAGACAGCCTTTTGTTTTGGGTGTGCTTTATTTTTTTAGGAGACGCTTGTTTTTTGACGCGGGTGGCTCCTGCGCGCGCGAAAAGCCTCTCTCTTGGGCGCCGCCCGGAAGTCCACGCGATCTATACCAAGAGAGAGCGGTGCGAGGGGGACGACCCGCATCGCGTATTTGGAAACGAGGGGTACCAAATGAAGGCAAACGACCTGACCTGAGAGTGGCAACGTCGTCTATCGTCTACCAGCTACCAGTGCTTCGGAGAGCGTGGTTCTCTTTGCGATGTTACCCTTCGTCTACACAATGCTGCTATCTATCACTGGGACTGGGATGGGGGGAAGCCGCAAGGCTGGGCCCCCACAAACCACAAAGAGACGCGACCCAAAGCGCCTCACAGCAACTGCGAGCCAAAAGGCCCGCCCCCCCCCCTCCCCCGACGCCAGACCCAAAGTAGTGCACATGGCTCGACCCCCCAAAACCGAACAAAAAGGACCGAGGGGGGGGGCGAAAGGGGAGCGAGAGTGGGGCAAGGGCGATGTCAGGGGGTGTCCCCAACGAGAGGGACGGGGGATAGCAGAGATGTAGGCACCTTCAAGAATTTTTTTTATCACTGGGACTGGGCCCCATAATGGGTTGGGGCTAAACAGTATGGGCCTGCCCATGGCTCCCACGCTCCCACGGCTGCCCCACGCGCTCTACTCGAACACAGATGTTCTTTACTACTCTAGGCGAGCAGAGACGGGTACTAGTAGTATTATTATTTTTGGTGCGTCGGGCCCAGGCCGGCCCCCTTCCGGTGCCCCTGCCCCTCATCCCCCTTCCTTCCCCTCCCCCCCCTCTCCCCCGCGCGCGGTTCCGCGACGGGCCGGCCCCCGGTGGCCTCCCCCCCCCCCCCCCCCTCTTCCCCTCCACCTCGCCATACCGCCGCAGCCCGCTCGCCCACACCCTATCTTTGCCTTTCCGTCGACTCTCTTCGCCACTCGGGCGCCAATGTTCACGCTCATGGCGCGCCGCCTCGAAACTACCACGGAGTCTAACCTCTGGTGGGTCGGTGTGCTTCTCGACTGCGTTGCCACGCTCGCTGGCACAGGTGGCAAGCAGCTGCTCCGCCACGCGTCCGTCACAAAGAAGATGCGGTACTACCCGATGGGTCTGGTGTTCACCGCGGTGATCGATCCGGCGTTCGACATCGCAGCTTATTCATTCGCTGCAGTGTCCATCATTGCCCCCATGGCTGGAATGGTCGTCGTTTGGAACATCCTCTTGGCGCCTTGCACTCTAGGGGAGCAGCTCACCTTCTCGAGGAAGGCTGGAGCGTTACTGATCTGCATTGGTACCTTGTGTGTGGGTCTCTTTGGAAATCACAACGAGGTGGAGCGCACAGTGGAAGAGTATCTTGCGCTCTTTGCCGAGCCTGCTGCATGTGCTTACTATGCTGCCTTTGTCATTTGGTCGATTGGCTGCCTAGTGGTTTGGAAGCTGGGTTCTCCAATCGTCTCTGGCTTTTGCGTTGGGGCATACGCAGGTTCTTTGGCCGGTAACATGTTCACCACTAAGGCCGTTGTGGAGATGTTCGTGTGCGTGATGACATCAGACACTGGGGAAGACGGCACAGCCGCTGCAAGCGGCTGTGAGACGAACCCGTTTTACACAATCTGGCCTTACTTGTTCATTACGATCTCACTCACAATCTGCATCATCTCGTTATACCTACTCGCGCTGGGCCTGACGAAATTCGAAGCTCTCTACATGATTACCGTGTATGAAGGATTCATGATCATATCGGGCTCACTGGCCGGGAACATCGTTATGGGAGAGGCGGCAGGGCAGCCTACTCACATACTCCTTCTCTATGGGGTCGCAATACTTGTGATCCTCTGGGGTCTTGGGATATTGCTTCGAGGAGAGGCAGGCCCGGATGGGGCAAGGGCTCGAATGCTGCATGATGAGGAGGACCCCAAGTGGTCTTCAGCGGCGGAGGGGCTCGCCATGGTTGGATCTTCCTCAGAAAAGGGACTCAGGGCCGCCATAGAGTACGATGTGCCCGAGACGTCCGAGGGTGTAGACACCCACTCACGAGAGGCCCATGACAACGAAATCTCTGGAAGCGCACATAATGTGCCGTCCAGCGAATGATCAAATCCTACAATTTTAATGGACTGGAGACTCGGAAGCCAGAGCGCTTGAAAGTCAATGAGTTCTTCCCGCAACTATATCGAAGTGCCGTCTCATCCGGTTCGTCGGCCACCGTACTAGCATGGGACCTGGGTGGCACATGTGTGAATTTGCTTTCATCATCGGGAGTTGCAACATGGGTAATTGTTATGATACCGCCGGGCAACTCTTTGTGTGTGGCAAACTCATCGCGTCGTGCATGGTGTATCTCAATATGCATCGTGTGATCCTGTGTGTACCTGTTGTGCTGAGGGCTCGTGCTTGAGCTCATTTGTTGGTCATCGTCGGCTCTACACCTTCGTCATAAATATTGTATATCCTAGCCAACGCCACTAGTAGTGCCACTAGCTAAATGGACACAACTTTTCAGCCCCGGATTCCCACCATGCCCGACGCCTTCAAGATCAAGAACAAGAATCAAGAATTTTTTTTACCTCCTACTCCTACTCGACGACTCGACGAAGCAACGATGGACGGAGCAAAGGCCAAAGGAACCGGGTAAGGCTCCAGAAGGTGCGACCTGAGGTTCGGGGCTTTCTTTCGGACCATACCCCTTTATTTTGGGAAGCCTCGGGTGGCCTGGTCGTTCCCCCCCGCGGACCTACCCCCTACCCCCTCTCGAGGCCTCGAGGTCACGTTCCGTCGAAAAGTCGCGTTCCGTCAAAAGAGGGCCAGGTGATAGTTTTGTTTTCACTCAGAATGTTATGCTAGTACAGGCGCACGGACGCGGCGCGCGCGCAGATAACACCACAGACCACAGAGCGCGCGTACGCATTCGATTTATCGAGTGAGGCATCACCGTTTTAGCTTGTTTTCTTTTTCAGGTAGGAATGTCTGAACAATTCCTCCAATGAGTATTACTATTACAAAGATGAGCACAAAGCTATAATCATGACACCCATGGGTACAATGCCGAATACCCAATAGTACCACGGCATGTCGCGTCTTTAACCGTCTTTAAGACAAGAGGTATTATTTTCAAGTCGCGGTCCGTCAAAGGAGAGCCAGGTGACAGTTTTGTTTTCAGCCAGACAAGGACGCGGCGCGTGCGCATAGCAACTTCCCCCCCACGGTAACCAGCGGCACTCGCCGGGGCAGCGCGCGAGCAGTGGCGCGGGGGTGATCCGCTCGCCCGTGAGCACGTCGGCCAGGTAGACGCTCGTGTTGTCGGTGGTCCTTCCCCGCATCCCCTCCACCGCCCTCGTTGTCGACCTCTGCTGCGGCACCAGCTTCTCCGTCACGCCACACACGCGCTCCGTCGGCGTCGACCTCAGCGTCCCCATGCTCACCGTCGCGCGCGCAAGGGGCACCAACGCCGCGCTACCAACACGAATTACCTCGGAGAGCCGGCCGACCGGACGGGGGTCGCGACCCCAGAAGAAGCCCGACTATACCACCCCCCCGCTAGATGGGAGGGAGGGTTGAAAGGCCCCAAATACGCGGAATACCCGCTAGCGGACGAGTATACAATGGACGGCAAAAAACACCTGGACCTCACCACGGTCTCGGACATAACACAGGTGCTAGAGAAAAACATGCCAGATAACAAACCCCAGCCGGCAAGCGAGGCATGGGCCCGAAGAATCAACCTAACCCACGAGGAGTGGAAGCACGTGGCCAGCTTATACACCCTACCCCTACTAAAACACACGGACAAACACCCACACTTCAAACACATCACCCACAGGAAGATTGGTACGCGGAATCGCTTCGGCACGGCGACCACGAATACCTGCAGACTGTGCGGAAAATACCACGAGAGCTCAACCCACTTAGCCAGGTGCTCAGCCACGAAGCCAATCTTCGAGACCATAGCGGGTTTCACGCCGGAACGCAAAAGGACAGCGACACAGAAAATAAAGGACAGACTCTTCGCATACCCGAGTACACCGACGCCCGATAGCCTCAAAACCCTATACATAGTAGCATGGAGATACATAATAGGCGACTTCTACAAAGTCGAATACGACAATCACCCCTTCCATTATATACCCGTCATCGAACGCACCTTGACCAGATTCACGTTCCTCGTACGGGGCCTCGAAGCCTCTAACAAAACCTCGCCGGCACGTACGCACCAAGCCTCCAGAGGCAGAAAACCAAAGATCAAAGACGCAAGAGATCTTAGCGCCCCAATATTTAAGATGAATGACAAAGGTGTCCTCGCGATGAACGTGAATCTGTCCCTGGTGGCACACGCACTCGACATAGCGGGAAAGGTGGCCTGAAAACCTGACGAACACCACACCTCACACCCCCCCCCCAAAAAAGAACCCAACAGCGCCGACCCGGCACATACATAACCCCGGGTCCGACTCTTAAGGTAGCCCCAACCTTAAATATCCCAATAGAAGCCGATCGCTCGATGGCGCGAGGGAAGGCCGAAGAGTCGACCGTCGGGGATCGGTGCACGCCGCCTGCCACTGGAAACCCCAAGTACTGGGCCCCTAAGTAGAGCACAAGGGGACGAGCCGCAAGGCGAGTGCGAGGGAGTGATAAGGGATGCGGGCGCGGCTGTCAGATGGAGGAAGTCAGGGTCGCGCGCGCGGTGAGATCATTAAGAAGTTTTTTTTCTCTCTCTCTCTCTCTCTCTCTCCCCCTCTCTCCCCCCCCCCTCTCTCTCTCCTCTCCTCTCCTCTCTTCTCTCTCTTCTCTTCTCTCTTCTCTCTTCTCTCTCTTCCCTCTCCCTCTGTCTCTCTCTCCCTCCCTCCCTCTCTCTCTCTCTCTCTCTCTCTCTCTCTCTCTCTCCCCCCCCCCTCTCCCCCCCCCCCCCCTCCCTCCCTCTCTCGGGAAGCAGCGGTAGGGTGCGCGCGACAGCGCCGTTCGTCTCAGCCGCAACCTCAGTGGGTGGGGAAGGAAGGGGACCTTCACTGCGTCGAAGGCTTCCTCGTACACCACGACGCGCTTGCCAGTGGCCTTAGAGAGGAGAGTTGCTGGCTTGTTGGGCAGCGTGGGCGCGAGCTCGTACTTGCTCTTCCAATAGTTGTGGTTGCCCCCCCCGTAGAGACGCCGCTGCTTGGCATCGAGCACGTCCCAGTTCTTGAGAAGGTGGACGATCTCAGCACGTTTTGCGGCATCCATGGCGCGGCTCTTGAAGTCAGCCACCAGCTGATAAAAGAGTCTCTTTGCCTCCTCCCACTGCTGCGGTGTCACACCTGCAGCAGCGGAAGGGGCATTGAGAAGGGGTGAGGGCGTCATCTGTGACATGCGGTGCGGGAGCGAGAGAGAGTGCGATATGAAGAAGAAGAAAGGATTTCCTGGGTGAGTTGCTGCCAGCGTTTTCTTCCATAAACACCCTTACCTCGATACTCTCACCGACGAGAGTCTCGTTGTAGTGTCGAAAAGTCGCAAGGCACCGCCACAAGAACGACCATAAGATTCATCGTAACAGCACCGTAAGATTGAGGTATGAACAGAGACAGAGTACGAGGTGACTGCCAGCGAAACGGGACAGGCACCCTTGACAGCTTACGGGGGGGAATAGCGCCTGGGGGCTAGAGGACAGCCCCCTGATAGCTCTCGGCGCCCGTCGTTTTCCCCCAATAGCTATCGGCGCCCGTCCTTTTCCCCCCAATAGCTATCGGGGACCGCCTTTCGCCCCCGATAGCTATTGGGGGCCGACCTTAAAACGCGATAGCTCCCCGGGGGACGTAAAATCTCCCAACAGCTCTCGGGGGATTTTCTCGGTCCCCCGATAGCTCTCGGTGGGGCTGTTGGCGATCGGGAGAAAATTTCCCCCCGATAGCTCCTGGGGGCCCCCGGGAGCTCCTGGGGGGCGTTGGCTCCTGGGGGGTAACATATAGTACAAGTATATCAAGCCATGACGTGCCCTTCTTTATGTGCAACATAAAGTGATTGGGCATGTTACTTTGGGCTAAGTGAGCCGAGTTAGGGGCTAAGTTAGGGGTCAGTAGAAATTATATACCTAAATAGACGGGAGGGATGTGACAAAAAAAGGGAACCTCGAGTTGCACCCTCTCAGCGCGCCGTGCATCGGTTTATTCAGCCGTTGACAGATTACAGATTTCTGAGGGGGCACTGAGCACTGAAGACATAGAGCAAACACTCACGGTGTCACGCGCAAACACTCACGGTATCACGCGCAAACACTAACGTAAAGGAGAGGTCCCATCAGGGACAGCCAATGAGAATGAGGAAACGAGGCGAGTGAGAGAGAAGCTCATTAGTGCGGGGACGAACTGTCCTGCGCGCGGGGAACAGAAACTCACAACTCATCTCACAACCCTCACCAAACGGATGCCTTGTGACACAATCGCATCCCCCACAATGAGAATGGTAGATACTAGCTACAGCTACAGTTGCCAAGGCGTTCACGTGCACGCCGCAAGGTCACCCTCCCTGCCACCATGTTGCACTCCTTCAATACCGATCTCCGTGCTCCCGCCGAGCTGAATGGATACTTCGCCTCCGCTTCCGCCTCCAGCTATATCCGGCGACAAACCGGCTACCCCACTGGTATGACACAATTAGAAGCACACAACATGACACGCGCCCACGTGTGAATGTGCACATGCTGCTTGTCCAAAGAGAACCTCATCGTTTTCATGTGCGATACGACTGCCCGTTAGCGAGCGCAGGAAAGAAACCCGTGCTCTTCAGAGCTCAAGATTGCCATTCACGAGGGACAATGGCCAAATTTTTCATGCAGCTTTCGGCGTCGCAAGTTGTAATCGACGAGGCCCCTCGTGCACCTCATCTGCAGAGTTCGGACTGCTCCTAGTGGGTGGAGTGCACTCCTTCTCAACCTCTTGAGCCAGCATTCTTCATCATCCTCGTCCTGCTGACGTTCGTCACAAGTGTGAACGGCATGAAGAATGCACAGAACAGCATGAAGCTGCTCATTGCAGGCTGAGCAGAGAGACGAGGAGACACTCGGAGTTTATGTGCAGCGAATGCAAGAGAGGTACCTCCCGCCATCCCGCCGAAGAGGACGGATGTCTGCAGTATGTGCTGCCTTGTTCGCGCACGCTCTCCTTCCCTCATGGCGCTGGCCTCACGATGATTTACGACGCTGTCGACATGCCGACGCAACAGCTGGTGTCTCTCCTCTTGCGACAACTCCCCGTGCTCATCGTGTGAGAATTTGTTTCCGACACGGCGTGCCGATGCGCTGCCCTCTGACATCGCTGCGAGGCCCACGTCTGCTTCCTTCTCGGGAGCTCTTCAAGTAGGGTGGGGGTAGGATGGGTTAGGGTAGAGCGGGGTGGGGTGGGGTTGGGGGGGTTGAAAATGCTGGCGCCCCGCCTGCTTCTCCCCAGCCGCAAGACCCTGCCCAACGAGTCAGAGTCGGGGGCGGCTTGGCGCGGGCGGACGGGCAGCCCGCACGTACTTTATTCACGTGTCTATTACCAGAGGGCTTTAGTTTACGCTAGTGAACGGCGACGGAGCAGCGAGGGGGCGCTTTAAACCGGAGGAAAGAAAGGGAAAACAAAACCCCCCAGTGGACAGTGGAGGGAACGCTCTCCCCTTTTCCCCTTCGCCGCCGCGCGCGCCCCGCACCGCCCAAGCTCTTCCTCTCTCTCACACACAATGCACAGCCGTTGCCCCCCTTCCACCTTCCAGTCGCAAGCACGCAAGACGCAAGCACGCCCGCCCAATGGCCGTCGGTCCGAGACCATAAGTGTCCGTGGGAGACCATAAAAAGGCGCAAATGTCGATGATGCTGGTTGACATTTGTCAATGCAGATCGATGGATTAAGTAATACAAGGCCACACACACACATCAATCACGCATCACACACATCATACCCATTGCTAATAATGCATTCGCCTCGACATCTCATAGTCCCTGCGCACGTTGTCCTCTGCCTGCAGTCTAAAACAACTGAGCGTTAGTACCACTACTCCCACTAGCCCGGTACTATCACGACACCCCTCAGCGCACTTGCCCGCACGCCTTGAAGTGATGGCACAGACACATACACATATGCATCCCTTCAAATCTCCCCCTCGCAAACCCCCGGCTCCCATTATAACTCTCCACAAGCTACAATGAGGGAAAACCCAGTGAGGCGGACCGACCTACGTCGGGCGACTCACCGGGGAAAAACACCGGGGGGGGGGGGGAGGGACCTCTCGTCGTGAAGCAGAACGGCCCTTTCAGCTCGCGCCGCGAGCAGTCCTCGAAGAAATAAATGACTGCGCCCCCCGATACCTGCCACAGGGACGTCTTGAGCCACTCCCTTCTTCTCGCCCCTCCTGTCGCCAGCCGCCCCCCTTCGCCCGTTTGCTAACGCAAACGGGGCCCGTTTCTTACCGCACTCCATCGGGGGGGGGCGCAAATTCCCCCTCTCCCTCTCTCCATTCTCCTCCGCCCCTCTCCCTGCGGCGCGTCGCCATGCGGCGCGTCACGGCCTGCTCTCAGAGGCCCTTTGGGGGCTCCCAGAGGGCCAGCAAGGGCAGCTCAGGGGGCAGTGGAGGCTGGGGCTCAGCCCCTGGCCCCTCCTGCCTCTCCCACGCTTGCCTCGCTGGCCATTGGAGCCTCCCAGTGGCCTCTGTATGCCTGGCGACCAGGGGAGGGGGGGGAGTCAGCTCGAGGGCAGGCCCATGCTGGGCGTGGGAGTGCGAGTCTCGGCCCGCGCCCACTAGGGGTCTGGGCCAGAGTGTTGATTGCCCAGCCCCTGCCAGAGGGCAGGGGCTGGGGTTGAATGTACGGGCCCACCCCGGGGGGTGTCCGCGATGGAGAGAGGGGGGCGCGAGGCCCCCATTGACCCCCACTTATAAAAGTAGGTTGCCTCTGCCTGCAGTCTATAAAAAAAAAAGATCTGAAGATTCAGGGCTACACACCTATCGCTACTCAGTCTCTACCTCCACATAGCGGACATCGCCCTTTTCATCCCCTCCCTCCACTTCCTCTCCTTCCCCCCCTCGTTCCTTTGTCTTCGGTGTCGGGGGTGCGGCCCTGGTACACTACCATGGGCCTGGTTACGGACGCGTGTTCAGGGCAGGCCTGTTGTACTTTTCACATGTGGCACTTTTTCCCGATCGACCTTATGTTGCTCGTGTGTCTTGGGGTGTGTTCGGGGGCTTGTGCTTAGCTCTGTCTGAGCTAGACTTCTACGTTGTTTGATCAGTTGTTTGCTTGGTTTGGCGCCGAGCCCGTCCCCGAGGCGTTCTTTACCATATATTCTATCCCTAGCCGTGCGGCTAGCGCCAGCAGTTCCGCGCTGGGAGTGAGGTTACCTTTGCTATCCGCTTCGTACAGAGGTCTCAACGCGCTCAAGTCGATTCTCTTTTTGGGTTGACGTCCCAGACCCGCTTGGGCGGTCCTCGATGAATCTGTCGAGTCTGCGAAGATGAATGCGCAGCTTAGTTTCGTGAATCTTTCTATGATGCGGATTAGCACCGATTCTTCCGAGAAAAAGGCGTTGTCGTAATGTATTCTGTAGAAGTCTATGATGATGTATCTCCAAGCCAGCAGGTATAGTATGGGTAGTGCTTTGGGGCACGTGCCGTCGGGGTGTCGCATTCGCGATGTCTCAGAGGCAAAAAGAAATAACAGTAAAAAAAAAAAGAAAAACAGTAAATAGTAAAAAAGAACAGAGGAAGAAAGAAGAAGAAAAGTGAAAAAGAAGAGACAAAAACCCAGAGTATATAGGGCGGTTCTCAGCCCTTCCCATCGGCCCTATGGCTACGTAAACTCTCGCGTGGCATAGTGGTTCAACCCACCGCCTCCACCAACCTTTTGCTCTGGGTCGCGAGTTCGAGTCCGGACGGAGCGCTCTGCAGTTCGAGCCCCGCTCCTTCTCCTCTCCGCTCTTCTTCTACAGTTAAATTCCACGCTCTTCTTCTACCGTAAAAAATTCCGCACTCCGTCTACCGTTAGAAATCCTGCCTCTTCCTACTGTTAAAAATTCCTGCCTCTTCCTACCGTTAAAATTCTGCACTCCGTCTACCGTTAAAATCCTGCCTCCGTCGCCTTGCCAAGACATTTCCTCTGCCTTCCTGCCAGCTTCCTTGCCAGTTCCTTCCGCCCCGGTTTCCCGCTTGTCTCTAAATCGGTTTCACCGCATTACGACCAAGCTTAGTGGGGAAACTCCTCGTCCAGTTCCGTTACCCGAAAATCTCGTTCATCTCGTCGGGCCATCAAGGCCATCTCGTTCATCTCGTCGGGCCATCAAGGCCATCTCGTTCATCTCGTCGTCGGGCCATCAGGCCATCTCGTTACATCTCGTTCACCTCGTTACAATCCAAGCTGCGGCTTTGATTTCCACACGGGGGGGCCCGCGTGCACTACAACGGGCCAAGTGCAGGGGGTGGGCTGGGGCAGACCTGCTGGTGTGGTGTTCCTGTGGCAAAACAAACGTAAACGCCTGTTGCATGTGACACTTCGTGCCCCTGGGAGGTCTCGGCCCCCTCTTCTCGCGTCTTTTTCAAGTATCTCCGCGTTTTCGCGGCATTCGTGTGTCGCTCGGGGTGTCGGCCTGTAAACATACCGTAAACAGGCGTGAGTCTTACCTTTTCTTGGGTCAGATCGCGTCGTTTTTTTGTCGTTCTTTTCTCGCGGTTCTCTTCGTTCTCTTACGGGCGTGCGATGCCTGCGCGCGCCATGGCACCCCTCTGAGGGGACCCTCGGGTCCCCCCAGAGGGCCAGCTGGGCCAGCTCAGGGTAGCCCGGTCACTCACTATGGGGGTGCGGAGGGCACCAGCAATTATGGGTAAATGAAGGGCTAAATAAGCTCCCTATAGGTTCCGGTAGGATGGATCAGCAAAAAAAATTGGGGGTTCCCCGGCGAAATTTTCGAAAAATGCCGAATTTCAGGCCTTCGAAGACGGTGCGCGAAATACAGTCGGGCCCCCTCCGGTATATTTTTAGTGAGGCCCTTCATGCGAGGCACAAACATGGAATGACGAGGAAAATTTTGACGCCAACTCACTGGGTCTACAAGGGTGGTTCTTTGCACACTGGACCCTAAGTCAAACTCATAATTTTGCACTTCAATGTGTACGAAAGTATCACAAAACTCAAGACGCTTACGTGAACCACTAGTCACCGAGGGCTAGAGCGGCTAATTTGGCACCGCGACCGGGCGGACGGCATGGTCTTTTCTTTCATCCATTTCAACTAGGACAGCAGAAAACGTTAAATCAAGATATGCTGGTCTAGTGGCCGAGCCAATTGCCCTCTCCAGCCTCGCACATCTTGTCGAATATCGGCATTGGCGAAAAAACCGCCTAAACGGTAATGTACCGAGATGCGTTCGAACACCCAACTTCCCACCTCTACCGAGCGCGCTGCCGGCGCTTTCTCGGTCATCCACTACGATAGAATGCCCTACCAGGCACCATATCCGAATATGCCGCCCGAGCAGCCACGCCAATCGCCGCCGCCGCCCGCGCGCATCGCGAAATAGTCGGCCGTGCGTGGCGCCGACGACTACGCGAACGTCACCCGGCCGAACGGGCCGAGTGTCCAACTCTCGACCGCTACCGGGCGCGCTGCCGGCGCTTTCTCGGTCATCCACTACGATAGAATGCCCTACCAGGCACCATATCCGAATATGCCGCCCGAGCAGTCACGCCAATCGCCGCCGCCGCCCGCGCGCATCGCGATATAGTCGGCCGTGCGTGGCGCCGACGATTACGCCAACGTCACCCGGCCGAACGGGCCGAGTGCCCAACTTTCGACCGCTGCCGGGCGCGCTGCCGGCGCTTTCTCGGTCATCCACTACGATAGAATCCCATACCAGGCACCATATTCGAATATGCCGCCCGAGCAGCCACGCCAATCGCCGCCGCCGCCCGCGCGCATCGCGATATAGTCGGCCGTGCGTGGCGCCGACGATTACGCCAACGTCACCCGGCCGAACGGGCCGAGTGCCCAACTTTCGACCGCTGCCGGGCGCGCTGCCGGCGCTTTCTCGGTCATCCACTACGATAGAATCCCATACCACGCACCATATTCGAATATGCCGCCCGAGCAGCCACGCCAATCGCCGCCGCCGCCCTCGCGCATCGCGAAATAGTCGGCCGTGTGTGGCGCCGACGACAACGCCAACGTCACCCGGCCGAACGGGCCGAGTGTCCAACTTTCGACCGCTACCGGGCGCGCTGCCGGCGCTTTCTCGGTCATCCACTACGAAAGAATCCCAAACCGGGCACCATATTCGAATATGCCGCCCGAGCAGCCACGCCAATCGCCGCCGCCGCCCGCGCGCATCGCGAAATAGTCGGCCGTGTGTGGCGCCGACGACTACGCCAACGTCACCCGGCCGAATGGGCCGAGTGCCCAACGTTTGACCGCTACCGGGCGCGCTGCCGGCGCTTTCTCGGTCATCCACTACGATAGAATCCCATACCAGGCACCATATCCGAATATGCCGCCCGAGCAGCCACGCCAATCGCCGCCGCCGCCCTCGCGCATCGCGAAATAGTCGGCCGTGTGTGGCGCCGACGATTACGCCAACGTCACCCGGCCGAACGGGCCGAGTGCCCAACTTTCGACCGCTGCCGGGCGCGCTGCCGGCGCTTTCTCGGTCATCCACTACGATAGAATCCCATACCAGGCACCATATTCGAATATGCCGCCCGAGCAGCCACGCCAATCGCCGCCGCCGCCCTCGCGCATCGCGAAATAGTCGGCCGTTTGTGGCGCCGACGACTATGCGAACGTCACCCGGCCGAACGGGCCGAGTGCCCAACTTTTGACCGCTACCGGGCGCGCTGCCGGCGCTTTCTCGGTCATCCACTACGATAGAATCCCATACCAGGCACCATATCCGAATATGCCGCCCGAGCAGCCACGCCAATCGCCGCCGCCGCCCTCGCGCATCGCGAAATAGTCGGCCGTGTGTGGCGCCGACGACAACGCCAACGTCACCCGGCCGAACGGGCCGAGTGTCCAACTTTCGACCGCTACCGGGCGCGCTGCCGGCGCTTTCTCGGTCATCCACTACGAAGAATCCCAAACCGGGCACCATATTCGAATATGCCGCCCGAGCAGCCACGCCAATCGCCGCCGCCGCCCGCGCGCATCGCGAAATAGTCGGCCGTGTGTGGCGCCGACGACTACGCCAACGTCACCCGGCCGAATGGGCCGAGTGCCCAACGTTTGACCGCTACCGGGCGCGCTGCCGGCGCTTTCTCGGTCATCCACTACGATAGAATCCCATACCAGGCACCATATCCGAATATGCCGCCCGAGCAGCCACGCCAATCGCCGCCGCCGCCCTCGCGCATCGCGAAATAGTCGGCCGTGTGTGGCGCCGACGACTACGCCAACGTCACCCGGCCGAACGGGCCGAGTGTCCAACTCTCGACCGCTACCGGGCGCGCTGCCGGCGCTTTCTCGGTCATCCACTACGATAGAATCCCATACCAGGCACCATATTCGAATATGCCGCCCGAGCAGCCACGCCAATCACCGCCGCCGACCACGCGCATCGCGAAATAGTCGGCCGTGCGTGGCGCCGACGACTACGCCAACGTCACCCGGCCGAACGGGCCGAGTGCCCAACTTTTGACCGCTACCGGGCGCGCTGCCGGCGCTTTCTCGGTCATCCACTACGATAGAATCCCATACCAGGCGCCATATCCGAATATGCCGCCCGAGCAGCCACGCCAATCGCCGCCGCCGCCCTCGCGCATCGCGAAATAGTCGGCCGTGTGTGGCGCCGACGACAACGCCAACGTCACCCGGCCGAACGGGCCGAGTGTCCAACTTTCGACCGCTGCCGGGCGCGCTGCCGGCGCTTCCTCGGTCATCCACTACGATAGAATCCCATACCAGGCACCATATTCGAATATGCCGCCCGAGCAGCCACGCCAATCGCCGCCGCCGCCCTCGCGCATCGCGATATAGTCGGCCGTGCGTGGCGCCGACGACTATGCGAACGTCACCCGGCCGAACGGGCCGAGTGCCCAACTTTCGACCGCTACCGGGCGCGCTGCCGGCGCTTTCTCGGTCATCCACTACGATAGAATCCATACCAGGCACCATATCCGAATATGCCGCCCGAGCAGCCACGCCAATCGCCGCCGCCGCCCTCGCGCATCGCGAAATAGACGGCCGTGTGTGGCGCCGACGACTACGCGAACGTCACCCGGCCGAACGGGCCGAGTGTCCAACTTTCGACCGCTACCGGGCGCGCTGCCGGCGCTTTCTCGGTCATCCACTACGATAGAATGCCCTACCAGGCACCATATTCGAATATGCCGCCCGAGCAGCCACGCCAATCGCCGCCGCCGCCCTCGCGCATCGCGAAATAGTCGGCCGTGCGTGGCGCCGACGACTACGCCAACGTCACCTGGCCGAACGGGCCGAGTGCCCAAGTTTCGACCGCTACCGGGCGCGCTGCCGGCGCTTCCTCGGTCATCCACTACGATAGAATCCCATACCAGGCACCATATCCGAATATGCCGCCCGAGCAGCCACGCCAATCGCCGCCGCCGCCCTCGCGCATCGCGAAATAGTCGGCCGTTTGTGGCGCCGACGACTACGCCAACGTCACCTGGCCGAACGGGCCGAGTGCCCAACTTTCGACCGCTACCGGGCGCGCTGCCGGCGCTTTCTCGGTCATCCACTACGATAGAATCCCATACCAGGCACCATATCCGAATATGCCGCCCGAGCAGCCACGCCAATCGCCGCCGCCGCCCGCGCGCATCGCGAAGTAGTCGGCCGTGTGTGGCGCCGACGACTACGCGAACGTCACCCGGCCGAATGGGCCGAGTGTCCAACTTTCGACCGCTACCGGGCGCGCTGCCGGCGATTTCTCGGTCATCCACTAAGATAGAATGACACAAAAGGCATCAATTGGAAAGATGCCACCCTTATAGCTACGCCAATCGCCGCCGCCGCCCGCGCACATCGCGTCGAAGTTGGCCCTGTGCAACACCGAAAACAAGACCAGGGCTACGGGCCGAACGGGCCCGAGTGCCCAACTTTCGAACGCGACTGCGCTTGCCGCTGGCACTTCCTTACCCCTCAGCTTGCATTTGGCAAGTTAACACACTTCACATGAAATGGTTCCGCCCCAGGAGCCAAATTCATGTACCTAGCGGCCTCGGCGTACACCTTTGCGGTGAAGGCGGAGATGAGACGTGAACACGACACACACCAGCTCTCAAGATTTCGGATCAACGCTGGGCGCGAACGCGTGGGGCCGGGCCAGGAGGCTTTGGGGGTTACAGGCAGGCCCGGAACAGCCGGGTCGCGACCGGCCCGTCGCGCCGCACGGCCACTTGAAGAGCTGCACCTCCAGGCGTCCAATCGAGCGCTTGTCGACGTCAATAGGGGCCGTGGCCCTGGGCGTCGGGCCGGATCGAATCGAGGCATTCCTGCGGTGCGAGGGGCCAGGATGGGTTAGTGCGAGTGTGTGCGACCCTCAAGAACCAGCGTGCGACCTACTAGTGACCCCCACCCTGCTCGCGAGAGCTCTGGGCTCTGCATGGCCACCACCTCCAGGCCATTCTTCGGCCGATCGCGGGCGATCGGACGTCGCGGAAGCTCCGCGTTTCTAATACTGATGCGCCCCACATTCACCAATCTGATTCCCTTCCGTGAGCGCCCCCCTCAATCTCCCAAAATAGCCCGCCACGCGCGGGGAAGGGAGGGGAGTCCCTCACCGACGCCATTGCCCTTCGTGGGGTGGGAGGGGGTGGTTCGGAGGGGGAGGGAGTTGGCGGGGCAGGTAGGGGGGGACCCTAAGGAATCCTTGGACACCCAGGGGAGGTGGGAAATAGTGGTTAAAAGAGTGAGTGACCGGGCTACTCAGGGGCAGTGGAGGCTGGGGCTGGGCCCCTGGCCTCTCCTGCCTCTCCCTCGCTGGCCTCGCTGGTCCTGGGTGCCCTCCTGGCGGCTCAGGTGGTCTGTGGCTCAGTGGTGGAGTGGGGGGTCAGTACGATCAGGGGCCAGTGCAGGCGAATGCGTGCGGCGCGCGATGCGCGCTCGGCGAGGGTCTGTGCCAGAGTGATGTCAGCTCAGCCCCTGCCAGCAGGCAGGGGCTGAGGTTGAGTGTGCAGGCCCACCCAGGGGGTGTCTGCGATGGAGGAGGGGGGGCACGGGGCCCCCATGACCCTATCAGTTTTAGTGATAGTTGTATCCCTCTGCCTGCAGTCTAGCTAGCTCACGCTCGCGCCCTGCCCGCCTACGATCTGCGGATGCTTGCTGCTCAGCCAACAAATCTGCCAACCTGCGAGCACGCTCAAAGTCATGCAGCTGGAGGAGGGGGTGGGGTACAAGGCTGTGGCCCGCGCCCTCGCAACCGCCCACGCTCGCTAGGGCCAGGTCAATACTTTTAGCCCGACTTGCCCAAACTTGTCGGCCGTTCTTGCGGGATTCTTGTGGCGGACCACCCAAACTTTTGGTCAAACTTGTGGCAATTTGTCGTGATGCAAGTACATCCGCAACACGTTTCTCTTAAGAAACACAAAAAAACTCGCGCGCAACTCGCCTCGCGTTTATCGCACCTCTTACGCACTTTGCGTGGTTATGTTGTTATTATGTTGCTATACTTGCTTGTTGCGCTCGTTGTCGTTGTCAACCCATTCACATTAACTTACATCTTACATCACTTATCACACAAGCACAAATGTGACATAGCTGATAGCTGTAACACACAAGAAACAGCTGTAACACACAAGAAACATTACAACATCACACACACTTCTCCCGATGGTTATTGTTGTATCGCAACATCAACGCCGCCTGTATTTGATCAGCGAGAGAGGCCGAACGATTCGGGCCAAACATCGTAACAAGTAATGAGAACACACGCTCACACGAAGCCGAATTGGGAGTCATGCTAAATGCAATCCTTGCCGCGGATGCCCAGGTAGGGAACTTGCTGTGGTCGCATGCCCACCATAGCAGAACCTCCTTACTGAACACCCGCACTTCCGAATGATCAATCCTCGTCCCACGGCAAGCGATCAAGTATTCCGGAAGTTCATCGAGCAACCTTTGTCTAACGGCGGGCAAATGATGAAATGACGGAATCTCAACCAGCCGATGGACCCAAAGCTCATCCACCTTGCCGTAGGCAAAGGCTGGGTTGAAGGCTCGAAGCAGCCCCGTTCAACAAAATAATTAATGTTATATCCTAGCCAACCCATCACGAGACGTCGATGCTCTTGGTTGGAGATCGTGTTGTCGCACCAAACGCGTCGCAGCTTTCTGACGCTCGACGCAGAAGGACTCTACTTGGACATTCTGCATGTTCGCGTGCATTGTCCCGATGCCCGTGTGCTTGATCATGCACTCGCCCAGGTCCTTGTGAGATACAAGTGCGCCAACGCGGTTCTCGAACTCGGTGGTGCTCAGGTCGACGGCGATAGATAAAGGGATGCTGGTGATGATGATGATGCGCACTGCTGGCTGGCTGCGCGGAGGCTGCTGGCTGCTGGAGGCAGACGGGCAGACGTGGGAGGCCTGGGAGTGACTGACCCTCATACACCAGAAGCGTTTGTCGGCAAGAAGGGCGGCAGGGAGAAGCGGCGGTGCAGACGCATAGGATGTGTGAGGGTGCTGATCCGGATGACGGAAAAAGGCCACCGAAGCACGCTCCCCCCGTTTGTGGAGTCCCCGATTCAGGACATGTATTGGGTTTGTGAGGTGGGCTTTCTTGAGGAGTCTGTTCGCAAGCAATCAGAGAAGCGCAGGGCTGCCCAAGTAAAAGTAATCATTGGAAGTGGTCTTAGGTAAGGGTTAGGGTTAGGGTCTCATGACAAGATGCCACAACGCCGCCCATCCCGCACACGGCCACTCACAGGACATGGAATTAAACTAGTTGCACTTGCTCGACAGCCTTGCGCTTCTGATTGCTTGCGAACAGACTCCTCAAGAAAGCCCACCTCACATGCAGCACGGGCGGGGAAGCCCCGGGTAGCGGGTAGCCGTAGTAGCCGCTGCAGCCACGCCATCACATCCATCCACTCCCTGGGCCTCCATCCCCTGCGGATCACCGAACTCCCATGCCCCATACATGGAGCGAAGGCCTGTAGAGGCGGGCAGGTGGGCAGCCAGCGCGCCCGCCACCCGCCGTCTCGCGCCAGAGTTAGAAAACCTTAAGAACCACCTTAATTAAAAGAGAGCAGAAGCGGATAGAGGAGGAGCTATATTAAGTATATAGAGTCTAGTAGTAAAAGTGGCGAGAGGAGACTGCGCGTGGCGGATGGGCACGGCGCTGCTGGCGCGGCGCTGGCGGCGCTTGTGGGCCTCGCTCCGGCTGGGGCGGGCGCGGCGCGGGCAACCCTTCCCCACCCCCGCCGAGCGACGCGCGCCGTGCCAGGCGCAACAAGTACGCCTCCTTTTCCAAGGCAGAGGAGGTGGCTCGCACTCTCCGCTTCTCCAACGTTGGGGAGGGGAGGGCGAGCGGGGGCTGGGTGGGGCTGGAGGGCTGCAGGCGGGGCTGGCGGGGCTAGAGAGGCTGTGCAGGGGGGCGGGGAGCCGGATATGCACCGCTGGCCGAGCGGAAGCGCGAGAGGGGCCGCTGGCTCTACCCGGACGCCGCGCAGCTCGACCAGAGAGATCCTGCCACCTTTGGCTTCAGCGAGGTCGGACGGGTGAGTGGGCCCCACGGGGTTACCGGCGCCCTACGCGTGCGCTCCGACTCCGACTTTGCGCACGAGCGGCTGTGCAGGCCAGGTAGTGTCTGGCTGCGGAAGCCGCGTCGCCGTGCGCCGCGAGAGGTACGGCTGCTTGCCGGCCGGCGTGGGCCGGGCGAAGGAGTGTACCTGCTCAAGATAGAGGGCGTCATGAGCCGCGAGCAAGCGGCGGCGCTCAAGGGCTCCTCTCTATTCATACGGCGCGAGATGACGCCCAAGCTTGAGGACGGCGAGATCCTGGTCTGGCAGCTGGAGGGGCTGCAGGTCGCATGCATCCGCCGCGTGGAGGCGGTCACCGACCCGCACGCCGTGCTCGATTCGGTCTTGCAAATCGCCGGGCCAGTGCTCGGGCGGGTGACGGGTGTCGTGCCGCGGGAGGAGCTCACAGGTAATCCGAATCTGGGGAACGACCTGCTCGAGGTGACTCTGATGCAGACCAGGGGCGTCGGCCTTCTCGATCCCGACGACCCAGAGGAGGCCGACACCGTGCTCATCCCCTTCGTGGACGAGATTGTGCCATTTGTCTCGTTGGAGGAGGGCATCGTGCTAATCAACCCGCCGGATGGATTGCTCGAGCTCGTGCAGCCGAAGCGGCGGAGACGAGTCGTGATCCGTGGCCTGCTCCCGGCGATCGGTGAGACCTGCTCGCCCGATAACTGAATCTTTGAGGCCGGCTGATCGCACACGTCGGAAAATAGGTTATACACACTTGATGGGAAGTGTGTCGGAGCACGTTGTAGAGTAGTAATAGTGGCGGCGAGTACGCGGGTGCTTGCTTATCTATCGTTTGTCATGCGTGGGCATGGAAAGAGCAGCGAGGAGGCGGCAGAGGGCAGAGGTTCATCCTGATGGAGGGAAAGCAGCACAGCGGTAAAGCCAATGCGCTTTGATTGGTCGATCGCGAGCCCTTCCGCCCCCCGCATCTGAACTACGCCCCGCCGCGATGGGGGTTGGGGCGTTGGGGCTTAGGCACAGCCCCCACGGCGATCTACATTTTTCAAATATTCTTACCGCACACGCGACTCGGACTAAACTTTCACTTCGTTCGCCCATGGGGGGGAAGGGGCCCCCCCCCTCTCTCCACTGCTCCCCTGGCCATGGGTGAGGAACCACCCATGCTCCTGGCGCATGCCTGATGGCTTGCCAGGAGCGCACACTGCCCTGTTGGCCCACTCTCTCCCTGGCAGGCTTGCCCCATGCCCCATTCGCCCGCCCTGGCTTGTCGTGGCCAGCCCCATCGCTCCACTCCCCCCTTCCCCCCTAGCGCCTAGACGATAGGCAGACAGGTGCAGAGCGGGGCGCCCCAGAGGCGCAGGAGCGCCAGCGAGGGAGAGGCAGGGGAGGCCAGGGCCCAGCCCCAACCTCCTCTGCCCCCTGATACTGGCCTCCAGGTTCCAGGAGCCTTCAGGGGTCGCCAGAGGGCAGCTGCAGGCCTGCCGCAGGCGCGCCATCGCGCGTGCCGCAGGAGAGGGGAGAGAGCGCGCGGAAAAGGAGGTGGGCGCCAGCAGCGAGAGCCCCGCAGCTCCGCCCACCGAAAATCGGTAAGTCTTGCATCTCTTTACAGGATAAGTCGGGAATGAGGCCGCCGCGTACCCGGGACACAGGAGGAAGGGGGGAAAGATCACCGGGGGGGGGGGGGCGCGAGCCGCCGGCCGCCAGACCATATCTAAGCCATCCCTATCCCCTAGTAGTGTACGTGGGCACGTGGGGAGTCGCCTGATGGCGGGGGGGAAAGGACCGGGGGAGTGGGGTGTAGAAAGTGTCTTGCGTCAAAGTGCAAAGTGGTGGGTCCATGGCCGCATGTTAGCCCGGTCACTCACTAGGGGGGTGCGAAGGGCACCATCGGTAATGGGCAAACGAGGACCTAAATAAATAATAAAATGATTAATGTTATATCCTAGCCAACCCCACTAGCTAATTGGACACAACTTTTCCGTCCCGGAATCCCGCCATACCTGACGAGCCAGGTGTCCGAGTGCTACCGGGGGAGGGGGCACTGCCCCCTCCCCTCGATATTTGTCCTCCCCCAGTGCATGCACCGACCCCGCGCACCCCAGCACGTCCTCTCCTCGAGTCCACGCTGGGGGAAAACCCCTTTCGGGTAAAAACAACGCGGGGGGGGGGGGGGGGCACTCGTGAATGAGAGCCCAGAAGCGCTAATCTCTCTCGCCGAGGCGAGTGGCCGCGGCGAGCCGCGGCCCTTCCCTCCTGGTTCTGGTGCCCCCGTCTTCTCTTACCCAAACGGGGCGAGAAGACACGTAAACGCCGGAGGGGAGAGCTGCCACTTCCCCCTCCCTCCCTCTTCCCTCTTCCTCCTCTCTTCCCTGCGGCTCTGGCCCATGGCGCGCGCCTGCGGCCCCTCTTCAGGTCCCCAGGAGGCCTGCAGGGGCCTGGGAGCACAGCTCAGGGGGCAGGTGAGGCTGGGGCATGGCCCCGGCCCCTCCTGCCCCTCCCTCGCTGGCTCTCGAGCCCTTGCCGGTCGACAGGAGCTGGCTGGGGGCTCCTGATCAGGGGGGCCAGGGGAGGAGGGGTTGGTCAGAGCGAGAAGGCGCAGGCCAACGCGGGCCAGGGCGTGCGATCTGTGCCCGACTCTCAGGGAGAGTCTAGGCAGTCTGGGTGAGTCCCCCTACATGCCAAGAGGCAGCGCAGGCGGGGGTGGATGGTTCTCGCCCCCATGAGGGGAGTCGAGAGAGTGGGAGGGGCGCGAGGCCCCCTCCATGGCGACCAATCATAAGATTAGTGAACGAGGACCTAAATAAGCTCCCTATAGCGGTTCTGGTATGAGTGACCAGCAAAAAAATCCGGGGTCTTTCGGCAAAATTTCGAAAAATACTCTCAATTTCAGGCCTCTGGCGGCTGAGGTTGGTTGTGCGGACAAACCGACATTTCGCCTCTCCGTCTCCGACTGGACGTAACACAAGGAGCGAGCCCCGGGGGGAGACGCCGTGGAAGGGGCTTCCCCGGGCTTCGAGACGCCTCGGAACTCTTATCGCCCCTCCAAGAAACCGTTTCACCTCCACGACAATCAATCCAGCACGGAGGCTCATCAATCGACCCGATAATAATAAAATATCTGAGCGTTAGTACCACTACTGCCACTAGCCCGGTACTATCACGACACCCCTCAGCGCACCTGCCCGTACGCCTTGACGTGTGCTGTCACTAGACACATTACGCATATGCACCCCTACGAATCTCCCCCTCGCAAACCCCCGGCTCCCATTATAACTCCCCACAAGCTACAATAAGGGAAAACCCATTGAGGCGGACCGGTCGACGCCGGCCGACTCTCCGGGAAAAAGCACCGGGGGGGGGTGAGAACCTCTCGTCATGAAAAGAAACGGCCCTTACAGCTCTCGCCGCGAGCTGTCCTCGAGAAATAAAAGACTGCGCCTCGAGATACCTGCCACCGTGGTTCCCGTAGGCGCTTGAGCCTCTCCCTCCTCATCCCCTCCTGTCGCCAGCCGCCCCCCTCCGCCCGTTTGCTAACGCAAACGAGTCCCGTTTCTCACCGCACTCCATCGGGGGGGGTGCAAAACCCCCCCTCTCCCTCTCTCCGTTCTCCTCCACCTCTGCCCCTGCGGCGCGTCGCCATGCGGCGCGCCACGGCCTGCTCTCAGAGGCCCTTTGGGGGCTCTCAGAGGGCCAGCCAGGCAGCTCAGGGGCAGTGGAGGCTGGGGCTCAGCCCCTGGCCCCTCCTGCCTCTCCCACGCTTGCCTCGCTGGCCCTGGGAGCCGCCCGAGCCCTCTGTCTGCCTGGCGACCAGGGATGGGGGGGGAGTCAGCTCGAGGCAGGCCATGCTGGGCGTGGGAGTGCGAGTCACGGCCCGCGCCCACTAGGGGTCTGGGCCAGAGTGTTGATTGCCCAGCCCCTGCCAGAGGGCAGGGGCTGGGGTTGATTGTACGGGCCCACCCGGGGGGTGTCCGCGATGGAGAGAGGGGGGCGCGAGGCCCCATTGACCCCCACTTATAAAAGTAGGTTGTCATCGACCCGATAAGAGGGCTCGCTCACGAGGGACGACACTTGCAGCCTCTGAAATATCATTTACGGGTGTCACCCTCCAATGTAAGCAGCACAGAACTCCAACGCCTCAAGAGGGTGGGTGGAAATGCTGCGCTTCCTACGCCTACGGGGCAGGCGGCGCTCGGACCAAACTGCTATCCTGCAAATAGGCGCAAGTGTGCTGCTGATTCGCAATCTATTGCCATCGCTCTCCTCCATATCGGATTGCGAGGGGGAAATGAGGAGGCCAGGGGGGGGGAGGCTTCGCAGAGTGAGGTGGAAAAGGTACTCTGACTCCCCGATGCACCGATATTCTTGCTCAACCCAGACTCCCTCACCTCTACCCGGTAGGAGGGGTGGGGAGGGGTTAGACTGCCTTGGACTTGAGCGACGCCTCGGTAGCGGTCACGGTGCCCTGCACGCCGTCGAGCTTCGCCTTCTCCGTCTCGATGCTCCATTTGCTCCTATTCTTTGGCAGCACGCCCACCCCCGCCACCAGGATCGATTCAATTACCGCCGAGTCGAGGCTCTGGCGAGGCCAGCCGGAGAGCGCGACGATGATGAAGGCGATGAGGAGGCTCACCAGAGTGTGAGGGTCAGGATGGCGCGACGATCTGCAACGTGGTCAGGCCAGCATTGATGACCCGTGCTCCACGATCATACCAATCATGTCGTCCCAGCCGCGCCGGAACTCCTCCACCGAGACGGTGCCGTCGCTCTCGATGTCTAGCTGAGCAAACATCGACCGCTTGTACCGCTCCGAGATCGGAAGATCGAGCTCATCGAAGAGCGCCTCGAGTTCGTTCAAGGTGAGAGTGCCGCTGCCGTCGACGTCGAGTGTCTTGAAGATCTCTTCAGCATCCACCTCATCAGCCTCCAGCTTCCCGTCGCCATTCTCCAGCCTTGCTCCATGCTCAGCGAGCGCACGCTCTTGTTGCCCGAGTTGTTGCAGTTCAGCGTGGCACTGCCTCCGCGAACTCGGGTCATTGTTTTCCCGACAATTGACGAGCTGTTCGGTCAGCTTACAGCGGGAGATGCGCAGACGGGCGTGCCGAAGCTGCGTGGCAGCTGCGTGTGTATGCGGAGCGTCAGCGACCGTTTGGTACGATCGGCCAGAGCTACGATGCTGGTGGCGACATAGTAAATGCTGATGAACAAGGTGATAACGGCTGTGCGTATGCGAGGAAGCGGATCGGCTCAAGCGCTGCGCCAACACGAACCAGCAGGCGGCCATCGAGCC
>CM030931.1:43866-67498 GCA_018136815.1 Isochrysis galbana
ACACTACGAATATATCCAATATACACCAGAGTATGGTCTTCACGAGCTGACTCCATTCGTATTGCACCCCTTGGTTCGGGTCGAATTCTCCGACCAATTCCTGAAAAGTCTCAGGGATGACCTTGATGTCGTCTTCAGATAGTATATGCTTGAGGTGCGGAGTCGGCCAAACACTGCGAAGCCTCCTCTTGAATTCAATCAGCTCCTCTTCAAATATCGCAATGAGGTCATGGTTGTCATCAAACAAGGACACATCAAACTCGTTGAAGCCATGCTGTCCTCGAATGCGGTCGATCCAATCCTGCGCCGAGGATTGCTCCTTCCCTTCCGTTATCAGCTGCTTCATGGACCCAAACGCATCCAGCAAATACTCCACATCATACGACCGTGAGATGTGCTTAATCATGTCGTCAGAGAGGTCATGAATGGTAAACTGCTGCCCGGGCGACCCGCCACGCACAGCACGGTAACAAGGTCGTAGCAAGCTGACGACCAGCGCAGCTTGTGAGGGGGCCATGGAGTGTCCCTCCCGTTGCTTTGTGAGAGACGGGCGAAAAAAAAAAGGTGCTCGTCGCCGTGTGTGTGATGGGAGATGGGCGATCGATGTACCAAGTCTCCTAGATGCAATAATTTTGGCGAGGCCATTCCTGTCTAGTCAGCGTGGTTGCTACACTCGACACAAAATAAAACCTCGCGATCCGACGCGGCACAAGGCACCTAGCGAGAGTTCACGCCGTAGACAGCACTCCCCTCTGACCGCGTGAGGAGCGCACGAACTCGAGCGTTGCGGGTGACGACAAGTCAGTGCAGAAGTGGACAGGCCGTCGTGCGACAAAGTGGACAAAGCCCATCAGACCATTAATGACATCTCGCACGAGAGGACTCGAGACTAGTACAAGCGAGCATGTCAGCAACTCCTGGTAGACGAGGGTTCACTCGTTGAACATCCTCTGTGAACAAGTTCGAACGCGCATCGACCTCCCTCAGCCCTGTGCCGCACGAAAGAATGCCCTTCAGACCGTCGTATGTGAGCGATGTGGATCTCACGTTGAGCTTCGTGAGACTGATGTTTTTGAAATCGAATGTATCTAGAGTAGTACCCAACGTGATATTGAATGATGCATCCAGCTCGTGCAACTGTTGTAGATTTGAGAGCAACTTGGCCAGTCCGCGTCCGGTGAGATTCGTGGATGCCGCATCGAGGTACTTCAGTGTACTGTTCTTGTGCAGTGTATGCTCACTATCCCAATCCAACATGTTGTCGGCGATTTTGAGAGGGTTTCGGCTTCTTTGTGGTTGGGGCAATCGCATAGATCGCGGCAGCGGCCCTTGTGATGCATGTAGATGAACCATATCATAGTGTGGTGGAGTCTCTAGCCGCGACGGTAGTGATTGCACACATCTTGCCTTTTTTTTTTGGGGGGGGGGGCGCAGAGGCCTTGGCGTATCGGTGTGGCAACGGGGTGTTTTTTTTTGGTACCATACAATATAACAACCTTCCCTCCACCTCACCGAGTCATCGACGTCACACCATGGCACCACGCCAGACGAGGAACAGCTTGGGATCCCGCTCCCCTATTGTGCCAAAGCCTAAGAAGCCGAAGTCGTCTCCTAAAGCCAAGTCACCACCCAAAGCCGCGTCACCCGTCAGCAATAATGGGTCTTCAAAGTCGTCGCCCGCCGGGTACTCTGCGCGGATTGCACAGATGGTGGGCAACCTGAACAATCTTGCGCAGTCGACTCAGTCCTCTCCAAGGAAGTCGTCTGGCAAGACGAGCGCGTTCTCCCCGCTCACACACTTGCTTGGTCCAAACACAACTGTACGCCGACCTCACACGGTGGCGTTCAAGGCCAACTCGGAGCCTAAATCCGTCATCGATGACGACACCAACGAATCGCACGTCGTATACCAGCCTAAGCGCCGTTATTTGAATGGAGGGACCAAGGTGACCCAAAAGGACTTTCTGATCATGCTTAAAGAAGGGATCACACAAGAAGCGGGGCTCGAAATCTCGGCGTCCTTGACGCACGCCATCGCCAAGATTTATGCCAAGACTCTCCAGTTCATCCTCAGCAACGACATGTACATCACTATCCAGGGGGGAGAGGTGCGCCCCCCCCCCCCACGTCAGGAGGATCCTTCTGGTGGGGAGGTTTGGGAGTGGTGTGCTAGAGTCCTCTCAAGTGTGCACTTCGTAATGCACACTTCTCTTGACGTGGGAGGCACAGCACAACTCCCAAAGCGCAAACCCCCGTCCCCACCATGAGGATTCGCCTGATCTGGGAGGCACACTACAACTCCTAAAGCGCACCCCCCCACCCACCATGACGATTTTCCTGACGTGGGAGGCACATTACAACTTTCAAAGTGCAAACCCCCGTCCCCACCATGAGGATTCGCCTGATCTGGGAGGCACACCACAACTCCTAAAGCGCACCTCCCCACCAGCTCTACCACAACATCCCAAAGCGCAAACCCCTCCCCCCACCAGAAGGATTCTCCACCACAACTCCCAAAGCGCAAACCCTTCCCAACCATGAAGATTCTCCTGACGTAGGAGGCGCATACAGAAGCCTCATGGTGGGGAGGGGGTTCGCGCTGTGGGAGTTGTGGTGTGCCTCCTACGGCAGGAAAGTCCTCTTGGTGGGAGAGGTGCGCCCCCCCCCCCACGTCAGGAGGATCCTTCTGGTGGGGAGGTTTGGGAGTGGTGTGCTAGAGTCCTCTCAAGTGTGCAGCACTTCGTAATGCACACTTCTCTTGACGTGGGAGGCACAGCACAACTCCCAAAGCGCAAACCCCCGTCCCCGTGCACCACAAGGATTCTCCTGACGTGGGTAGCGTGCACCACAACTCCCAAAGCGCAAACCCCTCCCCACCACAAGGATTCTCCTGACGTGGGTAGCGTGCACCACAACTCCCAAAGCGCAAACCCCTCCCCACCACAAGGATTCTCCTGACGTGGGTGGCGTGCATCACAACTCCCAAAGCGCAAACCCCTCCCCACCACAAGGATTCTCCTGATGTCGGGTGAAGACTTCGTCAGTCACATCAATAAAACCCGTCTCTCCCGCCTTTGTAGTGCACTTCCGCGCCTTCCCAAGACCCAACCAGAATCTTTCAACAATGTCCGTCGCACAAGATCCAGCTGACAATCTCCATCCAGAGGACGATCTCGGGCTACCACCTCTTCGAGCGCAACCGGAAGCTCATCCATCGATTGGCCTCCTTTGCCCTGTCGCATTCGCTCAAAGAACAGAAGGAGCTCATGTAGAAGATCAAGAAGAGCAAGAGCAAGAACTAGTAGGAGAATATGGAGAAGTAAACGACCCAGGACTCGATGAAGGAGAAAAAGAGAAAGACGAAGGAGCAGAAGAGCAAGAAGAAGGAGCAGAAGAGCAAGAAGAAGGAGCAGAAGACATAGAAGAAGGAGACGAAGAGAAAGAAGAAGGAGAAAGAGAGCTAGAAGGGGAGCTAGAAGGAGAGCTAGAAGAAGGAGAGCCCCCAAAGGACCTCTGAGAGCAGGCCGTGGCGCGCCGCATGGCGACGCGCCGCAGGGACACAGGAGGAGGAGAATGGAGAGAGGGAGAGGGGGGGTTTTGCACCCCCCCCGATGGAGTGCGGTAAGAAATGGGACCCGTTTGCATAAGCAAACGGGCGGAGAGGGGCGGCTGGCGACAGGTGGGAGATGAGGAGGGAGAGGCTCAAGGCGCCTACGAGAACCCTTGTGGCAGGTATCTCGAGGCGCAGTCTTTTATTCCTCGAGGACCGCTCGCGGCGAGAGCTGTAAGGGCCGTTCCTCTTCACGACGAGAGATTCCTCCCCCCCCCCCGGTGCTTTTTCCCGGAGAGTCGGCCGGCGTCGACCGGTCCGCCTCAATGGGTTTTCCCTCATTTTAACTTGTGGGGAGTTAGAATGAGAGCCGGGGGCTTGCGAGGGGGGAGATTTGGAGGGGTGCATAGGAGTATGTATCTGAGTCAACAGCACGCGCCAAGGTGTACGGGCAGGTGCGCTGAGGGCTGTCGTGTTGGTGCCGGGCTAGTGAGAGTAGTGGTACTAACGCTCAGTTGTTTTATTATTATGTGTATGCGTCTATAGTGTATAAGTGTCAACACACGTCAACGGCGTACGGGCAGGTGCGTTGAGGGGTGGCTCGTGATAGTACCGGGGTAGTGGCAGTAGTGGTACTAGTACTAACGCTCAGATGTTTTATTATTAATTATTATTATTATCGGCCTATGAAGGAGGGCGCGGTCCCTTCGCCAGCGACTGGCGCTCTGGGCGTGGGGGGGGGGGGGGGGGGTCCGCCCTTGGTGCTAGTGCTAGCGCTAGCGCCAGCAGGCCGGGATGCGAGAGAGGAGAGTGGAACGCCGTCGCACTCCATGGAAACCAAATATAAACTGAGTTGAGATCAAGAATAACCGGATCACTTGCTCGGGTTTGGCGCATAGCTGCGTCAGCAGCGCCTCTTCAAAAGACATATGATGAAGCTAAGCGCGCAGTACGCCACACTGGCGGCTAGCGGCCATCGGTGCGAAGCACAAACAACGGTATCGGGACGGAAGCCTTCATCATATGGGACGAAAGGCTACATCATTACAGAAGGAGCATCGCACGCGTTCTCGTCTCACGCCAGTCTTCGAGGCTTGGACGAACCTTCTAGCTCATACAAGAACCAAATGATTCCCTAGATGTGAAAGTGCAACGGCTTCGCTCTTGCAGCTGAATGTTCGCATGGGGTTGTATGTCACTAGAGGTTCCGACTGGTCTCGGCATCGCAGCATCTCGGTGGGCGACTTTGATGTGATGTAGCGCAAGATGTCAGCTAGGTGTGCGTGGATGAACCGTCGCGTCTTCGCCACAGATCTACGGCTCGCGTATCTCAGCCCACAGCCGCATAGCCCTCCGGCTCCCAATGGCTAGCTCTCCGGCTTCTGCTGGCCGACGATCAGCTTTCCAAGATTCAGTTTTCCACAAGATTCAACTTTTGTGGTGTGATTGCTGTAGTCTGGTAATCAAAATCCATAGGTTGGCTGCCCACACTCGCGTTTGACAATCGGGTCATAGAGATCCTCTCCTGCTCAGGCTCGCCTGGTAGCAGCTCAGGAGTTGACGGGGTCGCCATAGTGTGGTTCACATTGGACTCTCGGTCGCTCTTCGACAGCTCGAGCACCTGATCATTGGCCGTCGCCCCTGCGCGCGCGCCGATGAAGTGCTTGACGAAATGGTCGGCATGTCGCCGTGTCATCGCCACGTCGCTCGCCACCTTCTTCAGCCCGTCCTCGTCCATCCTGTGGAGCAGTTCCAAGTCATCCCACCCACTCGCCACCATCTTTGCGGCGTACCCAGCGCAACCGCATGGCTTGAGCTGCTGCTCGAGCTTCTGCACCTCGTCGTCGTCGGCGGGCTGGGCAGGCTTGCTTGATGAGGCTGCGCTGCCCATCCCGCTCTCACGACGACACGGGGGGAAGACGGCAGCTGGCCGAACGAGAGAGAGGGGGCAAGGGGCGGGGGAAGGCGCGAAGTGGACCGTCAGCGGGGCCGTGAGGCCGCAGGCCGGCTAAGAGAAGATTAGGAGACGCGAGAGAAAAGAGAAATAAGCGGGGGGGGGGAGGGGGTTGGTCGTACAATCCTCGGCAGAAACGGGCGGAATTCGTGGGAGCGAGCGGCGAGCGCGCGCGTGAGAGCGCCAGCAGCAGCAGCGGCTCCACAAATGGAGGAGCAGAATAAAGTACGCATAGGCATAGGCATAGGCACTAGTAGCCAGTAGAATTTAGAATTTGCAAAGGGAGAAATACCGCTAAAGCAGGGCCTACGCATCTTTACGACCCCCGGAAAAAAATTGGGGTCGGAAACTCGGAGTTTCACTGTCCGATTTTCACAGTGGGGGAGGTGCGGGGCACCCCCAAAATGGGAGTTTGCAAAGTAGTAAGTAGTAGCACGTAGTACTTTATACTTTGTACTTTGGTCCAATTCACGCTTTGATTTTCACGTAGGCCGCTGGCGGAGCCCTTCGGTTAGCTCTCTAGCCCCTCTGCCCCCCCCCCCCCCCCCGCCACCGCAGTCTCGGATTCTAGCGATCGCCTCGTGGGATTTGAGGCTGGAGACTGGAGAGAGTCGCAAGGGCGTCGGCTTGTCAACCTATTACAGCCTACAGTAAGGGTGCACCATTAAGAAACCACCCCATTAAGGAAAGTATAGAAGCAAATTGGCTGTCCATGAGCTAAGAAAGCTCTATTGCGCAAGAGCGTCCCCGCCATAGATAAGAAACTGGTGCGTAAGAAAATCCCTATGCGGTTGGTGCTACCGGCCTATCGCCCGTCGGGTACTGGTACTGGTTGGCGATCGGTGATCACTGCTCACTCCTCGTCACTCATCTTCACGCTCACCCTTCTTTTCTAAGTGCAAAAATTGGCAAAAAGCTAGTTATTCTTCGCAACGCAAGCTCATCAGATAGCGAGGAAGAGAGGAGGTGGAAAGGTGATGAGAGGCGCCGCCATAGCAAGAAATTAGTTAGGGGACAACAAGCGCCGGTCACCAGCACAAGAAAGCAGCACGCTAAGAAACCTCTTTACATATTGTAGCTCTAGGCAAACCGCGCAAGAAACCCAGCTTAAGAAATTCCTATGGTCTCGCGGCCGAGCGCTAACTAAGGAAAGTATAGAGGACAAAATTCTCTGTTTTCTTAATGTTGCGCCCCTACTGTACCGGCCGCAGCCGTGGATGCTGGATGCGTGGGTCACAGTCCCGCATGTCTTGACCTTTATTTGTCCAGCTCATTCGATAGACAATTTCATGAAGAATGTATTCTCAGACAAGCCAACGATTCGAGTGAAAGGCCTCGATCGTGAATTTGACTGGGGGGAGGATGAGTTCAGCAAATGCGTGGATCGCGTCTGGGACGTCGTGAAGTTTATCATATATCATCAGAAACCGTTGGCGCGATACCACCGGGAGCTTGCTGAGGAGATTCCCCCCGAGAGTAGGCCTAAGGGTGGGACTGAGCTCGTGCGCTTTTGTGAGACACGCTTTGCCTCTAAGCTCCTCATGCTCATTCGCTTCAAGCATGTCCATCCCATCTTGGACAAGCTCGTTATTGACCAGGTGTTTACTGCGTGGCTCTCGAAGCAAAGCCGGGATGTGAGAGATAAAGGAGCTGAAGTCAAACGTTGCATTAGAGATGACAGCCTTCAACACACAGTTTCGATGTGCATCACCATTTTGGAGCCAGCCCTTCGAATGTTGCGACTCACTGATGGCAAGGAGGGAGCAATGCTGGGAAAAGTCTACGGTTACATGCTGCAACTCGATTCGTTTTATTGCAATACTATTCCTGATGTGCCAGAGAGAATTCGTCGCAAGATACACACCATATTTATGGCCCGAGGGGGGAGTACTTCCATGTTTCTGCAATGACTGCGGCATACCGCTTTGAGCCAGAATTTTGTCGGCGCGACTTTTCCACATCGGAGATTCACGAGGTGAAACAAGTTTTGCGCCAGATGTCGAACGATGAGCATCCGTTAACTGTTCTGCTTGCTGAGCTTGCAGATTTTGAAGAGGCTCTTGCAGTAGGTACATACGACTTGACCGATGATTGTGCTTTCTCATCGTACGCCAAGAATATGGCGTCCTACAAATGGGCAAAGATCTACCTCGCGCCTTGGAAACATCTTCGTTGGGCGGCAATGCGCCTGCTTTCGATGGACTGCTCCGCATCAGGGTGCGAGCATTCTTGGTCTGTTGAAGGTTGGATCCACTCAAAGAAGCGCAATAGACTCGGCCAAAGGACGGTGGACAGGCTTGTGCGAGCTCACACAAATCTCTTGATGGAATCCCAGCTTGCTGAGTGGGAGAGCAAGGTGCTGCCTTGGGAGTTGGAGATGATTCCTGATGAGCCGGAGGACTCTGACGAGAGCGATGACGAGGCCTGAGTGTGGAGTGTGGAGGTGGAGGCGAGGGCGCAAGAAGCATAAAAGTAGTTTTATGATTTTCTAAGTCTAAGTAGTATCGTTTGCACAGGCAAAGGGCGCACAGGGAATACACGGGACACGGGGATAGGCGATAGGGATAGGGAGGGGAGTTTTGTTTTTGAGGCTTCGCACAGGGAGGGGAGTTTTGTTTTTGAGGCTTGCGAGCTGATATGAAACTGATATCGGTGCGAGCTCCAAATCCATGAGAGCTCGCAAGCTGACGAGACATCTTTGATGAGGGCGCGTCCCGAGAGGGCCTGGTAGACGCCCACGCCTAGGCTCAGGCCAAAATATCCCGTTTTTTACCCCCATATATCCCGGGCACATATCCTTTTTATATCCCGCGCCACCCCCCAAATATCTTCGAAATATCCCGTTCTAATACGAGATATATCTCGTTTATATCCCGTGCGGCCCCCCAAATATCTTCGAAACATCCATATCCGGTTCAAAAATACATCTTTTACGTATTACGTAATATAAGCCGAGTACCCTAGCTTTAAGACGTATATCTTTGTACAAAGCAATAGTGCTTACAATAAAGTACATAGTACTATGACACACATTCACATTCACATTCATTGCTCATTGCCATTGCCCACGACGCTTGCTCGTGTTATAGCGCAACATGATGAAGGTTTGGATCGTGGCTAACGGCTAATGGCCGACCCCTTCTTGTACAGCAGGGACCCGTCCGTGAGATTAATTTCTTAATAGTCTCACCGCACACGCGACCGTGCAGCCTCTACTTTCTACTCACGTAGGAAACTTTCTACACCCCCACTCCCCCGGCCCTTCCCCCCCGCCATCAGGCGACTCCCCCCGTGCACTACTAGGGGATAGGGGAAAAGGGCTTAGATATGGTCGGTGGCCCGCGCCCCCCCCGGCGATCCGTTCCCCCCTTCCTCCTACGCCTACCGGGCTGGCGGCGGTCTCGGTCCCGACTTATCCTGTAAACAGGTGCGGGACTTACCTATTTTCCGGTGAGCGGAGCTCTCGCTCCGCCCACCCCCTTCTCCGCGCTCTCTCTCCCCTCTCCTGCAGGCACGCGCGATGGCGCGCCTGCGACAGGCCTGCAGCTGCCCCTGGCGACCCCTGGAGGCCCCTGGAGGCCAGCTCAGGGGGCAGAGGAGGCTGGAGCTGGGCCCTGGCCTCCCCTGCCTCTCCCTCGCTGGCGCTCCTGTGCCTCAGGGGTCCCCAATCTGCACCTGTCTGCCTGTCGAACAGGGGGGAAGGGGGGGTTGGAGCGATGGGCTGGCCACGACAGGCCAGGACGCGCGAGTCAGGCAAGCCTGCCAGTGAGAGAGTGGGTCAGCAGGGCATTCTGCTCCTGGCAAGCCATCAGGCGTGCCAGGAGCATGGGTGGTTCCTCCCCCATGGCAGGGGAGGAGTGGAGAGAGGGGGGGGGCTCGTGCCCCCCCATGGGGCAACCAAGTATAAACTTAGTTGCATGGGGACCCGTCCGTGAGAGCAACGTGGTCGTTCGCGCTGTCGCTCTCGCTGTCCGTGCTGCCCTCGCTCTCCTCGTCCTCGTCCTCGTGGTCCTTGTCCTCGTGGCGCAGCATGCTGACCTGTGGGTGCGTGCGATCTGCAAACAAGTATTCACACTCACACTCTACACTCTCCCATTTATTACTGAAACACGCCACTTCACCTAATGGGGAGCAAGGGGGAGGGGGGGGGGCTCATGGGCTCGCGTTCGCGTTCGCGCCAACGCGCCAACAGCCAACAGCCCCCCCCCCCCTGTATTCGCCCCCCTCCCCCCCCCCCCTGTATTCGCCCTTGGGCGCCCCCACCCCCCCAAATATCCCGAGATATCCCAGATACCCCCCCAAATATCTTGTGGTATTTTGGACCACTGCAAATATCCCCGGGACTGTCTAGATATTTTGGCCTGAGCCTACCCACGCCGAGCACGGCGTAGCCTGTCCCCTTGTGCGCGATCCGCCACACGGCGCGGCGTGTGGTGCGGGTGCCGGGCGTGCCGCGCACGAGCGCGTTGAGCGGCTGTAGCAGAGCGAGGGCGAAGGCGACGATCCCGAGCGTGTGATGGGGGTCCGAGAAGCACTTGGGCCGGACCCCGGAAACCGAAGACGAAGACAAAGGAAAGAAGGGGGGAAGGCGAAGAGGTGGAGCGAAAGGATTAAGGGGCGGTGTCGGTAAGAAGCGCGGTAGTTGCCGGTCCCTAGTAGGTGTTTAGGTTTAGCCCTGATCCCTGAATCTTCATATGTTTGATGTTTCCCCCTCTCGGACTCGCTCTCCGGTGCGCACTGCCAATGCACGCACCGATCTTGCGCACCCCCTCTCCTCGAGGCTCCACGCTGGGGGAAAACCCCTTTCGGGTAAAAACAACGCAAGGCGCAAGGGTGGGGGGTAGGGAGGGCACTCGCGTGAAACTAGGGGCCCAAAACGCCAATCACTCGCCCGCCGTAGCGAGTGCGATGAGTGTGACACAAACAAAAATACACTTCAAAAGCTAGTTGACGCACGATCAAGGGTCAAGGGAGTGCCCGGACACCGGTGTGAGGAAGATGGAGGGGTAGATGGGCGAACAAAGGAGGACGCCGTGGGGGGGGGCGGCACGTGCGTCCTGCCACATCATCATCATGAGACACACGAACATTGTGTGTGTGTGTGTGTGTGTGTTCAAAATCTGGATCGGCTTCGAGGCGATTCGTGATGACAAACATGGCAAGTGGCGTAGCTAGCCCATGAGAAGAACAAGCACGAAGCAACAAATCGGCACCCCATCCGCCCCCCGAACCTCGGCCAGGCTGGACCAATCACTCACAAGAGCTGATTTTCCCGTCGCATGGGCGTTACTGGAGCTCATATGAAGCACTATTGTACGCCCGAGTTGCGTGCCTCAGAGCCTCAGGTTTCGACGACGCAAGCGGAGCTGCTTGCCGCCGTCAACGAGCGCAAGATAGCGACCGGATGTCTGATCATATTCCAAGACCTTCGCAACGCAGCCATTGTATTGCGCAGCTCCCTGGAGCCCACCAACGACGCCGTGAGCACCCCCGGCCAAAAGGACATTAGCAAAGCCCACCGCAATCGAGTCTCCGCCCGGCACCTCCACTCCATACATCTCCGCTTCATCATCCCGCTCGAAAACAGTGGCAGAAGAGCCCTCATGAGATGCTAGCTGCTCTTCAAGATCGACCAGTTTGACCTCTGCCATATGCAACAAATTAATCAGTTTTAGAGCAAGTACGGTTCCATCACGAAGCCTAACCGTGTATCTGCCACTCGAGTCGTCGCGAGTCTCAACCACGCCGACGCTGCCATTCAGCTCTGGCTTCGCAACAAGTCCACGTAACTTGACGTACGTTTTTGTTGGGAGGGCCACACGTGCCGCCGCCTCTGCCGCTGCCCGTGCCGCCGCCTCACCGGCGACCACAGCTGCCGCCGCTGCCTCCTCAGCCGCCTTCTGTGCCTCAGCCTCGGCTTCGGCTGCTGATGCGGCGGCTGCCTCCTCCTGCCTCTCCCTCTCTACTTGCTGAAGCGCCTCTATCTGCTTTCCCAGTCGGAAAGCGCGTTCTATGTCGACACTCTCGGGGAGGGCACGTTTCCGGTGGCCATCATAGAGATCAGCATCGAGTCTTCTGCCATCAAAGTAGCGGCCGTTCATTGCCTTGGCACACGCAGAGGCTGCCGCCGAAACTTCGAAGCGGACGGCCGTTGCGCATGCTGGATCCGCGGGAAAGCACTGAACGCGCTCGATGCGCCCATGCTTCCCGCACTCCAGCCAAATCTCCTCCTCAAGCTGAGCAATAAAGCCCTTGGGATCCGGCGCGCATGCAATCTGCTCCTGCGTCGCCATGTGACAAATGATCACAATGCGGCCCCAATCTCCCTGCTTGACCGTCGGTTTCTCGTGAAAGGTCGCTGGTGAGACGTTGAGTACTTCGCCAAACAGTGCCCACTCCCGCTGCGGGTCGAGGGCTGCCTTGGCCCCTGCCTCTGACCCAAAGGTGACTAGGCCATCACCCTTTGGCTCGCCTGACTCGTCTTTGTACAATTTCACCTTGCGCACGTCCCCAGCCTGCCAAGAATTGGAGGCGAGCGGGAAGCTCGTCAAGCTCGGACCGTGTGAGTAGCCCTGGCTGAGCAGCTCACCTCTCCTGAGGCGCGCATCAGCCTGCAGTGGTGCTGCTCACCTTGGAGAAGAGGTTATGGACGGCGGTGTACGATATCTCCTTTGGGACTCCCGAAATGTAGACTGACCAGTTCCCGGCGTTGGCGTTCTCGAGAGCTCGCTTCTCGGCGCGCTTCTCCGCCTTGCGTGCCAACTTTCTCTTGCGCGCTTCCTCGGCCTCTGACGGCGCAGGCGCACTACTGTGCGCGTGGAAGACGGAGTCCCAGGCAGCCTCGACCTCCTCGTGCGCCTCGCCGTGAACGGAGGCCTCGTGGATCGACCGCTTGCGTGCTGCGTCGAGCCGCGCGGCCTCATGCGCCATTGCGGCCGCGTAGGCTGAGCGAGCGTCCGACATGGCGAGCGAGCGGAGTTGAGGGGGAGGAGGGGGGGGGGGGAGAGAGAGAGAGAGAGGGAGGGAGAGAGTTAGAAGTTATAGCCACATACTCCTACTTTACTTTAGAGCTCTACACCTGAACGGCTCTGTCTGCTGCTCGCCGCTCGCCGCCCTTGCTTCACGTGTGCCCTCTCCTCGGGGCTACCTGGAGCCTGAGCGTATCTGGGACCAACTTGCAACTTGTGGCGAGGTTATTTATAGTTGATGCTAAGATAGTACGCTAGCGCTAGCGCGCTAGAGCTTGTACTTGTCAGAGCAAGGCTCATCTCACTCTTGGAGATGGCCTGCGAGGGCGCGCCGGCAGCTAGCGCGGAATGCGGTTCTTGCGGGGAGCTCATGGAGCTTTCCTCGGGGGTGACTACGGGCATGGTGATCGACGCACGACGCACGACGCACGGAGGGCGCGGAAGTGTGGAAGGAGGCTTGTGGGAGGTGGTGGCAGGCGACTGGGGGTGGCTCAGGCGCGTGCTTGGCTGGTATTGACTCGTTGACTCGGGGTATAGACTCGGGAACTCGGGGGGACTCGCTTGGGAACACGGTGGGACTCGACGAAGTTGCTACAAAAACACTCACAAGAAACCCAAACCCCAACGACCTTGGGCTCAGAAAACTAACGTAAACACTCCGGAATCATACGATAAACAAACCCTCCCCGTGCGACAAAGGCTGAGGTCGCGATCGCTCGTCATGCGCGAAGAAATACGGAAAGAGAGCGCAAAACTACGCAAACGAAGGGTTCAAACTATCGTTAAAGTGAAAACTCGTCCGCTGAAGCCAACGCGGAGGGTCGAGGAGAGGTCCAAACTCGCGCGGGGGGAAGAAGGCGATGTGCAGAGAGACCTTCTAGACAAGCGACGAGCAAGGGGCGACGAAACAAGACGCGAGACGCGGGGCGCGTGCCATTCGTTCTTCCTTTCTTTCACCGAAAACGCGGCGAAACTAACGTTAAACATCGGTACCCCCTCCGCGAGAATCGCGAAGAAGAACGGACGAGATGGAGGCAATCATCGAAGGAATCGCGAGAGGGAGGAATCGAAGCGAGGGGGGGAAACAGCGCGCGCGGGGGGGGGGAACGAACGACGGCCGGAGGAAACGAACCGCGCGCGGAGGAGAAGAACCTCGCGCGCGGGGGGGGGAATAATATAACGGCCGGAGGCGACGGATGGCACGCCGAGAGGAAGAACCTGCCGCGGGGGGCGAGGGACCGAGGGCACGGCGGGGCAGCGTGGGAGGGCGCGAGGGTGATCTCGGAGCGAGATCGCGTCCTTTCCCTCGCGGAGCGCAGAGAGACCCCCACGGAACATCCTGGGACCGGAGAATGTTTTGGACGAAACTTCCCTCCGTCGGCCGAGGAGAGGAGGACGGAGAGAGAGAGAGAGAGAGTCTCGCAGAGCAACTGCGGAACGAGAAGTCGAAGTCATGCCGGTTTATTACCTTAAACGAGCCAACAATTATAGTAATAGCAAAAACAAAATTCGAATCGCAAATTTCGAGACCAAAATCTGCAAACCTGGACTTGAGACCATGGGGAATCCGAATCTGTGTGTCTTGTGCGTCAGTGGCAACACGGGGAACTGTTCAATTGTAATTGTGAGCGCGTACCTTACACGAATATTCATGTCTACAGCCTTCAGATGGGCAGGAATACAACACCCCCCGACTTAAATCGAGACGTCTCCCGATGTCGAGCCAAGAGAGTTCATTTAACCATACGAGACGAGAGACTTAGAAGAGGAGGATTAACCCATGGATCCAAAGCGAGCACAAAATCGGCAGCTTAGCGCGGCGGCCCCCGATTTCGTACGCCACGTCCTACCACGTTCTCCCTTTTACAGGAGTTTTGCTCGGGCAGTTGCGCTGGGTCAGGCGCTGACGCGACGCTAATCATCCACTTCCGGTCGACTTAGCACTTAGCGCTACGAACGTGAACGAGAACGGGTACGACTTGAAGGCAGATCAGGAGGAATACGATTTGACTCTTGAACTCGACGTGGAACTTGATTAGACTGGGGACTTGAACTTGGACTTGAAGAGGAGTCTACAGCGGAGTGAGCTTGGGGTTGAACCGGACGGCGGTCGAAAGTGGTGTCGTACGACTCAACTAGATCAGCACAACGCCGAAGCAACTCAATTCGAGACTCCCAAGTAGCTTCAGAACGAGGATAGCCGCGCCATTTGACGAGATACTTGAATGAAACTCCATCGCCCTTGCGATCGAGTAACTCTTCGACCAAATACTCATCTCCAGCGAGCGGAGACGAATCGGTGACGGTAAAGTACGGACGAAGATTGGAAATGTGAACTTCATCCTTGACTTGACGATTTTCGAGATCGCGTAGACGGTATCGAGTGGCCGAGATGGCTTCTTCTACTCGGTAAGGACCGGAGTAGAGGTATTGAAGTTTGTTGGCGTGGCCAGGGATTCGACGACAAACTCTGTCTCCTTGTTTGAAGGTAACACCGAGTTTAGACTTTTGAGAGGCGGAGCGCATCGATTCACGTTGGGCTTCTTGAGTACTTTCGAGGGCGGAACGCCACGACTCGAGAAGCTTCTTATTGAGCTCGGTGGCGTAAGTGACGGCATCGGACGGAGGCCTAGATGGAAGCAACTCAAGAACAGGAGCAGGGTCAGCAAGTTGAGCTGGAAGACGAAGCTCCCGACCAAACAAGATAGCCGCGGGTGACTTGGGTACGACGCGACCGGCGGTCGCTCGCATAGACATGAGAAGAAACGGAAGGTGATCGACCCAATGGGCGCCGCCTTCATTGGAGACTCGAGTCATCGTGAGGAGAGTTTGTTGAGCTCTTTCTACTAGCCCTACGCCTTCGTGGCGATAGGCTTCAGTAGTGCTCAAGTCCGTGCCGGTCGCTTTGAGAATTAGGTCCACTAATCGAGAGCAAAGATTCGAGCCGGCGTCGGTTCGAAGTTGGCGAGGGACTCCATAACGAGATACGATGAGACGCATGAAGACGTCTAGACATTTCGAGGACGAGGGGTTACCGTTGCAAGGCTCAGCTTCAATCCAACGAGAGAGAGAATCGACGAAAACAATCAGCTTGTCAAAACCGGAGCGGCCGGATACGAAATCGTGAGTGGGCGCCATCGAAAGAATATCGCAATAGACGACGTCGAAAGGATAAGATCCGATGGAAAGACCGGATGGATGGGCGAGCGGTCGCGGTAACGGTTTGCCAAGAGTGCATTCGTGGCACTCTCGAACGTATTCCGATACAGAGGCGGACATGCCAGGCCAGTACACTCGAGTACGAAGTAGGGTAGACGTCCTTGTCGCACCTGGGTGACCAAGGTGGTCATGGTAGGCGCGGAGGTACGTGTCACGAAGGGACTCCGGAATGTACAAACGAAGAGGAGCCTCTTCCGCTTCTGAGGAGCGGTAGTAGAGTAGGCCATCGCGAAGGAGGAATCGGGAACTTTTCTTCGACGACGAGCTAGAGTCAATCGAAGAGGAAGCTTTCGGAAGGATCGACTCGACTTCAGAAAGGATCGAGCTGGCGAGATCGTCGGTAGAGAGCGCTTGACGTAATTCGTCGGCATGAGGCACGCCCACATCGAGATACGAGGAGGTAATCGACTCCGAAGATTCCGATGCTTGACGAGCGAGCCTATCGCTTGCTTGTTGGCGGCGAGCGGTGAGGGTGGATGAAGTAACCGCGGCGGCGACTATGTCGTGAATTTCAGAAGAATCGAAAGAATGGGCGTCACTCTCCTCGAGATGGAGAGGATCGTGATCAGGCTCGAGAGCAACTAAGCGGGATAAGCCGTCGGCGTCCCAGTGAGTGACTCCAGGTTTGTGCACGACGTCGAATCTATATTCGGCTAACTTTAGGACCCATCGCATGAGGCGCGAGGCTGGACCACCGGTGACTTGATCTTTCATCGTGTGAAGCCAGCGCAAAGCTGAATGGTCTACGACGAGGGTGAAGTGGCGACCCCAAAGATAAGGCCTCCAATTTCGGATCGATTCTAGCGCTGCTAGAAGTTCGATTTCAGTGACTGTCCAATGGCGCTCAGCCGGACTCAAGCTACGACCGTAGTATGCAACGACGCGCTCTCTCCCTTCGTCGTCTTTTTGGGCGAGGACGCCGGCGATGCCGAGCTTGCTAGCACCGTCGGTTTTAACGAGGAAAGGACGGTCGTCTCGAGGAGGTGCAAGTACGGGTTCTTCACAGATAGCTTGCTTGAGATCTTCGATAGCCTGTCGACAGGCTTCTGTTTGCGACTCGACCGGGACGTCGCACCCTTTCCGCGTGAGAGCGGTTAACGGCGCCGCACGGATCGCAAAACGACGGATGAAACGGCGGTAGTAGGAGCACAATCCAAGGAACGAACGGACGGCTTCGATCGAGTTGATTTGGGTTGGGTCGATTTTCGAGACAGCTTCCACTTTCTTGGGATCCATCCGAAGACCTTCACGCGAAACAACGTGGCCGAGATATTCAGCCGAGGTGGCAAAGAAAACGCATTTCGACATCTTGCAAGTGAGGCCCGCCCAGATGAGACGTTCCAAGACAAGATCAAGACGGTGTAACATTTGTTGGAATGACGACTCTTCCCTGGCCTGCAGCGAGTCACCTACACCTGTCGACCAGGCGCCGACATCATCCAAGTATGGCATACAAATCTCCCATGCCAGCCCACCGAGAACGGCGTCCATGAGGCGGCACATATACGAGGGACCGGATTGAACACCGAAAGGCAAGTAATTGAACTCGTACTTGCCGCGATGAGTAGTGAACGCGGTGATATGTTTATCGGATTCTTTGATCGGTATACCCCAGAAACCAGATGCCAGGTCCAGGGTGCAAAGGAATAGAGAATCGAGGTTGCCTTGACCGGACGACAATCGGTCGATGGCTTCTACCGTGAGGGGAAGAGGGCTGTCCTCTAGACGAAGCTTGGAGTTGACGTCGCGATAATCTACGCAGAAACGTACGGAGCCATCCTTCTTAGTGACTAACACGACTCGAGAGGCCCACGACGAATTTGATTTCCTAATGATGCCCGCGGACTCCATCTTGCAAACTTCGTCCTCTATGATCTTCTCACCCTCTCGTCCAACTCTAGACGGTGCGTGACGGTGAGCTTCGGCTCCGGGGTTGAGCGGTAGCTCTACCTCCATCACGTGAGTGTGATTCGGGTTAGTCGGGTCAATTGCGAAAGCAGCGATACGTCGGGCCAGTAGACGACGAACTTGTTCACGTTGGGGCATCGAGAGACGGCCCTCGGGGTCGATCTTGGCTGCCTCGAGGAGCTTGCGTTGGTCCTCGTTGAGCGACTCAATCACATCCGGCGAGTTATTGTCACCGACGCGGTGATAAGTTCCAGCGTGAATCTTGAATCGAACCTGTAGCGAAGCTACAGGATGGAACGACGGAAGGTGTAGTGGTTTGGGGTCAGTATTGGCCACCGTAACCGCGATGGTGTGGTCGGATTTCGGCCTCTCTACTTGAGGGATGACGAGCGGAGAGCTGTCAATAGTCTCGCGTGTAGGGAGCCGGTCCACGAGCATGGCGCAGTCTTCGTGTTCTCGAAGAGCTAGCGGAATTCGGACGTGAAACGTCGCCCGATGATAGGCCGGGATCGTGATAGGTTCATGGGTATATAGGAGGTACTCGGAGCCACAAGACGCCGGCGCTTTGGCGGCAAACTCATCGGCCGTGTTGAAGAGCGGCTCGGAGACTAGCTGGTTGTCGTTTTCGGCGGCTTGCGGCCCTCGGAAGAAGTCAGTCGTGATTGGGTTCGCGGAGGTCGGACAGACCTGTGCACAAGTCATGCTGACAGGGACCACCGCTATCGGTGACGTCGAGACGCGAAAGATCGGCGGAGCGTCGGGGCTTGGACTGCCATTAACCTCAAGAGGAGCCACCGTGGATGGGGCACCGAGGGTGATAGAGCCGTCCGCGCTGTCGGAGGCGAGCTGAATCGAAGCGGCGTGCGTAGCTAAGAAGTCGTTCCCGAGCAGTAGCATCGGGTTGCCTTCAATCACCATGAACGTATGACGAAAGAGAAATCCACCGACGGAGAAAACGATTCGAGCCTTGCCTCGCGTGATAAGAGGTAGGCCGTCTGGGCCATGGAGCGGTGTCACTACGGCTTGCGGCAGCCGCTCGACGCATGCGTCGTTGGGTAGGCTGGACAAGAGGGAAGTGGTCACGACCGACGGGCCAGCTCCGGTGTCAGCGAGTGTGCTGTTGACCGTGAGGGCGGAGTCGGCTAAGATTACTCCTTCTTTGCCGGCAGCCTCGCCGGAGCGGCAGACCATTAGATCTCGAACATATAGACAATGCCTTGGGTAGGCAGATGGTAGGGTATCCACGACGCTCTCCGGCCGGTGCGCGGTCACGTGTGCAATGGTGTCGGACAGGGACGGGGTTGGTCGCCAGCGTCGTTGCTCGGGTGAATTCGTCGTCAAACTGGTCGTCGTCTCTTCGGGTACTCCGACTGCCGCTATCGTGGCAGAGGGCCTAGAGGGGTCGTCCTCGTTGGTAGCGGTACAGGGTGATAGCTTGGGACTAGTGTAGCCCAGGCCTCTCTTGTCGGTGGGGTGCCTCGGGTGGTCGGACATCTTTTCCCAATCTTTCTCGAGACGGGCTTGGGCTTCTGTCTTGGGTCTTCGAACTAATGAGGCTAGCTCTTCGGCGCGGATGCCTTTGGCTTCCACGAACTCGATCGGCGCTCGGACGGCAGCGGCGAGGTCGGATTCCTCGTCGGCGTTTCGTCCGGCTAGAGCTTGCGCTCTTATTTCGTCAGCGGTTTCGAGCGTGACGTTGGACCATTTCTGGTCCCCGTTCACTCCGAATGATTGCCATTGTTGGCGCCGCTTCCGGAGAGTCGTCGGCGTCGTCGGACGCGGCGAGCTCGCGCGTGCCGGAGGCGGGGCGGTCCATGGAGAGAATGGGTCGTGGAGTGTAGACTCGGAGGCGTGGAGTGGCGTGTCGTTGTCGTGGTTATCGTGGGTTTCTTTTTGGTCTTCGTGGTTGTCTGACTCGGGAGTAGCTGGACGGGAAACAACGGGGTCGGAAGAAACTTCACTCGTTTCCCTCCCCCTCTCATAACGATGAAGAGCCGACCACGGCTCGTAGGCGGTAGCCTCGGTCGAGCTAAGTGAAGGCCGGTCCAATAGGCTGCACCGCGCGCAAGCGAGTAGCTCTAACGCGGACAATTTCTTCGTCGACGTCTGGTCTCGCTGTTGGCTCAAATGTCGAAGAAGAACCGGCATCCAATGGATCGCCATCGCTCCAGCTACACCGACGTAGGTGCGGCTGCGAAGAGCGCCACGGTGCGGTGAAGGAGAGAGGTTAGCCATGGCCGACTCACGGCCATCCACGACGCAAGTTGGCTGGAGGGGCGGCAGCCCTTTGGTGAGGTACAACCCGGTGGCTTTCTGGTGTCCAGTGCCGTGCTCCCAGGGTTGGACGAATTGGGTCGGGGTCAACCCCCCGACTAAACGGCGAGCTTCCGCATGCATCCGAGGGTTCTCGACCGCTACAAACGGAGCAGTGGCGGAGGCCATTGACTTGAAGACGCGAGCGGCCGACTCAAGAGCGGCACGACGTCCGGGTTCTTGGGAGAGCCATTGACTGCTGACAGCGGAGAGGTACGTGCAGGGCGGGTGGGCGATGACTAGGTCCCAACCTAGGTTTTGGACATGAAGCGCGTCGCCTTGGAAGTGGGGCACGTAATCGATCTCGGAAGGATACAAATCGCACGTAGCTACATCAGCACCGGCGAGTAGGAACATGGAGGAGACGACGCCGCTCGTCTCGCCAACGACGAGAACGCGTGGTGCGTGACAGCCAGACGTCAGCCCGTCTTGGACTCGTTGATTCATCTTCGTGAGCTCAGCGCAAAGCTCATCGAAGTGCTTGGGTAGCGCGGCGGCAGGCGAGGCTAGGGTGCCATTGCGAGGCCGGCGAAGCTCTTGGGCTGCCTCCGTGAGGTGCCGAGGTAATACCACCGCAGAGCCGCTCGCTCGTGCACGAAGAGAGGCGAGAGCGTGGAGAGCGGGTGACGGGGTATCATCACGGGTGCCGACATCGGAGTTGTTTTGAGAGGAATCGAAGGACTGGATCGCGGACGCATTGATCGCTGCCACGCGCATGATGGTGGTGGCAGTGGTATCGAGAGGCAGGCAGTGCTCGGAGGCGGCGACCGGTGGCCGCAGCGACGTAGGACGAATGGAAGAAGACTCGGATATCGACGACGTAGAGACGGGCTCGGAGGACGGGATTGACGAAGAAACTCGGAGAAGTGGGGTGTCGGACGGCGGCGACGGACGCCGCGGCCGCGAGACCGCCGGTGAGAGACATGAAGGACATGGCTCAGGGACTCGGTTGGGCTGGCTCAATGGGCGTAGAAGCTCGGTTTGGGAGGCCGCCGTTCCTCGACGTGCAGAGGAGTTGTGGTCACTCTCCATGGTCACGTCGGAAGAGGAGACGTCGTTGCATTCTGTCGTCGGCGGGGTCGGCGCCGGCGAAAGAAGGGACGTGGCTGTCGTAGAAGCCGGCTGCGGGGAAGGCTGGGGCCAGGGTGGTGGCTCTGCGGCAGCGGCTGGCGTGGGTAGTGGCCGAAGAGGTTCTGCAATGCGAAGCATTCTTCGGAGGACTTGGCTCGGGCTAGCGGGTGGATGGACCGCTGAAATTACGGTGGATTCAGACTCGAATTCGGAAGACTCGGCGACTTGAGAGGGGCTAGGAGACGGCTGTTCAAGCTCCTCCAGGGCTCTCGGTTGATGGGGTGGCGTGGGAACGCCGGTGGTCGACCGCGGACTCCGCGGTGACGTTAATTTGTACTCGGACTCGGACTCGTCGTTTCTGGCGTGCTGGACGCCAATAACAGGGCTAACTTTCGAAATGGGAACGGACGGGGCCGGCTCAAAGGTGAAGCCCCCTGGCGTCGCAACCGTCGGTGAGGACGAAGCTGAAGCTTGTGATGACAATAGGGGCACGGTGGCCAGCACCGGTTGGCTCGGTGCGGCCGAAATCTCGGACTCTGTGACGGGCTTGATTACGCGGGCTCGGGATGCACTGTCTTGTGCGATTGGACTCGGACTCGGAACGGAAACGGAAGGGATCGGCTCGGCGGCGTGCAGCCTGCTGGAGTGGCAGGCCGGCTGCGGCGAGACTCGGAACGGTGGCTCGGACAAGGACACAGTGGCTGTCGTCGAGGGCTTCGGCGTCAGCTTGTGTTTGGACTCGATACGCGGTGGCTCGTGAAACGGGGCTCGGTTGTGGTTGGAATTCTGGAAGTGACCGGAGATTCCAAATGACTCAGACTCGGGGCGCGGAGGACCGAAGGTGAACACTCCCGCGGAAGGAGTGGTCGTCGGAGGCTCAGTGAGTGGCTGGAGCTCCGTTAATCCTGCGGTCGACCGCGTGGTAGGACTCGGTGACGTTGTAAACTCGGACTCGGACTCGGACTCGGATGGCTCAGAACGGGGTTTGCTCAAAACAGGCTTGGACTCGGACTCGAAAGAAAGTGGGGAAGAACCGGAGAACTGCGCCTCCATCGTCGTAGTAATGGAGACTGGTGATACCGGTGATGACTGGACTGGGCTCAGACTCGTAGATGGGCTCGCGGTGGCGTAAGACGAAGAGGGTAATTCTGAACGTGACTTGGACTCGGACTCGTACTCGGGAGACGTTTTGTGGCTCGGACATGAGAAATTTGATTTGAAGGATTGAAGGTTGGATTGGGCCTGCGGCGGCTGGATTTTCGCAGACCGTGAGGTCTTGGACTGGGGATGCTTGAGGAGTGGCGGGGGGTAGCGGTTGAGCGGCTTGAGTTGATAGAGAGGCGGTGACGGTTGACTTGGTTTTGAGGACTCGTGCGTGATATCGAGAATCAGGATGGAATCATCGGCATTGGGAGAAATAGGGGCAATCGGCGAGGAGGCAGGAGAAAGAGGGGGATGGAGGTGGCAGGGCTTGTCTGGAACTTGGGGAATCTTGGGGTACCGGTTGGAGGCCGTAGAAGTACTCGGCCGTAGCGTAATACGATCTTTTGGTGGGTGGCGTTCAGGCCCACTACCCTGGACTGGTAGCGGGTAACAGCGCGGACGTGGGCCCCGCCGGCGACCTACTGGGCCGGACGGAGAACAACCATCGTGCGGAGGCGGCGGTGGACTTCTGGGTCGTTACCACACTCGCCACTGCCGCCTTCGCAGAGAAAACGAATGTATGGTTGGCAAACGACGGGGTTATGAGCTCCGTCCCGTGCCATACTTCCACAAGTCTGGCCTCGGGCGTACCAGATGGAGCCCGGGGACGAAAGGCGCAGTACGCGCAGCCGTTGGCGTCGGTCCACTCCTTGACGTCGCGGTCTAAGTCGTCGAGACGCGGCGCCGTCATGGTGGCATCCGAGGGACGGCAGCGCGTGAGCGCAGCGCGAAGGGCCGGGTGACCCGCGTAACGAGAGATTTGCCAGAAGCGGGCTCGCGCTCGAGACCAGCTACCTGGATCCATTCCGAGAGGCCCGAATCGGCCCGGAGCCCAAGGCCGTTCGGAGGGATCACATTGGCGACGGGAAGACGTGCTTTTGCCGAGGGGACGGTCAAGAAGTGCGTCCGGTAACGGAGACGATGCGGAGTAATTCGTAGGCGGAGGCGGAGCCCGACGAATTGTCAGCGCCAGTCGCCTTGCGGTTCGAGTTGTTGTTTTGCGATTTTAATGCCTCGGCCACCGCCGCTTGACGGCGGCGAACCATCGAAGCCGTAGTGTCTGCGGGGTTAGAGGCAGTCTTAGCAACCTTGGCGGTCTTGGGTGGACTTGGAAGTAGTCGCGGCGGCGTCACGGCGGCGACCGTGACCGACGCTTGTTGGCCAGCGCGGGCTTGTTCGTACGGGCTCAGGTAGCGCTGGCAGAGGTTGACGCACGAAAGGGCCGAACGAGGGAGCTCGTGGTCTCGACGCGAAGCGAGTCTTCGCAAGACACTCGCCGAACTTGGTCGCGTTATCCACGCCGCGAGCCGCGTCGACCTTGTCGTTCCGAATGATGGACTCGAATCGTTGATTGATATCGTGCGACATGTTTGGGTGGTCCCAGACCGTCGTGGCATCCACCTTCGCGTCACCCATCTTGCGACGTACGCGCGCACCAAATTCTTG
>CM030931.1:67598-81609 GCA_018136815.1 Isochrysis galbana
AACTTGCGTTTCAGGCTGATGCTACCGCCAGCCAGGCACGTCGAGCAACGTGCTCGCCACGCAGTCGGTGCGGGCACTTTCTTATAGGATTGATGCGGACATTCACTACCTTGATGGATATATTTGGCTTTGGGCGAGCCCTTACTAGCATGAGATCAGCACAATTTGAGGCCACTCAGAGCCTTAGGCCAGAAAATGTGTGAAGAGCAAGTGATTATTGCTAGAATCTGAAATTGAGTCGAGTGTTGGCGGTCAATGGCCTTCCGTCAGTCAATTCACACGTTCGTGGCAATTTGCACGCTCCCGTAAAATGACAAAGTGCAACGGTGCCGGCTATTGGCAATACTCAATACCATTGGCGTGCAAATGAATTTTTTTATAAGTGGGGGCCTCGCAAAAACTATTGTTATAGTTTGAACTATGGAGCGTGCCGCGACCGCTCCCGAGCCCCAGGCGACCCTCGCCACCGCGCCCCACCTGGGACGCCCCATGCCGCCCGAGGCGGCTCGTCAGAAAGCCCTTTCAGAGCCCATCCAACCCATCCAAACCACACCCGCGCAGGCGCGCGGGGTGGCGAGCATGGCACCGAACAGGTTGCCACCATGGCTCTGCGTAGCATGCAGGGGGTCTTTGAGACCCCCTCCAACAGTGGGAAACCCTCCCACCCCAAGAGCACCTCATGTGGGAGGGCAGCTTTGCTGCCCTCCCATGGTGGAAACCTCTACCATCAGTGCACCCATCATGGGAGGGCACTTCACAACCATCAATCTTCCCTGGAGAGCACCCCATGCCTCTGTTTCCCAACTTGTTGACACACTTGTTTTCTTCACCCCACTCTTGTGGGCCACAAGTACCTACAGCTCAGTGCCCTGCCTTGGGCCCTCTTTCAACACTAGACTCCCTCTCCCACACCCCCTTCACACCACAACCAACCCAAACAGCACGAACCCCCTCACCCTCACCCTCTGTTTCAAGCACCAAAAAGTTCAACTCAAGACCCATGTTGATACACTTATCGTTTTCACCCCACTCTTGTGGGCCACAACTACCTACAACTCAATGCCCTTTGGGCCCTCTTCCAATACTTGAATCCCTCTCCCACTCCCTCTTCCAACTACAACCAACCCAAGAAGCACAAACCCCCTCGTTCTCTGTTTCAAGCACCAATAATTTCGACTTAAGACAAGAGGGAGGACATGTCTTGAGGCGGCGTCGCTGCCCATGCCTAGCGCAAGGGTATAGCGCCCCCACTCAGACATCTCCTTCCCCACAGCTCCTCTCTGAGGAGTTGCTCCTCTCCCTCCCATTAGGCCCCCTTGCCTGCGAGACCAGAACAGGATCCTGGCGTAGGGGGCTGTCTGAGTGTGGAGGGAGGGGCGCTCTGGCTAGCGCAGGTAGAAAGCTAGTGAGGAGCTGGGTGGCATAAGGGGGAAGGGTGCTTGCGCTTGCCGCGGCAGGGTGTCCTGTCTTGAGTGAGCGCTAGTCCCGTTCCTTTGCCGCGCCGCGACCCATAAAAATTTGTTAAAAATTTAAAAAAATTTATAAGTGGGGTCCTCGCGCCCTCCTCACTCCATCGCGGACACTCCCCGGGGTGGGCCCGTGCACGAGCCCAACCTTGTTGTATTCCTGCCCATCTGAAGGCTGTAGGCATGAATATTCGTGTAAGGTACGCGCTCACAATTACAATTGAACAGTTCCCCGTGTTGCCACTGACGCACAAGACACACAGATTCGGATTCCCCATGGTCTCAAGTCCAGGTTTGCAGGTTTTGGTCTCGAAATTTGCGATTCGAATTTTGTTTTTGCTGTACTTAATTGTTGGCTCGTTTAAGGTAATAAACCGGCATGACTTCGACTTCTCGTTCTGCAGTCGCTCTGCGAGACTCTCTCTCTCTCTCTCTCCGTCCGCCTCTCCTCGGCCGACGGCAAGAAGATTCGTCAAAACATTCTCCGGTCCCAAGATATCTCGTGGGGGTCTCTCCGCGCTCCGCGAGGGAAAGGACGCGATCTCGCTCCGAGATCGGCCTCGCGCCCTCCCACGCTGCCCCGCCGTGCCCTCGGTCCCTCGCCCCCCCGCGGCAGGTTCTTTCCCTCGGCGTGCCGTCCGTCGCCTCCGGCCGTTATATTAATCCCCCCCCCGCGCGAGGTTCTCTTCTCCCCGCGCGCGGTTCGTTTCCTCCGGCCGTCGTTGTTCCCCCCCTCGCTTCGATTCCTCTCGCGGTTCCTTCGATGATTGCCTCCATCTCGTCCGTTCTTCTTCGCGATCCTCGCGGAGGGGGCACCGACGTTTAATGTTAGTTTCGTCGCGGTTTCGATGAAAGAAAGGAAGAACGAATGGCACGCGCCTCGCGCTCGCGTCTTGTTTCGTCGCCCCTTGCTCGTCGCTTGTCTAGAAGGTCTCTCCGCACATCGCCTTCTCCCCCGCGCGAGTTTGGATCTCTCCTCGACCCTCCGCGTTGGCTTCAGCGGACGAGTTCCACTTTAACGATAGTTCGAACCCTTCGGTGGCGTAGTTATGCGCTCTCTTTCCGTATATCTTCGCGCATGACGAGCGATCGCGACTTCAGCCTTCGCCGCGCGGGGAGGGGTTTGTTTATCGTATGATTCCGGAGTGTTTACGTTAGTTTTCTGAGCCCAAGGACTTTGGTTTTTGGTTTCTTGTGAGTGATTTTTGTAGCAACTTCGTCGAGTCCCACCGTGTTCCCAAGCGAGTCCCCCGAGTTCCCGAGTCTATACCCCGAGTCAACGAGTCAATACAAGTCAAGCACGCGCCTGAGCCACCCCCAGTCGCCTGCCACCACCTCCCACAAGCCTCCTTTCGCACTTCCGCGCCCACCGTGCTCCGTGCGTGCGTCGTGCGTCGTGCGTCGATCACCATGCCCGTAGTCACCCCCGAGGAAAGCTCCATGAGCTCCCACAAGAACCGCGTTCCGCGCTAGCTGCCGGCCGCCCTCGCAGGCAATCTCCAGAGTGAGATCAGCCTTGCTCTGACAAGCACAAAATCTTCGCTCGCGCCTTCGGCTCCGTCGCCATGTCGAGTTCTCCCCTCGAGAAATCTCATTGTCCCCGCGTCATGAGCCCGTCTCTTCTTCTTCGGTTCTCGAATCGTACGGGTCGAAGTCTCCCGGGGAGAGAGCCTGTGGGACCCCTCCCTCTTCAAAAGAGAGTCTTTCCGAGCCAGTTCTCCCCTCCTCTCGCCTTCCGCCCGACGGTCGAAGTCCGCCGCCTCCTCGGGCCTCTACTCACACCCGTCAACTGGAGCTGGAATGGTCCTCTCGCTCGTCCGTTGCTCCACGCGGCCTTTCCTCTCCTTTCTTTTGCTGATCCTTTGCCAAGTGTTCCTTCCTCTCTCAATCCCTCTGTGGTTGTGCTGAAGATGATGTGGGTTCCGTCCGGTCCCTCCCTCCTTTCGAGCCCCCACCAAATGAAGAGTTTGTTCCACCCCCGTCGACGTACTCGTACCCCAAGCGTAACTTCGTTCCACCTCCGACCGCCACCGTCGGCGCCGCCCAAATCATGGACCAACAAGTCCAGATTGAGGCTCTCCGCGCGCTGTCGACCGCCTGAGTCCTCTACCCTCCAAGCCGCCCAACGCCACGAAGAATTTCAGCGGAGGTGGGTCTACCTTCAACGCGATACTCAGCATTCTACAAGGCCAAGCGGGCACTACGACTTCTCCTCGAGTCGAAACTTCGCCACCGCTTGTGGAAAAGGAGACAACTCCATTGGTGCCCCTCGGCCTCGGTTGAGTCCCCTTCTCAACCTTTGCCCGCCGCGCCGTTCTCCCGTTCCCCGAATTCGAATTCCGATCCCGTATCAATACGCCGTTCCTGTCACGTCCGCCGAGCCTGTTTCTGATCCCCAACCTCCACCCACCGTCGCGGGCCTCCGCTCGCTTCCAAATCCGCGGCTCGGCGCCATCCCGTCGATCCAAGCCTCGCCGGGATGCTTCTGAGCGAGAGGTCATCCTAGCCTCGTGGGCCAACTGTTTGAGGATGCCGCCTACGAGGTAGCCTCTCTCTACAGGAAGTCCGACGATTTCGAGCTCATCCACGCCATTCTCAACGGCGGCCTCTCTCGACCGGCAATGTTTGGCACTACCGCGTGTTTTTCGAGAAGGAGCACGTGACCAAGTGGGCTCGAGCCGCTTCTTCCTCGACCGCACCCTCCATCACCAAGTCCGAATGGCAAAGAGCTTTCCGAGATCAAGTTCCCGAAGGGCCTGGCCTCGGACAACGTCCAGACAGCGGCCACCTCCTGGAATGATTTTCGTCTGTCCTTCATCAAGCCGCTCGAGCGCGCCCTCTCGCTCGGCTGCGACCACCGTGAAATCTTTACATCCTTGCTAGCGGCCGCCAACTTGTGCACCACCGGCAACCAAAGGATCTACGCCTTCCTCCTCGATCTCGCCGAAGACCCGGTCCTCTCTCTCAACCCCGCGCTGGCCTGCGACGTGCTTCTCCGCAAGTGCGACGCCACCTTCCGGCCAACGTGCCCGGCTTCGCCAAAGACTCCGCCTCCATGGAGTGGGACAGGCTCGTAGCCCGTGAAGCCGGCTCCGATCTCTTAGAGTTATCCAAGAATTTGGTGCGCGCGTACGTCCGCAAGATGGGTGACGCGAAGGTGGATGCCACGACGGTCTGGACCACCCAAACATGTCGCACGATATCAATCAACGATTCGAGTCCATCATTCGGAACGACAAGGTCGACGCGGCTCGCGGCGTGGATAACGCGACCAAGTTTGGCGAGTGTCTTGCAAAGACTCGCTTCCGCGTCGAGAACCACGAGCTCCCTCGCTCGGCCCTTTCGTGCGTCAACCTCTGCCAGCGCTACCTGAGCCCGTACGAACAAGCCCGTGCTAGCCAACAACAGACGTCGGTCGCGTCGCCGCCGTGACGCCGCCGGCGACTACTTCCAAGTCCACCAAGACCGCCAAGGTTGCTAAGCTGCCTCTAACCCCGCGGACACTACGGCTTCGATGGTCGCCGCCGTCCAAGCAGCGGTGGCCGAGGCATTAAAATCGCAAAACAACAACTCGAACCGCAAGGCGACTGGCGCTGACAATCGTCGGCTCCGCCTCCGCTACGAATTACTCCGCATCGTCTCCGTTACCGGACGCACTTCTTGACCGTCCTCTCGGCAAAAGCACGTCTTCTCGTCGCCAATGTGATCCCCCTCCGAACGGCCTTGGGCTTCCGGCCGATTCGGCCTCTCGGAATGGATCCGCTAGCTGGTCTCGAGCACGAGCCCGTTTCTGGCAAATTTCTCGTTACCGGGTCACCCGGCCCCTTCGCGCTGCGCTCACGCGCTGCCGTCCCTCGGATGCCACCATGACGGCGCCGCGTCTCGACGACTTAGACCGCGACGTCAAGGAGTGGACCGACGCCAACGGCTGCGCGTACTGCGCCTTTCGTCCCCGGGCTCCATCTGGTACGCCCGAAGCAGACCTGTGGAAGTATGGCAGGCGACGGAGCTCATAACCCGTCGTTTGCCAACCGTACATTCGTTTTCTCTGCGAAGGTGGCAGTGGCGAGTGTGTAACGACCCAAAGTCCACCGCCGCCTCCGCACGATGGTTGTTCTCCGTCCGGCCCAGTAGGTCGCCGGCGGGCCCACGTCCGCGCTGTTCACCCCGCTACCAGTCCAGGGTAGTGGGCCTGAACGCCACCCACCAAAGATCGTATTAGCTACGGCCGAGTACTTCTACGGCCTCCAACCAGTACCCTAAGATTCCCAAGTTCCAGCCAAGCCCTTCCACCTCCACCCCCTCTTTCTCCTGCCTCCTCGCGATTACCCCTATTTCTCCCAATGCGATAATTCCATCCTGGTTCTCGATATCACGCACGAGTCCTCCAAACCAAGTCAACCGTCCCCGCCTCTCTATCAACTCAAGCCGCTAACCGCTACCCCACGCCACTCCCAAGCATCAACAGTCCAAGACCTCACGGTCTGCGAAAATCCAGCCGCGCAGGCCCAATCCAACCTTCATCTCTCCAAATCAAATTTCGCATGTCCGAGCCACAAAACGTCTCCCGAGTACGAGTCCGAGTCCAAGTCACGTCAGAATTGCCCTCTTCGTCTTACGCCACCGCGCGCCCATCTACGAGTCTGAGCCCAGTCCAGTCATCACCGGTATCACCAGTCTCCATCGCTACGACGATGGAGGCGCAGTTCTCCGGTTCTTCCCCACTTTCTTTCGAGTCCGAGTCCAAGCCTGTTTTTGAGCAAACCCCGTTCTGAGCCATCCGAGTCCGAGTCCGAGTCCGAGTTTACAATGTCACCGAGTCCTACCACGCGGTCGACCGCAGGATTAACGGAGCTCCAGCCACTCACTGAGCCTCCGACGACCACTCCTTCCGAGGAGTGTTCACCTTCGGTCCTCCACGCCCCGAGTCTGAGTCATTTGGAATCTCCGGTCACGTCCAGAATCCAACCACAACCGAGCCCCGTTTCACGAGCCACCGCGTATCGAGTCCAAACACAAGCTGACGCCGAAGCCCTCGACGACAGCCACTGTGTCCTTGTCCGAGCCACCGTTCCGAGTCTCGCCGCAGCCGGCCTGCCACTCCCAGCAAGCTGCACGCCGCCGAGCCGATCCCTTCCGTTTCCGTTCCGAGTCCGAGTCCAATCGCACAAGACAGTGCATCCCGAGGCCCGCGTAATCAAGCCCGTCACCGAGTCCGAGATTTCGGCCGCACCGAGCCAACCGGTGCTGGCCACCGTGCCCCTATTGTCATCACAAGCTTCAGCTTCGTCCTCACCGACGTTGCGACGCCAGGGGGCTTCACCTTTGGGCTGGCACCGTCCGTTCCCATTTCGAAAGTGAGCCTGTTTTCAGTGTCCAGCACGCACAGAACGACGAGTCCGAGTCCGAGTACAATTTAACGTCACCGCGGAGTCCGCGGTCGACCACCGGCGTTCCCACGCCACCCCATCAACCGAGAGCCATGGAGGAGCTTGGCACAGCCGTCTCCTAGCCCCTCTCAAGTTGCCGAGTCTTCCGATTCGAGTCTGAATCCACCGTAATTTCAGCGGTCCATCCACCCGCTAGCCCGAGCCAAGTCCTCCGAAGAATGCTTCGCATTGGAGAACCTCTTCGGTCACCACCCACGCCAGCCGCTGCCGCAGAGCCACCACCCTGGCCTCAGCCTTCCCCGCGGCCGGCTTCTACGACAGCCACGTCCCTTCTTTCGTCGGCGCCGACCCCGCCGGCGACAGATTGCAACGAAGTCGATGCGGGCCGATTCTTTCTGATGTGACCATGGAGAGTGACCACAACTCCTTGCAGTCGAGGAACGGCCGCCTCCCAAACCGAGCTTCTACGCCCATTGAGCCAACCCAACCGAGTCTCTAAGCCATGCCTTCATGCCTCTCACCGGTGGGTGTCGCGCGGCCGCGGGTCCGTCGCCGCAATCCGACACCCCACCTCTCCGAGTTTGTTCGTCGATCCCGTCCTCCGAGCCGTCTCCACGTCGTCGATATCCGAGTCTTCTTTCATTCGTCCTACGTCGCCGCGGCCACCGGTGCAGCCCCCAAGCACTGCCTGCCTCTCGATACCACTACCACCGCCATCATGCGCGTGGCAGCGATCAATGCGTCCGCGATCCAGTCCTTCGATTCCTCTCAAAACAACTCCGATGTCGGCACCCGTGATGATACCCCGTCACCCCGCTCTCCACGCTCTCGCCTCTCTTCGTGCACGAGCGAGCGGCTCTGCGGTGGTATTACCTCGGCACCTCACGGAGGCAGCCCAAGAGCTTCGCCGGCCTCGCAATGGCACCCTAGCCTCGCCTGCCGCCGCGCTACCCAAGCACTTCGATGAGCTTTGCGCTGAGCTCACGAAGATGAATCAACGAGTCCAAGACGGGCTGACGTCTGGCTGTCACGCACCACGCGTTCTCGTCGTTGGCGAGACGAGCGGCGTCGTCTCCTCCATGTTCCTACTCGCCGGTGCTGATGTAGCTACGTGCGATTTGTATCCTTCCGAGATCGATTACGTGCCCCACTTCCAAGGCGACGCGCTTCATGTCCAAAACCTAGGTTGGGACCTAGTCATCGCCCACCCGCCCTGCACGTACCTCTCCGCGTCAGCAGTCAATGGCTCTCCCAAGAACCCGGACGTCGTGCCGCTCTTGAGTCGGCCGCCCGCGTCTTCAAGTCAATGGCTCCGCCACTGCTCCGTTTGTAGCGGTTGAGAACCCTCGGATGCATGCGGAAGCTCGCCGTTTAGTCGGGGGGTTGACCCGACCCAATTCGTCAACCCTGGGAGCACGGCACTGGACACCAGAAAGCCACCGGGTTGTACCTCACCAAAGGGCTGCCGCCCCTCCAGCCAACTTGCGTCGTGGATGGCCGTGAGTCGGCATGGCTACCTCTCTCCTTCACCGCACCGTGGCGCTCTTCCGCAGCCGCACCTACGTGGTGTAGCTGGAGCGATGGCGATCCATTGGATGCCTGTTCTTCTTCGAACATTTGAGTCAACAGCGAGACCAGACGTCGACGAAGAAATTGTCCGCGTTAGAGCTACTCGCTTGCGCGCGGTGCAGCCTATTGGACCGGCCTTCACTTAGCTCGACCGAGGCTACCGCCTACGAGCCGTGGTCGGCTCTTCATCGTTATGAGAGGGGGAGGGAAACTAGTGAAGTTTCTTCCGACCCCGTTGTTTCCCGTCCAGCTACTCCCGAGTCAGACAACCACGAAGACCAAAAAGAAACCCACGATAACCACGACAACGACACGCCACTCCACGCCTCCGAGTCTACTCTCCACGACCATTCTCTCCATGGACCGCCCCGCCTCCGGCACGCGCGAGCTCGCCGCGTCCGACGACGCCGACGACTCTCCGGAAGCGGCGCCAACAATGGCAATCATTCGAGTGAACGGGGACCAGAAATGGTCCAACGTCACGCTCGAACCGCTGACGAAATAAGAGCGCAAGCTCTAGCCGGACGAAGCGCCGACGAGGAATCCGACCTCGCCGCTGCCGTCCGAGCGCCGATCGAGTTCGTGGAAGCCAAAGGCATCCGCGCCGAAGAGCTAGCCTCATTAGTTCGAAGACCCAAGACAGAAGCCCAAGCCCGTCTCGAGAAAGATTGGGAAAAGATGTCCGACCACCCGAGGCACCCCACCGACAAGAGAGGCCTGGGCCACACTAGTCCCAAGCTATCACCCTGTACCGCTACCAACGAGGACGACGCCTCTAGGCCCTCTGCCACGATAGCGGCAGTCGGAGTACCCGAAGAGACGACGACTACTTTGACGACGAATTCACCCGAGCAACCACGCTGTCGACCAACCCCGTCCCGTCCGACACCATCGCACACGTGACCGCGCACCGACCGGATAGCGTCGTGGATACCCTACCATCTGCCTACCCAAGCATTGCCTATATGTTCGAGACTATGGTCTGCCGCTCCGGCGAGGCTACCGGCAAAGAAGGAGTTATCTTAGCCGACTCCGCTCTCACGGTCAACAGCACACTCGCTGACACCGGAGCTGGCCCGTCGGTCGTGACCACTTCCCTCTTGTCCAGCCTACCAAGACGCATGCGTCGAGCGGCTGCCACAAGCCGTAGTGACACCGCTTCACGGTCCGGACGGCCTCCTCTTATCACGCGAGGCAAGGCTCGAATCGTTTCTCCGTCGTGGATTTCTCTTTCGTCATACGTTCATGGTGATTGAAGGCAACCCGATGCTGCTGCTCGGGAACGACTTCTTAGCCACGCACGCCGCTTCGATTCAGCTCGCCTCGACAGCGCGGACGGCTCTATCACCCTCGGTGCTCCATCCACGGTGGCTCCTCTTGAGGTTAATGGCAGTCCAAGCCCCGACGCTCCGCCGATCTTTCGCGTCTCGACGTCACCGATAGCGGTGGTCCCTGTCAGCATGACTTGTGCACAGGTCTGTCCGACCTCCGCGAACCCAATCACGACTGACTTCTTCCGAGGGCCGCAGGCCATCCAAAACGACAACCAGCTAGTCACCGAGCCTCTCTTCAGCACGGCCGATGAGTTTGCCGCCAAAGCGCCGGCATCATGTGGCTCCGAGTACCTCCTATATACCCACGAACCTATCACGATCCCGGCCTATCATCGGGCACGTTTCACGTCCGAATTCCGCTAGCTCTTCGAGAACACGAAGACTGCGCCATGCTCGTGGACCGACTCCCTACACGCGAGACTATTGACAGCTCTCCGCTCGTCATCCCTCAAGTAGAGAGGCCGAAATCCGACCACACCATCGCGGTTACGGTGGCCAATACTGACCCCAAACCACTACACCTTCCGTCGTTCCATCCTGTAGCTTCGCTACAGGTTCGATTCAAGATTCACGCTGGAACTTATCACCGCGTCGGTGACAATAACTCGCCGGATGTGATTGAGTCGCTCAACGAGGACCAACGCAAGCTCCTCGAGGCAGCCAAGATCGACCCCGAGGGCCGTCTCTCGATGCCCCAACGTGAACAAGTTCGTCGTCTACTGGCCCGACGTATCGCTGCTTTCGCAATTGACCCGACTAACCCGAATCACACTCACGTGATGGAGGTAGAGCTACCGCTCAACCCCGGAGCCGAAGCTCACCGTCACGCACCGTCTAGAGTTGGACGAGAGGGTGAGAAGATCATAGAGGACGAAGTTTGCAAGATGGAGTCCGCGGGCATCATTAGGAAATCAAATTCGTCGTGGGCCTCTCGAGTCGTGTTAGTCACTAAGAAGGATGGCTCCGTACGTTTCTGCGTAGATTATCGCGACGTCAACTCCAAGCTTCGTCTAGAGGACAGCCCTCTTCCCCTCACGGTAGAAGCCATCGACCGATTGTCGTCCGGTCAAGGCAACCTCGATTCTCTATTCCTTTGCACCCTGGACCTGGCATCTGGTTTCTGGGGTATACCGATCAAAGAATCCGATAAACATATCACCGCGTTCACTACTCATCGCGGCAAGTACGAGTTCAATTACTTGCCTTTCGGTGTTCAATCCGGTCCCTCGTATATGTGCCGCCTCATGGACGCCGTTCTCGGTGGGCTGGCATGGGAGATTTGTATGCCATACTTGGATGATGTCGGCGCCTGGTCGACAGGTGTAGGTGACTCGCTGCAGGCCAGGGAAGAGTCGTCATTCCAACAAATGTTACACCGTCTTGATCTTGTCTTGGAACGTCTCATCTGGGCGGGCCTCACTTGCAAGATGTCGAAATGCGTTTTCTTTGCCACCTCGGCTGAATATCTCGGCCACGTTGTTTCGCGTGAAGGTCTTCGGATGGATCCCAAGAAAGTGGAAGCTGTCTCGAAAATCGACCCAACCCAAATCAACTCGATCGAAGCCGTCCGTTCGTTCCTTGGATTGTGCTCCTACTACCGCCGTTTCATCCGTCGTTTTGCGATCCGTGCGGCGCCGTTAACCGCTCTCACGCGGAAAGGGTGCGACGTCCCGGTCGAGTCGCAAACAGAAGCCTGTCGACAGGCTATCGAAGATCTCAAGCAAGCTATCTGTGAAGAACCCGTACTTGCACCTCCTCGAGACGACCGTCCTTTCCTCGTTAAAACCGACGGTGCTAGCAAGCTCGGCATCGCCGGCGTCCTCGCCCAAAAAGACGACGAAGGGAGAGAGCGCGTCGTTGCATACTACGGTCGTAGCTTGAGTCCGGCTGAGCGCCATTGGACAGTCACTGAAATCGAACTTCTAGCAGCGCTAGAATCGATCCGAAATTGGAGGCCTTATCTTTGGGGTCGCCACTTCACCCTCGTCGTAGACCATTCAGCTTTGCGCTGGCTTCACACGATGAAAGATCAAGTCACCGGTGGTCCAGCCTCGCGCCTCATGCGATGGGTCCTAAAGCTAGCCGAATATAGATTCGACGTCGTGCACAAACCTGGAGTCACTCACTGGGACGCCGACGGCTTATCCCGCTTAGTTGCTCTCGAGCCTGATCACGATCCTCTCCATCTCGAGGAGAGTGACGCCCATTCTTTCGATTCTTCTGAAATTCACGACATAGTCGCCGCCGCGGTTACTTCATCCACCCTCACCGCTCGCCGCCAACAAGCAAGCGATAGGCTCGCTCGTCAAGCATCGGAATCTTCGGAGTCGATTACCTCCTCGTATCTCGATGTGGGCGTGCCTCATGCCGACGAATTACGTCAAGCGCTCTCTACCGACGATCTCGCCAGCTCGATCCTTTCTGAAGTCGAGTCGATCCTTCCGAAAGCTTCCTCTTCGATTGACTCTAGCTCGTCGTCGAAGAAAAGTTCCCGATTCCTCCTTCGCGATGGCCTACTCTACTACCGCTCCTCAGAAGCGGAAGAGGCTCCTCTTCGTTTGTACATTCCGGAGTCCCTTCGTGACACGTACCTCCGCGCCTACCATGACCACCTTGGTCACCCAGGTGCGACAAGGATGTCTACCCTACTTCGTACTCGAGTGTACTGGCCTGGCATGTCCGCCTCTGTATCGGAATACGTTCGAGAGTGCCACGAATGCACTCTTGGCAAACCGTTACCGCGACCGCTCGCCCATCCATCCGGTCTTTCCATCGGATCTTATCCTTTCGACGTCGTCTATTGCGATATTCTTTCGATGGCGCCCACTCACGATTTCGTATCCGGCCGCTCCTGCCACCACCTCCCACAAGCCTCCTTCCACACTTCCACGCCCTCCGTGCGTCGTGCGTCGTGCGTCGATCACCATGCCCGTAGTCACCCCCGAGGAAAGCTCCATGAGCTCCCGCAAGAACCGCACTCCGCGCTAGCTGCCGGCGCGCCCTCGCAGGCCATCACCAAGAGTGAGATGAGCCTTGCTCTGACATTCTTGGCCCGGCGCATCAAAGCTTTCGCGTTGCACCCGGGGGCTCCAAACCATACGCACGTTCTCGAGGTGGAGTTGCCACTCAACCACGTTTCGCTCGCTATGTTTCGTTGCTTCTTGTTCCGATTCTGACCTCTGGTCAGCTCAGGTTCCAGGTTCCAGGTCTCTGTTTCCAGGTTCACCGCTCGACATCGGGAGACGTCTCGATCTTAGTCGGGGGGTGTCGCATTCATCCTAGATGATGCGATTTCCAGGCTCTTGTTTCCAGGTCCTTCGCCGTGCGGCCACACGGTGAAGCTCAGGTACTTCTAGGTTGGTAGGGTTCGTCCCTAGCGATCTAGAATTCGAGTTCTCGTTTCGTTCCTTCTAGCCTGTCTGTCAGGTGCAGAGGGAAAAAGTTGACATGCGCACGCACGGCGTCTCCGCGGGGGGGCCGATGCACATCGCGCCGTGCCTATGCACGGCGTGCGCGAATGTGATTGCAAGTCATCACAGGTGCTCCGAGAGAAATATCTCTTAAATTGCCTGTTTATGTAGTTGTCGGCCTTAGATGAGACGCAGGGAAAAGCGTTGACACGGCGTCCCCCTCGGGGGGAAGATGCACCGCGGGGGAAAGCAGAGAAAAAAATGTTATGCTAGTCTTCATTTAATTTTAAAATGCCGCTCTATATACAACTGTGGACATTTGATCGCTCAATTCAACTGATGTCCCACAATTGACGGAACGACACCTTTCACCCCTCACCCCTCCCTCCCTACCTGCTACTTGCTATCCCCCTAGTAGTGCACGGGGGGAGTCGCTTATGGCGGGGGGAGAAGGGCCGGGGGAGTGGGGGTGTAGAAAGTTTTCTACGTGAGTAGAAAGTAGAGGGTCCACGGCCGCGTGTGCGGTGAGACTATTTAAAGGTTTATTATGAAATGAAAATGAAAACTCATCATTTCGTCTTTTGTTTTCGTCATGCTGTCTTCTCTTCCATCGCATATGGCACACGCCCCACTGTACCCGCAACATGTCTCGATCATTCGAATCTCATTTTGTAACCCCCTCTAAGAGACATTTCTCTGGATCCTGAGTTTTGGAACGGAGGTAGTACTATTATCATGGATGATGGTACTGAGCCGTACTATTGTACACCTCAGTTACAAAAAATCATCAGCATTTTTTTCTGGAGGGTGGGGCCGCTCATTCGCTCGGCAGGGCTGGGCCG
>CM030931.1:81709-96580 GCA_018136815.1 Isochrysis galbana
CTTGTTGTATTCCTGCCCATCTGAAGGCTGTAGGCATGAATATTCGTGTAAGGTACGCGCTCACAATTACAATTGAACAGTTCCCCGTGTTGCCACTGACGCACAAGACACACAGATTCGGATTCCCCATGGTCTCAAGTCCAGGTTTGCAGATTTTGGTCTCGAAATTTGCGATTCGAATTTTGTTTTTGCTGTTACTATAATTGTTGGCTCGTTTAAGGTAATAAACCGGCATGACTTCGACTTCTCGTTCTGCAGTCGCTCTGCGAGACTCTCTCTCTCTCTCTCTCTCTCTCCGTCCGCCTCTCCTCGGCCGACGGCAAGAAGATTCGTCCAAAACATTCTCCGGTCCCAAGATATCTCGTGGGGGGTCTCTCCGCGCTCCGCGAGGGAAAGGACGCGATCTCGCTCCGAGATCACCCTCGCGCCCTCCCACGCTGCCCGCCGTGCCCTCGGTCCCTCGCCCCCCGCGGCAGGTTCTTCCTCTCGGCGTGCCATCCGTCGCCTCCGGCCGTTATATTATTCCCCCCCCGCGCGAGGTTCTTCTCCTCCGCGCGCGGTTCGTTTCCTCCGGCCGTCGTTCGTTCCCCCCCCCGCGCGCGCTGTTTCCCCCCCCTCGCTTCGATTCCTCTCGCGGTTCCTTCGATGATTGCCTCCATCTCGTCCGTTCTTCTTCGCGATCCTCGCGGAGGGGGCACCGACGTTTAATGTTAGTTTCGTCGCGGTTTCGATGAAAGTAAGGAAGAACGAATGGCACGCGCCTCGCGTCTCGCGTCTTGTTTCGTCGCCCCTTGCTCGTTGCTTGTCTAGAAGGTCTCTCCGCACATCGCCTTCTTCCCCCGGCGCGATTTTGGATCTCTCCTCGACCCTCCGCGTTGGCTTCAGCGGACGAGTTCCACTTTAACGATAGTTCGAACCCTTCGGTGGCGTAGTTATGCGCTCTCTTTCCGTATATCTTCGCGCATGACGAGCGATCGCGACTTCAGCCTTCGCCGCGCGGGGAGGGGTTTGTTTATCGTATGATTCCGGAGTGTTTACGTTAGTTTTCTGAGCCCAAGGACTTTGGTTTTTGGTTTCTTGTGAGTGTTTTTGTAGCAACTTCGTCGAGTCCCACCGTGTTCCCAAGCGAGTCCCCCCGAGTTCCCGAGTCTATACCCCGAGTCAACGAGTCAATACCAGCCAAGCACGCGCCTGAGCCACCCCCAGTCGCCTGCCACCACCTCCCACAAGCCTCCTTCCACACTTCCGCGCCCACCGTGCTCCGTGCGTGCGTCGTGCGTCGTGCGTCGATCACCATGCCCGTAGTCACCCCGAGGAAAGCTCCATGAGCTCCCCACAAGAACCGCGTTCCGCGCTAGCTGCCGGCGCGCCCTCGCAGGCAATCTCCAAGAGTGAGATCAGCCTTGCTCTGACAAGCACAAAATCTTCGCTCGCGCCTTCGGCTCCGGTCGTCACGTCGAGTTCTTCCCTTGAGAAATCTTCATCGTCCCCGCGTCATGAGCCCGTCTCTTCTTCTTCTCTTCCCGAACTGTTCGGGTCGAAGTCTCCTGGGGAAGAGAGCCTCGTGGGACCCCTCCCTTCTTCAAAGGAGAGCCTTTCCGAGCCAGTTCTCCCCCCCTCTCGCCTCTCCGCGCCGACGGTCGAAGTTCCGCCGCCTCCGCGGGCCTCTACTCACACCCCGTCAACTGGAGCTGGAATGGGTCCTCTAGCCTCGTCCGTTGCTCCACCGGTGGCCTTTCCTCTCCTTTCTTTCGCTGATCCTTTGCCAAGTGTTCCTTCCTCTCTCAATCCCTCTGTGGTTGGTGCTGAAGATGATGTGGGTTCCGTCCGGTCCCTCCCTCCTTTCGAGCCCCCACCATATGAAGAGTTTGTTCCACCCCCGTCGACGTATTCGTACCCCAAACGTAACGTCGTTCCACCTCCGACCGCCACCGTCGGCGCCGCCCAAATCATGGACCAACAAGTCCAGATCGAGGCTCTCCGCGGCGCTGTCGACCGCCTCGAGTCCTCTACCCTCCAAGCCGCCCAGCGCCACGAAGAATTTCAGCGAGAGGTGGGGTCTACCTTCAACACGATACTCAACATTCTACAGGGCCAAGCGGGCATTACGACTTCGTCTCGAGTCGAAACTTCGCCACCGCTTGTGGAAGAAGGAGGCAACTCCATCGGTGCTCCCCCTGCCTCGGCCAAGTTCCCTTCTCAACCTTTGCCCGCCGCGCCGTTCTCCGTTCCGCCAAATCCGATTTCCGATCCCGTACCCAATACACCCGTTCCTGTCCCGTCTGTCAAGCCTGTTTCTGATCCCCAACCTCCACCCACCGTCGCGGGCCTCCGCTCGCTTCCAAATCCGGCGACTCGGCGGCATCCCGTCGATCCAAGCCTCGCCGGGGATGTTTCTGAGCGAGAGGTCATCCTAGCCTCATGGGACCAACTGTTTAACATGTCCCCCTATGAGGTAGCTTCTCTCTACAAGAACTCCGACGATTTCGAGCTAATCCACGCCATTCTCAACGGCGGCCTCTCTCGGGCCGGCAATGTTTGGCACTACCGTGTGTTTTTCGAGAAGGAGCACGTGACCAAGTGGGCTCGGAGCCGCTTCTTCCTCGACCGCACCCTCCATCACCAAGTCCGAATGGGCAAAGAGCTTTCCGAGATCAAGTTCCCCAAGGGCCTGGCCTCGGACAACGTCCAGACAGCGGCCACCTCCTGGAATGATTTTCGTCTGTCCTTCATCAAGCCACTCGAGCGCGCCCTCTCGCTCGGCTGCGACCACCGTGAAATCTTTACATCCTTGCTAGCGGCCGCCAACTTGTGCACCACCGGCAACCAAAGGATTTACGCCTTCCTCCTCGATCTCGCCGAAGATCCGGTTCTCTCTCTCAATCCCGCGCTGGCCTGCGACGTGCTTCTCCGCAAGTGCGACGCCACCTTCGCGGCCAACGTGCCCGGCTTCGCCAAAGACTCCGCCTCCATGGAGTGGGACCGCCTCGTAGCCCGTGAAGCCGGCTCCGATCTCTTAGAGTTATCCAAGAATTTGGTGCGCGCGTACGTCCGCAAGATGGGTGACGCGAAGGTGGATGCCACGACGGTCTGGGACCACCCAAACATGTCGCACGATATCAATCAACGATTCGAGTCCATCATTCGGAACGACAAGGTCGACGCGGCTCGCGGCGTGGATAACGCGACCAAGTTCGGCGAGTGTCTTGCGAAGACTCGCTTCCGCGTCGAGAACCACGAGCTCCCTCGTTCGGCCCTTTCGTGCGTCAACCTCTGCCAGCGCTACCTGAGCCCGTACGAACAAGCCCGCGCTGGCCAACAAGCGTCGGTCACGGTCGCCGCCGTGACGCCGCCGGCGACTACTTCCAAGTCCACCAAGACCGCCAAGGTTGCTAAGACTGCCTCTAACCCCGCAGACACTACGGCTTCGATGGTCGCCGCCGTCCAAGCGGCGGTGGCCGAGGCATTAAAATCGCAAAACAACAACTCGAACCGCAAGGCGACTGGCGCTGACAATCGTCGGGCTCCGCCTCCGCCTACGAATTACTCCGCATCGTCTCCGTTACCGGACACACTTCTTGACCGTCCCTCGGCAAAAGCACGTCTTCCCGTCGCCAATGTGATCCCCCTCCGAACGGCCTTGGGCTTCCGGCCGATTCGGGCCTCTCGGAATGGGATCCAGGTAGCTGGTCTCGAGCGCGAGCCCGCTTCTGGCAAATCTCTCGTTACGCGGGTCACCCGGCCCTTCGCGCTGCGCTCACGCGCTGCCGTCCCTCGGATGCCACCATGACGGCGCCGCGTCTCGACGACTTAGACCGCGACGTCAAGGAGTGGACCGACGCCAACGGCTGCGCGTACTGCGCCTTTCGTCCCCGGGCTCCATCTGGTACGCCCGAGGCAGACTTGTGGAAGTATGGCACGGGCGACGGAGCTCATAACCCCGTCGTTTGCCAACCATACATTCGTTTTCTCTGCGAAGGCGGCAGTGGCGAGTGTGGTAACGACCCAGAAGTCCACCGCCGCCTCCGCACGATGGTTGTTCTCCGTCCGGCCCAGTAGGTCGCCGGCGGGGCCCACGTCCGCGCTGTTACCCCGCTACCAGTCCAGGGTAGTGGGCCTGAACGCCACCCACCAAAAGATCGTATTACGCTACGGCCGAGTACTTCTACGGCCTCCAACCGGTACCCCAAGATTCCCCAAGTTCCAGACAAGCCCTGCCACCTCCATCCCCCTCTTTCTCCTGCCTCCTCGCCGATTGCCCCTATTTCTCCCAATGCCGATGATTCCATCCTGATTCTCGATATCACGCACGAGTCCTCAAAACCAAGTCAACCGTCACCGCCTCTCTATCAACTCAAGCCGCTCAACCGCTACCCCCCGCCACTCCTCAAGCATCCCCAGTCCAAGACCTCACGGTCTGCGAAAATCCAGCCGCCGCAGGCCCAATCCAACCTTCAATCCTTCAAATCAAATTTCGCATGTCCGAGCCACAAAACGTCTCCCGAGTACGAGTCCGAGTCCAAGTCACGTTCAGAATTACCCTCTTCGTCTTACGCCACCGCGAGCCCATCTACGAGTCTGAGCCCAGTCCAGTCATCACCGGTATCACCAGTCTCCATTACTACGACGATGGAGGCGCAGTTCTCCGGTTCTTCCCCACTTTCTTTCGAGTCCGAGTCCAAGCCTGTTTTGAGCAAACCCCGTTCTGAGCCATCCGAGTCCGAGTCCGAGTCCGAGTCCGAGTTTACAACGTCACCGAGTCCTACCACGCGGTCGACCGCAGGATTAACGGAGCTCCAGCCACTCACTGAGCCTCCGACGACCACTCCTTCCGCGGGAGTGTTCACCTTCGGTCCTCCCCGCCCCGAGTCTGAGTCATTTGGAATCTCCGGTCACTTCCAGAATTCCAACCACAACCGAGCCCCGTTTCACGAGCCACCGCGTATCGAGTCCAAACACAAGCTGACGCCGAAGCCCTCGACGACAGCCACTGTGTCCTTGTCCGAGCCACCGTTCCGAGTCTCGCCGCAGCCGGCCTGCCACTCCAGCAGGCTGCACGCCGCCGAGCCGATCCCTTCCGTTTCCGTTCCGAGTCCGAGTCCAATCGCACAAGACAGTGCATCCCGAGCCCGCGTAATCAAGCCCGTCACCGAGTCCGAGATTTCGGCCGCACCGAGCCAACCGGTGCTGGCCACCGTGCCCCTATTGTCATCACAAGCTTCAGCTTCGTCCTCACCGACGGTTGCGACGCCAGGGGGCTTCACCTTTGAGCCGGCCCCGTCCGTTCCCATTTCGAAAGTTAGCCCTGTTATTGGCGTCCAGCACGCCAGAAACGACGAGTCCGAGTCCGAGTACAAATTAACGTCACCGCGGAGTCCGCGGTCGACCACCGGCGTTCCCACGCCACCCCATCAACCGAGAGCCCTGGAGGAGCTTGAACAGCCGTCTCCTAGCCCCTCTCAAGTCGCCGAGTCTTCCGAATTCGAGTCTGAATCCACCGTAATTTCAGCGGTCCATCCACCCGCTAGCCCGAGCCAAGTCCTCCGAAGAATGCTTCGCATTGCAGAACCTCTTCGGCCACTACCCACGCCAGCCGCTGCCGCAGAGCCACCACCCTGGCCCCAGCCTTCCCCGCAGCCGGCTTCTACGACAGCCACGTCCCTTCTTTCGCCGGCGCCGACCCCGCCGACGACAGAATGCAACGACGTCGATCCCTGGCCTGTTTCCTCTTCCGACGTGACCATGGAGAGTGACCACAACTCCTCTGCACGTCGAGGAACGGCGGCCTCCCAAACCGAGCTTCTACGCCCATTGAGCCAGCCCAACCGAGTCCCTGAGCCATGTCCTTCATGTCTCTCACCGGTGGTCTCGCGGCCGCGGCGTCCGTCGCCGCCGTCCGACACCCCACTTCTCCGAGTTTCTTCGTCCATCCCGTCCTCCGAGCCCGTCTCTACGTCGTCGATATCCGAGTCTTCTTCCATTCGTCCTACGTCGCTGCGGCCACCGGTCGCCGCCTCCGAGCACTGCCTGCCTCTCGATACCACTGCCACCACCATCATGCGCGTGGCAGCGATCAATGCGTCCGCGATCCAGTCCTTCGATTCCTCTCAAAACAACTCCGATGTCGGCACCCGTGATGATACCCCGTCACCCGCTCTCCACGCTCTCGCCTCTCTTCGTGCACGAGCGAGCGGCTCTGCGGTGGTATTACCTCGGCACCTCACGGAGGCAGCCCAAGAGCTTCGCCGGCCTCGCAATGGCACCCTAGCCTCGCCTGCCGCCGCGCTACCCAAGCACTTCGATGAGCTTTGCGCTGAGCTCACGAAGATGAATCAACGAGTCCAAGACGGGCTGACGTCTGGCTGTCACGCACCACGCGTTCTCGTCGTTGGCGAGACGAGCGGCGTCGTCTCCTCCATGTTCCTACTCGCCGGTGCTGATGTAGCTACGTGCGATTTGTATCCTTCCGAGATCGATTACGTGCCCCACTTCCAAGGCGACGCGCTTCATGTCCAAAACCTAGGTTGGGACCTAGTCATCGCCCACCCGCCCTGCACGTACCTCTCCGCTGTCAGCAGTCAATGGCTCTCCCAAGAACCCGGACGTCGTGCCGCTCTTGAGTCGGCCGCTCGCGTCTTCAAGTCAATGGCCTCCGCCACTGCTCCGTTTGTAGCGGTCGAGAACCCTCGGATGCATGCGGAAGCTCGCCGTTTAGTCGGGGGGTTGACCCCGACCCAATTCGTCCAACCCTGGGAGCACGGCACTGGACACCAGAAAGCCACCGGGTTGTACCTCACCAAAGGGCTGCCGCCCCTCCAGCCAACTTGCGTCGTGGATGGCCGTGAGTCGGCCATGGCTAACCTCTCTCCTTCACCGCACCGTGGCGCTCTTCGCAGCCGCACCTACGTCGGTGTAGCTGGAGCGATGGCGATCCATTGGATGCCGGTTCTTCTTCGACATTTGAGCCAACAGCGAGACCAGACGTCGACGAAGAAATTGTCCGCGTTAGAGCTACTCGCTTGCGCGCGGTGCAGCCTATTGGACCGGCCTTCACTTAGCTCGACCGAGGCTACCGCCTACGAGCCGTGGTCGGCTCTTCATCGTTATGAGAGGGGGAGGGAAACGAGTGAAGTTTCTTCCGACCCCGTTGTTTCCCGTCCAGCTACTCCCGAGTCAGACAACCACGAAGACCAAAAAGAAACCCACGATAACAACGACAACGACACGCCACTCCACGCCTCCGAGTCTACACTCCACGACCCATTCTCTCCATGGACCGCCCCGCCTCCGGCACGCGCGAGCTCGCCGCGTCCGACGACGCCGACGACTCTCCGGAAGCGGCGCCAACAATGGCAATCATTCGGAGTGAACGGGGACCAGAAATGGTCCAACGTCACGCTCGAAACCGCTGACGAAATAAGAGCGCAAGCTCTAGCCGGACGAGGCGCCGACGAGGAATCCGACCTTACCGCTGCCGTCCGAGCGCCAATCGAGTTTGTGGAAGCCAAAGGCATCCGCGCCGAAGAGCTAGCCTCATTAGTTCGAAGACCCAAGACAGAAGCCCAAGCCCGTCTCGAGAAAGATTGGGAAAAGATGTCCGACCACCCGAGGCACCCCACCGACAAGAGAGGCCTGGGCTACACTAGTCCCAAGCTATCACCCTGTACCGCTACCAACGAGGACGACCCCTCTAGGCCCTCTGCCACGATAGCGGCAGTCGGAGTACCCGAAGAGACGACGACCAGTTTGACGACGAATTCACCCGAGCAACGACGCTGGCGACCAACCCCGTCCCTGTCCGACACCATTGCACACGTGACCGCGCACCGGCCGGAGAGCGTCGTGGATACCCTACCATCTGCCTACCCAAGGCATTGTCTATATGTTCGAGATCTAATGGTCTGCCGCTCCGGCGAGGCTGCCGGCAAAGAAGGAGTAATCTTAGCCGACTCCGCCCTCACGGTCAACAGCACACTCGCTGACACCGGAGCTGGCCCGTCGGTCGTGACCACTTCCCTCTTGTCCAGCCTACCCAACGACGCATGCGTCGAGCGGCTGCCGCAAGCCGTAGTGACACCGCTTCACGGTCCGGACGGCCTACCTCTTATCACGCGAGGCAAGGCTCGAATCGTTTTCTCCGTCGGTGGATTTCTCTTTCGTCATACGCCGGCCGGAGAGCGTCGTGGATACCCTACCATCTGCCTACCCAAGGCATTGTCTATATGTTCGAGATCTAATGGTCTGCCGCTCCGGCGAGGCTGCCGGCAAAGAAGGAGTAATCTTAGCCGACTCCGCCCTCACGGTCAACAGCACACTCGCTGACACCGGAGCTGGCCCGTCGGTCGTGACCACTTCCCTCTTGTCCAGCCTACCCAACGACGCATGCGTCGAGCGGCTGCCGCAAGCCGTAGTGACACCGCTTCACGGTCCGGACGGCCTACCTCTTATCACGCGAGGCAAGGCTCGAATCGTTTTCTCCGTCGGTGGATTTCTCTTTCGTCATACGTTCATGGTGATTGAAGGCAACCCGATGCTGCTGCTCGGGAACGACTTCTTAGCTACGCACGCCGCTTCGATTCAGCTCGCCTCCGACAGCGCGGAAGGCTCTATCTCACTCGGTGCTCCATCCACGGTGGCTTCTCTTGAGGTTGACGGCAGTCCAAGCCCCGACGCTCCGCCGATCTTTCGCGTCTCGACGTCACCGATAGCGGTGGTCCCTATCAGCATGACTTGTGCACAGGTCTGTCCGACCTCCGCGAACCCAATCACGACTGACTTCTTCCGAGGGCCGCAAGCCGCCGAAAACGACAACCAGCTAGTCTCCGAGCCGCTCTTCAACACGGCCGATGAGTTTGCCGCCAAAGCGCCGGCGTCTTGTGGCTCCGAGTACCTCCTATATACCCATGAACCTATCACGATCCCGGCCTATCATCGGGCGACGTTTCACGTCCGAATTCCGCTAGCTCTTCGAGAACACGAAGACTGCGCCATGCTCGTGGACCGACTCCCTACACGCGAGACTATTGACAGCTCTCCGCTCGTCATCCCTCAAGTAGAGAGGCCGAAATCCGACCACACCATCGCGGTTACGGTGGCCAATACTGACCCCAAACCACTACACCTTCCGTCGTTCCATCCTGTAGCTTCGCTACAGGTTCGATTCAAGATTCACGCTGGAACTTATCACCGCGTCGGTGACAATAACTCGCCGGATGTGATTGAGTCGCTCAACGAGGACCAACGCAAGCTCCTCGAGGCAGCCAAGATCGACCCCGAGGGCCGTCTCTCGATGCCCCAACGTGAACAAGTTCGTCGTCTACTGGCCCGACGTATCGCTGCTTTCGCAATTGATCCGACCAACCCGAATCACACTCACGTGATGGAGGTAGAGCTACCGCTCAACCCTGGAGCCGAAGCTCACCGCCACGCACCGTCTAGAGTTGGACGAGAGGGTGAGAAGATCATAGAGGACGAAGTTTGCAAGATGGAGTCCGCGGGCATCATTAGGAAATCAAATTCGTCGTGGGCCTCTCGAGTCGTGTTAGTCACTAAGAAGGATGGCTCCGTACGTTTCTGCGTAGATTATCGCGACGTCAACTCCAAGCTTCGTCTAGAGGACAGCCCTCTTCCCCTCACGGTAGAAGCCATCGACCGATTGTCGTCCGGCCAAGGCAACCTTGATTCTCTATTCCTTTGCACCCTGGACCTGGCATCTGGTTTCTGGGGTATACCGATCAAAGAGTCCGATAAACATATCACCGCGTTCACTACTCATCGCGGCAAGTACGAGTTCAATTACTTGCCTTTTGGTGTTCAATCCGGTCCCTCGTATATGTGCCGCCTCATGGACGCCGTTCTCGGTGGGCTGGCATGGGAGATTTGTATGCCATACTTGGATGATGTCGGCGCCTGGTCGACAGGCGTAGGTGACTCGCTGCAGGCCAGGGAAGAGTCGTCATTCCAACAAATGTTACACCGTCTTGATCTTGTCTTGGAACGTCTCATCTGGGCGGGCCTCACTTGCAAGATGTCGAAATGCGTTTTCTTTGCCACCTCGGCTGAATATCTCGGCCACGTTGTTTCGCGTGAAGGTCTTCGGATGGATCCCAAGAAAGTGGAAGCCGTCTCGAAAATCGACCCTACCCAAATCAACTCTATCGAAGCCGTCCGTTCTTTCCTTGGACTGTGCTCGTACTACCGCCGTTTTATACGCCGTTTTGCGATCCGTGCAGCGCCGTTAACCGCTCTCACGCGGAAAGGGTGCGATGTCCCGGTCGAGTCGCAAACAGAAGCCTGTCGCCAGGCTATCGAAGATCTCAAGCAAGCTATCTGTGAAGAACCCGTACTCGCACCTCCTCGAGACGACCGTCCTTTCCTCGTTAAAACCGACGGTGCTAGCAAGCTCGGCATCGCCGGCGTCCTCGCCCAAAAAGACGACGAAGGGAGAGAGCGCGTCGTTGCATACTACGGTCGTAGCTTGAGTCCGGCTGAGCGCCATTGGACAGTCACTGAAATCGAACTTCTAGCAGCGCTAGAATCGATCCGAAATTGGAGGCCTTATCTTTGGGGTCGCCACTTCACCCTCGTCGTAGACCATTCAGCTTTGCGCTGGCTTCACACGATGAAAGATCAAGTCACCGGTGGTCCAGCCTCGCGCCTCATGCGATGGGTCCTGAAGCTAGCCGAATATCGATTCGACGTCGTGCACAAACCTGGAGTCACTCACTGGGACGCCGACGGCTTATCCCGCCTAGTTGCTCTCGAGCCCGATCACGATCCTCTCCATCTCGAGGAGAGTGACGTCCATTCTTTCGATTCTTCCGAAATTCACGACATAGTCGCCGCCGCGGTTACTTCATCCACCCTCACCGCTCGCCGCCAACAAGCAAGCGATAGGCTCGCTCGTCAAGCATCGGAATCTTCGGAGTCGATTACCTCCTCGTATCTCGATGTGGGCGTGCCTCATGCCGACGAATTACGTCAAGCGCTCTCTACCGACGATCTCGCCAGCTCGATCCTTTCTGAAGTCGAGTCGATCCTTCCGAAAGCTTCCTCTTCGATTGACTCTAGCTCGTCGTCGAAGAAAAGTTCCCGATTCCTCCTTCGCGATGGCCTACTCTACTACCGCTCCTCAGAAGCGGAAGAGGCTCCTCTTCGTTTGTACATTCCGGAGTCCCTTCGTGACACGTACCTCCGCGCCTACCATGACCACCTTGGTCACCCAGGTGCGACAAGGATGTCTACCCTACTTCGTACTCGAGTGTACTGGCCTGGCTTGTCCGCCTCTGTATCGGAATACGTTCGAGAGTGCCACGAATGCACTCTTGGCAAACCGTTACCGCGACCGCTCGCCCATCCATCCGGTCTTTCTATCGGATCCTATCCTTTCGACGTCGTCTATTGCGATATTCTTTCGATGGCTCCCACTCACGATTTCGTATCCGGCCGCTCCGGTTTTGACAAGCTGATTGTTTTCGTCGATTCTCTCTCTCGTTGGATTGAAGCTGAGCCTTGCAACGGTAACCCCTCGTCCGCGAAATGTCTAGACGTCTTCATGCGTCTCATCGTATCTCGTTATGGAGTCCCTCGCCAACTTCGAACCGACGCCGGCTCGAATCTTTGCTCTCGATTAGTGGACCTAATTCTCAAAGCGACCGGCACGGACTTGAGCACTACTGAAGCCTATCGCCACGAAGGCGTAGGGCTAGTGGAAAGAGCTCAACAAACTCTCCTCACGATGACTCGAGTCTCCAATGAAGGCGGCGCCCATTGGGTCGATCACCTTCCGTTTCTTCTCATGTCTATGCGAGCGACCGCCGGTCGCGTCGTACCCAAGTCACCCGCGGCTATCTTGTTTGGTCGGGAGCTTCGTCTTCCAGCTCAACTTGCTGACCCTGCTCCTGTTCTCGAGTTGCTTCCATCTAGGCCTCCGTCCGATGCCGTCATTTACGCCACCGAGCTCAATAAGAAGCTTCTCGAGTCGTGGCGTTCCGCCCTCGAAAGTACTCAAGAAGCCCAACGCGAATCGATGCGCTCCGCCTCTCAAAAGTCTAAACTCGGTGTTACCTTCAAACAAGGAGACAGAGTTTGTCGTCGAATCCCTGGCCACGCCAACAAACTTCAATACCTCTACTCCGGTCCTTACCGAGTAGAAGAAGCCATCTCGGCTACTCGCTACCGTCTACGCGATCTCGAAAATCGTCAAGTCAAGGATGAAGTTCACATTTCCAATCTTCGTCCGTACTTTACCGTCACCGATTCGTCTCCGCTCGCTGGAGATGAGTATTTGGTCGAAGAGTTACTCGATCGCAAGGGCGATGGAGTTTCATTCAAGTATCTCGTCAAATGGCGCGGCTATCCTCGTTCTGAAGCTACTTGGGAGTCTCGAATTGAGTTGCTTCGGCGTTGTGCTGATCTAGTTGAGTCGTACGACACCACTTTCGACCGCCGTCCGGTTCAACCCCAAGCTCACTCCGCTGTAGACTCCTCTTCAAGTCCAAGCTCAAGTTCCCAATCCAATCAAGTTATTCCACGTCGAATTCAAGAGACAAGTCGTACTCCTCCTGATCTGCCTTCGAGTCGTACTCGTTCTCGTTCACAATCGTAGCGCTAAGTCGACCGGAAGTGGATGATTAGCGTCGCGTCAGCGCCTGACCCAGCGCAACTGCCCGAGCAAAACTCCTGTAAAAGGGAGAACGTGGTAGGACGTGGCGTACGAAATCGGGGGCCGCCGCGCTAAGCTGCCGATTTTGTGCTCGCTTTGGATCCATGGGTTAATCCTCCTCCTCTAGTCTCTCGTCTCGTATGGTTAAATGAACTCTCTTGGCTCGACATCGGGAGACGTCTCGATTTAAGTCGGGGGGTGTTGTATTCCTGCCCATCTGAAGGCTGTAGGCATGAATATTCGTGTAAGGTACGCGCTCACAATTACAATTGAACAGTTCCCCGTGTTGCCACTGACGCACAAGACACACAGATTCGGATTCCCCATGGTCTCAAGTCCAGGTTTGCAGATTTTGGTCTCGAAATTTGCGATTCGAATTTTGTTTTTGCTGTTACTATAATTGTTGGCTCGTTTAAGGTAATAAACCGGCATGACTTCGACTTCTCGTTCTGCAGTCGCTCTGCGAGACTCTCTCTCTCTCTCTCTCTCTCTCCGTCCGCCTCTCCTCGGCCGACGGCAAGAAGATTCGTCCAAAACATTCTCCGGTCCCAAGATATCTCGTGGGGGGTCTCTCCGCGCTCCGCGAGGGAAAGGACGCGATCTCGCTCCGAGATCACCCTCGCGCCCTCCCACGCTGCCCCGCCGTGCCCTCGGTCCCTCGCCCCCCCGCGGCAGGTTCTTCCTCTCGGCGTGCCATCCGTCGCCTCCGGCCGTTATATTATTCCCCCCCCCGCGCGAGGTTCTTCTCCTCCGCGCGCGTTCGTTTCCTCCGGCCGTCGTTCGTTCCCCCCCCGCGCGCGCTGTTTCCCCCCCCTCGCTTCGATTCCTCTCGCGGTTCCTTCGATGATTGCCTCCATCTCGTCCGTTCTTCTTCGCGATCCTCGCGGAGGGGGCACCGACGTTTAATGTTAGTTTCGTCGCGGTTTCGATGAAAGAAAGGAAGAACGAATGGCACGCGCCTCGCGTCTCGCGTCTTGTTTCGTCGCCCCTTGCTCGTTGCTTGTCTAGAAGGTCTCTCCGCACATCGCCTTCTTCCCCCGGCGCGATTTTGGATCTCTCCTCGACCCTCCGCGTTGGCTTCAGCGGACGAGTTCCACTTTAACGATAGTTCGAACCCTTCGGTGGCGTAGTTATGCGCTCTCTTTCCGTATATCTTCGCGCATGACGAGCGATCGCGACTTCAGCCTTCGCCGCGCGGGGAGGGGTTTGTTTATCGTATGATTCCGGAGTGTTTACGTTAGTTTTCTGAGCCCAAGGACTTTGGTTTTTGGTTTCTGTGAGTGTTTTTGTAGCAACTTCGTCGAGTCCACCGTGTTCCCAAGCGAGTCCCCCCGAGTTCCCGAGTCTATACCCGAGTCAACGAGTCAATACCAGCCAAGCACGCGCCTGAGCCACCCCAGTCGCCTGCCACCACCTCCCACAAGCCTCCTTCCACACTTCCGCGCCCACCGTGCTCCGTGCGTGCGTCGTGCGTCGTGCGTCGATCACCATGCCCGTAGTCACCCCCGAGGAAAGCTCCATGACTCCCCACAAGAACCGCGTTCCGCGCTAGCTGCCGGCGCGCCCTCGCAGGCAATCTCCAAGAGTGAGATCAGCCTGCTCTGACATCCTCCGCGCGCCGGTTCGTTTCCTCCGGCCGTCGTTCGTTCCCCCCCCCCGCGCACTGTTCCCCCCCTCGCTTCGTTCCTCTCACGATTCCTTCGATGATTGCCTCCATCTCGTCCGTTCTTCTTCGCGATTCTCGCGGAGGGGGCACCGACGTTTAACGTTAGTTTCGCCGCGTTTTCGGTGAAAGAAAGGAAGAACGAATGGCACGCGCCCCGCGTCTCGCGTCTTGTTTCGTCGCGAGAAGGGGGGGTGAAGAAGGGTTGGGTGGCACAGGGGAGGGCGGGAGAGAAGGGGAAGGAATGCAATGCTCAAGCCCCCTCTTTATTGGCAATTTGCGTGAGCTGATCGTAATTAAATACCCTCTATCGAAACGCCTGAATGATATGTATGCCCTTATGAACTTGCCGTATTGGTCATCATCAAGCTTATTCACGAATTTTTCGTACAGCTCATTCTCCTTGTTGTTCTTCAGAGCTCGATCAATTTCGTACCGCCACGTCCCGTTGTCGGATGCCGTGCTCGTAAGGATATTCTTGATATCGTTCGGATTTAGTACTGTTGAGTAATTTATGTCAACATCGCTAGTGCTGGACATGTTT
>CM030931.1:96680-119070 GCA_018136815.1 Isochrysis galbana
GAGAGAGAGAGGGGAGAGAGAGAGAGAGAGGGGGGGGGGGGGGGGAGGAGAGAGGAGAGAGGAAGAGGAGAGGAGAGAGGGGAGGGAGAGAGGAGGAGAGAGAGGAGGAGGGAGGGAGGGAGAGAGAGAGAGAGAGGGGAGGGGAGAGAGAGGGAGAGAGAGAGAGGAGAGGAGGGAGGGAGAGGAGAGAGAAAAGAGAGAGAGAAGAGAGAGAGAGAGAGAGAGAGAGGAGAGAGAGAGAGAGAGAGAGAGAGAGAGAGAGAGAGAGAGAGAGGAGAGAGAAGAGAGAGAGAGAGAGAGAGGAGGCAGAGAGAGGCAGAGAGAGAGAGAGAGCCTAGTTGCTCCATCAGCCTAATATTAGGTCCTGATATCATGATATAAGGTCCACCACCCCTGATACCTGATATTAGGTCATCCATTTATAAGTATAACTTTCAAAGGAAAAAGAATAGTTCGCACTATCCGGCTAGAGTCGGGAGATCGCCTAGTCACGACGACGACATCACATATACAGGCGGCGCCCAGGACAAGGAGAAGGAGGTAGGTAGGGTGAGGAAAGCTCCCGGGCCCCCCTTTCATAATCACCACCCTAGAAAAACTAGCAGCCCAGACGCCCAGATACCAGATACGCAGTGCAGGAAGGAGGTCTCTGTACTAAAACTAAATAACACCATTAGACCATTAGCCATTAGATCTCATTACTATTATTACACTACCATATTATAACATTAGTAACCCGATATGAGGACCTGATATTAGGTCCTGATATGAGGTGTAAGGTCGCCGAGACCTGACGACCTGACACCTGCTGACGGAGCAACTGGGAGAGAGAGAGGCAAAGAGAGAGAGAGAGGCAGAGAGAGAGAGAGAGAGAGAGGCAGAGAGGGGGGGGGGGGCAGAGAGAAGAGAGGGAGGTTATGAGGTTATGCTGTTAAAATAAAAAACGGAATCATCGTAGAAATAATTTAAATCAATTAAATAGAAATAGAATATTTTTATGAAAATATACTTTTCAATTAATTATTCGAATAATAATAAATCAAAAACGGAGTGAGCTAATTAAATATAATTTATTATATTTATATTATTTTTTTACGAAAATATACTTTTCAATGAATTCTTCGAATAATAATCAAAAACGGAATTAGTGTATGGAGTATGGATAATTTTAATTAATTAATTACAATTTATTATAATTTTTTCGAAAATACACTTCTCAACGAATTATTCAAATTAAAGTTTAGTGAAGTAATAGTAATAAAATCATTATTTAGTGACAATAATCAATAAATTTGATCCTTAAAAATGTTGACTTAAAATTATAATTTGATCGTAATTATAATTATCTTAGTAAACCTTAGTTTTTTAAAAATGAAGACTTGTAGTCATAGTCATAGCGTCGTTTGAATAAACACATAACTGTAAATTTTATTTTTATTTGGTTTTTTGTGATTTTTATTTATTTTAAATATTCTTAAATCTTAATATTTTACTTGACGAGTAGCTCGGTCGGGAAGATTTGGTTGGCATCGCTCTGTTAGGTCGGGGGCGACTCAGCAACGGCGACCGATGCGAGAGTCCCCGCGCGGGTTCGGGGGCGAGCATGGACGAGCGCCCATCGTGCCATTCGCGACGGCTACCGCTTTTGGCGCCGCGGCCACGCTTGTCGCGGCGAGCCTTCCGCCGTTTCCGCGAGGACGTCGAAGAATCACTCGAATCCGATTCGCTGGTTGTCGACCGATCAGAAGAGCACGGCTCCGACGAGTCCTCCGAGGTCGAGGACGAGCTTGAGGAGTAGTGGCGCCGGCGGCGGCGCTCCTTCTTAGCCTTATGGGCCTTCTTTCTTTCTGGAGGGGCTGGTGCCGGCGGCAGAGGCGGCGGGGGTTAGGTCCCTCCCGTATTCTCGAGTGGAGTACCCGGGGGGTAGCGGGCAGGCTCCTGGCGGCCATTGGCCGACGGTGGGGCCCTTTCGCGCTCGACGGCCATAGCTATCGCGGATAGCTGTTGCGAGAATTGCTCGGCCATGGCTTTCATCAGCTCCATGTAGTGCTGCTCCACGGGACTGGGCGCCGACAGCTCCGTCGGAACTGACGGCGGTGCGAAGGTATGGCCCGGTGCGGAATGGCGATGAGGGTTGGGAATTGTGATCCCGGGCGCATCTTCTGCCAGGACGCGAGGGCGTGGGGCGGTCGGGACCGCGGCGACACGATCGAGGGTGGCTCGGTAGGGCTCGTAGGCCCCCTCCGAGTCCGATGGCAACGGTGGGGCGGCCTCATCCGCCTCCGAGGGGGAAGGATATGCCTCAACAGCCTCTTCCATGCAGATTTCAGTGAGAGCGGGCTCATGCCCGCTCTCCCCAGCATCGGAGGGCGATGGGGGTGGTGATGGAGGCGCGGCGCCGGCCCCGAATGGGTGAAAGACGGCAGTAGCCGCGAGCTCGGCCTCTGAGGAGGCGCGGTCTTCGGGAGTGGTGGTGGGCAGAGCGGGCAGGAGGCCCGCTTCTGCAGGAGGAGGGGCCTTGGGCCCCTTTGGTGGGCCCGGCGCGGGACGCGTCGACTTTGATTCTTCACCTGACGGATCCGAGGTTACCACTGCCTCGGATGGGAACGGAGGGAACGGAAGGGAAGCGGCGAGAGGCGCGGCGGAAGTTGGGGAGTGGCCAATGACGGGCTGGACCACCTCCTCAGCAGAGAAAGGCGGGAGGACGGGCCTGGGCGAGGGCGAGCGCGACGACGGAGCGGACATGGCTGGGCGGATCGGGATGGATAGGCTGGGGCTGAGGGATTGGAGAGGTTTGGTATTGAGGTAGTGTTGAGAACGAGGGACGAGAACGGGGACGAGAACGAGGACGAGAGCGACGAACGAAGAACGACAGCCGACAGACGGCTAGAGGCCGATGGACCGACGAGATGACACTACACTCACATCAACACTCTCCACACTAACGTATCCCTATCACGGAACGCACAGGAACCCGCTGGCAGATCGAACAAGGAAGAGAATGCCGACAAGAGAGCGACGGGGCGACGGACGATCCGACGGGGCGACAGTTACGCACAGGAATAAGGAGGGAATCTTTCGAAAACCCTTAAGTGATTTGATGAAGACCGAAGTAAAATAGCGCCACGATATAATCCAACGGCCAACACCTGAGGGGGAATCAGGGTCACACATGGGGCGGTTCCTTGCACCGGCGATACCTGACCGCGCGACTTAGCCTAAAACGCGAGGAGCACGCAAGGAGGTAAGCCAGGTGGGGGGCAAGCAGGCGACAAAGGAGGCGATAAAGGAGGCGAGGGCAACAAGGGCGAATGGACGAATGTAGGACACTACGACGGTGACTCGTGGCTAGCCTGCAAGGAGGGAACAAAGAAACGCAAACAACTTCTAAAACAAAAAGGTCGATCGCGGATGCGACATTAATGGTCAGCCCTAGCCTTGCTGGGGAGCTATGACCGATACACGGAGAGAAGACAAAAGACGGTCATGGAACATTTGATGACATCGAGAGAAAGTAAGAGAAGAGGCGGTATACCAATCGATGAGACCTTGATTGAGGCTTAAAATAACCCGCAGGTTAGAAGTAAAAGTCTGTCATCGTATGGAGCGCATTCCCAAAGCCCCCCACGGCCCAACAGCATCAGGCGCGCCCACATAACTTTCGACTCCACGCTTGGCTACCCAGGTGAAGGACCGGTGTCGGTCGTCACGTACAACATCAACGGCACCATATGTGTATCTAGCACTGTATCTGGCAGTATCTGAGATACGTATCTGGGAGTTGACCCACATACAGCCGTATCTACCGTGGGGGGCCGATGGTCCGTATCTCCCATGTAGGGTTGGTTGGGAGGGCTGAGAACCACCCTATATACCTCTGGGTTTTTTCTTCTTTCTTCCACTCTTCTTTCTTCCTTCCTCTGTTCTTCTTACTTTTTACTATTTTTTCTTTACTGTTTACTGTTACTTCTTTTTGCTTCTGACTTATGAGACATTGCGAATGCGACAGCGCCTCCAGGACGATCGCTCCGGAAACGGAGCGGACATTTGTCGCCCGGGTTTCCGCACCTGATCACGGCGGCCCGATACGGCGACAGCACAGGGGCCTTCCCTGACCCACTTTCCACTTTATACGTTCCTTCCCTAGGACGATCGCTCCGGAAACGGGAAACGGAGCGGACATTCGTCTCGCTCGCGAATCGAACGGGCCGCCCGGGTTTCGGCAACTCGATCACGGCGGCCCGATACGACGTGCCTTCCCTGCCCCACTTTACATACTGCTTTTGGAGCAGGGAAACAGGACAAGAACCACTCCGGAAATGGAGCGGACATGCTCGTCTCGCGCATCGAGGTTGTTTTCCAGCGGCCCGATCCGACTGTCTGCGGCCGCCTGACATCTATCGAGAATCGAAGACACCCCTTTCGGCCGGTGAGTGAAGTTTCCGTCGTGGTGTTGCTCCTACTACTATATGTGTTCGAGAAGGATTGGAAAGAAAGGTGTTGTGATGATTGACAGAAGATGGTGCGCTAGCACGAGAGAGAGAGAGAGAGAAGAGAGGGAAGTGAGAGAACGACGGACCCTTGCCAGTCGCTCCCTACCAGAGACTCAACCTCGCCTTGCTCCCCATCCCTCCACGCGCCTACAAATGCCAAGGACGACGCTCGCCACCTCTGCCTCCAGTTACCAAGGAACGGTCGCCCTCGTCTTCTGGAGCGCCTTGCTCGGCGCGCACGTGCACGCTCAGCACGCCGAAGGCGACGGCACCATGTGTGGGGCGTCAAAGCACTTCGGCGTCGCTGGTAGTACCGCCAATTCTTTCGAGATGCAAACGAGCAACATTCTTCCGTCGGTCCCACCCGTCTACGATCCGTCCCAATGCTCAAATACGTTTTTCACAGGAATGGGAAACGTTCACTGGCTGCACCTTCATGATGTTCGTCCAGGGATTCCACTGAAGCTACAGACTTGCGGTTTCGATACGGATCTGAGTGTCTTCCGCGGAACCAGCTGCGGCAGCCTCATCCAGTTGGCGTGTAACGGTGACATCTCCAGTGTCTCAGGCGACTGCAACGTTGTTTTTGGTTCGGAGATCGACTTCACGCCTTCGATTACCTTCACTCCTGAGAGCGGGTACAACTACTACATTGTTGTCGGTGGCTACAATGGTGCTGTTGGTACAGCCACACTTCACGCCTTCGATTACCTTCACTCCTGAGAGCGGGTACAACTACTACATTGTTGTCGGTGGCTACAATGGTGCTGTTGGTACAGCCACCCTCAAAGCAACCTATCTCAATAGCTGTTGGGCAGCGGAGCACTTCGGCGTCGCTGGTAGTACCGCCAATTCTTTCGAGATGCAAACGAGCAACATTCTTCCGTCGGTCCCACCCGTCTACGATCCTTCCCAATGCCCAAATACGTTTTTCACAGGAATGGGAAACGTTCACTGGCTGCACCTTCATGATGTTCGTCCAGGGATTCCGCTGAAGCTACAGACTTGCGGTTTCGATACGGATCTGAGTGTCTTCCGCGGAACCAGCTGCGGTAGCCTCATCCAGTTGGCGTGTAACGGTGACATCTCCAGTGTCTCAGGCGACTGCAACGTTGTTTTTGGTTCGGAGATCGACTTCACGCCTTCGATTACCTTCACTCCTGAGAGCGGGTACGACTACTACATTGTTGTCGGTGGCTACAATGGTGCTGTTGGTACAGCCACCCTCAAAGCAACCTATGCCACCACGGGCGCCCAGCAAGACCCCCACCTCTCCTTCGCGCATGGCGGCTCTGCCGACTTCCGCGGCTGTGACGGCTGCCTATTCAATTTCCTGAGTGCTCGCGACGTAAGTGTCAACGTGAAAACCGAGGTGGCCATCTTCGAGCTCCACAATCGTACCGTTCACGGCACATTCCTCACCGAGGTGCACATCGCCGCGCTCGACCGCCCGCGGAATGTCTGGTACAACGTATCGTTCTGGGCGGCCCAAGTTGGCGAGAACAACTGGGGCTGGCGCGAGATGAGTGGCACTTGTGCGCACAAATTCTTCCAGATGGGACCCAATTCCAAACGCGCCTGCTTCGATGTGATCACCACGACCGAGTACGCCTCCGCCTCCATCGAGCTCCCACAGTGGACAGTCCAAGTGAAGGCGCGCAAAGTGTGGAATCGTATCAGCGGCCCGGTGCACCGGCTCGATTTCTTCTTGAAGCCAAAGGTTGCTGAACGCGACCTTGCTGCTTGGCCGCATGGCATCATCGGTCAGTCGTACGATGGCGACAATCTGGCCATCAGTGGCAACAAGGACGACTACTCGAACAAAACGGTATATACCTCGGCCATGGCCGAGGGTGCCATTGAAGGCGTCGCCACCGACTACCAGGTGTCGTGAGCGTTTGAGACTCGGTTCAAGTACTCTCGCTTCGATTCAACTATGGCCAACTCGCGCCCGCGCTCGATTGCTCGGCCCCTTGCTATGGACCAGCCGGACACGATGCCCTTGTTCACGTCATCGACTGAGATGCAGTAGTCATGCAACGCGCCGCATCACGTTTCACACCAGGCAGTCCCTTGGGCTGGTGAGGGCGTGTCGATCAGATCCCAACGTGTAATGCTATGTCGATTGCCAATAGCAAGTAGGCGCCGGGGTAGAGGTGGGGACAGTAAAAATCGGGTTCTCATGATCGCTTTCTTATAGCGAAAAAAAGGCATGGATGACCTCCATATGTCCTAACTAGACGACCCACCGAGTCTCAGCTCCCTAATCTTTCGCGCGCGCGCGCCGACGTGATAAAATTCCAATTTTTTCGGCCCGGCGGTGTCGACGGCCCACGTAACCACTTTAACGACCGCTCGGAAGCTGTTATTGGTCGCCCGGCCGCATTTTTTTTGCGTGGTTGTGCATCATCCGTCGTGGTAAGAATGATATACTAGATGGATAAAAAAACATCTGAAGAATCTGGGCTACAGACCTATGACTATGACGAATTGGGATGGCCCATAGGGCCTGAGGGCAATGAGGAGGGTGGCAAGCCGGCGGCAGGCGCGGCTGAAGAGACGACTTCGGAGACGCTGACGGGCTGAAGCCCGTCAGCAGAGGAAGGCGGGCAGGCGGGCTTGAGCGAGGGCGAGGACGGCGGCGAGAGCGACGACATCGAGCGAGCGGCGAGAGGCGAGGGTGAGTGAGAGGAGGGCTGTGATGGCGGGGGCTGGCGAGGAGAGGCGAGGGTGTAGGGTATGAGGGTTACGAGAGCGAGAGCGACGAGAGCGAGAGCGACGACGGATGACGACTGACGACAGGACGACGGACAGAGACACCCAGGATAACACTCCGACTCTCGCCCCACGACTTTCTCACACAACTCGACTGAAATCAAACCAACCCAAACACTCCGGTCAGACGACGACGGACGACGATCAGAAGGCGATCTGCCGGCGATCCCGTCTGGAAGGGGAATCGCACCAAACGGAAACGAGGGGCAATCCTGCCGCACAGGATTCCAAAAGACTTACCGAATAACGCGCGCCGAAATCTCGTGGATATCAGCCATCCGTGGAGCCCATTCGACGTTTGACGTCTCTGAGCGAGCTCGATAGGTCCATTTCTAAAGTCATGGGAGAAGATAGCCGAATGGTCTAGCTGGGGCGCCATGTATGGCAATGTCGCCTTCCGGCGTCACGCATTCCACCGAGGAGCGGACCGCGTAGTCCAAGTTGAAATTCTCCCCATCATCGAGGGTCACGTGGAAAGTCCGCGGGAAGCGATGGCCTAGGGCAGTAGTGTCCGTGTATACGTAGAAGTGCCAAATCGGGCGTTTGCCCGCCTCGACCTTCGTGATTCCCTCAAGCGAGGTTTTGACGCGTTGTTGGTTGCCCCTAAGGACATGGAAACCTTCGCGCTCCAATGCGCTAGCCAAATGTCGAGTCCTAGTTTTGTACGCCTTAACCGGGTCGAAGATGCGGAACACGATGTACGTGGCGACCTCTTTGAGGGAGGAGCGGACCGCGCTAGATTTGCGCGGTGCTGAGTCGGCTAGCGCGCCATAGGTGACTCCAAATTCGTGCGGGACTCCCGAGAGTACTGTTTGAAGCTTGTCGCCGTAGGCGGCCTTGAATTGGTCGTGTGCGTCGTCATCGACGTAAAAAATCCAAGGGCCCTTTCGGCCCTTATCCATTCCGTCTGGAGTGGCGTCTAGGCCTTCTAGCCTAGAGAGTAGGAATTTCATGAATGTGGCTACATCTTCGCTTTTGATATCCTTCTTGTCCTCAGCTAGCTGGGCTAGCTGAATGAAGAAGGGAGTGTCTTCGGGTTCTTCTTCCTCATCTGGTGGAGGAGAAGCGAATGAGGTGGTGTTGTTTGGAGTCGGTTTTGGGTCCGACTGGGGGTCGGCCCGCTTGCGTGACTGCGGCTGTGGCTGTTGAGCTGGTGGCTGCTGGGCTTGCTGTTGTGGCTCTTTCCCTTTGTGTCCATGTGCGGCTTGCGCGTACGACTTAGGTGGAGGATTTGGCTGTTGGTTGGAGGGAGCAAATGCTCCAGTGATTGTTTGTTGTGTCATGTGCCCGCCCCCGAGGGGTGCACAGATGGTAGGAGTTACCGCCATGGGGGTGGCAGCAGAGCTGCCACACCCCATGGGGAGTCCTTGAGTGGGTGGCTGCCCGGCGGCGCTGGCGTTCTGAGCCTGAGTCAGGTTCTGCTTGTCAGCAGGGAACAGGACTTTGCCTGCTCCCTGCTTCTGTGGCTGCCTGGGAGGCGAGGGTGGCGGCGCCATCTCGACGTCGTTGTCAGGCGGTGCTGAGGCCTGCGAGCGCTTCGGCTCCGGCGGCTTGGGGCGGCCCCGTTGGGGCGTCGTGACGGCGGGGGGCTGGGAGAGGGGAGCGGTCGGCGCGCGCTCCATCGCTAAAACTATAACAATAGTTTAACGCACCGGATACCAATAAGGACCTCACGCTATATTAATGAGGAAAAACCCGAGCCGAATCTAGATCAAGAGACGAGCCACAATCTCCCACCCCCTTCTCTCCAACTCCCGGCCGAAGCAGCGCGCGCGGCCTCCCTGGAACCAGCTTCTCCGCCAGAGAGGGAACTGGGGAAGGGGAAGGGGGTTGTTTAGGGGTTAAGGTTGGGTAGTAGGGAGGTACACTAGCAAGCTGCCTCACGCCGTGTACGTAGCGGGAATTTTTAAGAAGATTTTTTTTTTGTCAAGTATTGCGAAGACCTTGGTGTCACCTTGGTCTCATGGACACGCTTAGGACCACAATGCAGATTATGGACCCTGTCTATCGTTTGCTCCGCCTGACCGATGGAAAACTTGGAGCAAATTTGGGCAAGGTGTACGCTTATTTGTTGCAAATCGATGCGCATCTTCGGTCCTTCGATGGTCTTGATGCGGCCACACGGCACAAAATCCACAAGCTCTTTATGGCCAGGTGGGAGTATTTGCACGCGCCAGTGATGACTGCTGCATATTGCCTGGAGCCTGAATTTTGCTGTCGCAAGTTTTCCGCTCAAGAAATGGCTGAGCTGAAGCAGTGTCTGAAGGCGATGTCCAATGCGGAGCATCCGTATCCGGACTTATTGGCAGAATACTCCGACTTCCAAGAGGCCTGCACAAGTGGCATGCATGATCTAACCCCTGAAATAGCATTCGGTAATCGTCCACGAAGCATGGCGTCGTATAAGTGGGCGAATGTGTATTTATCTCCTTGGCCTCACCTTCGGTGGGCAGCATGCCGTTTACTAGCTCTCAGCTGCTCGGCCTCGGGTTGCGAGCGCTCATGGTCCGTTGAAGATTGGATCCACTCCAAGAAGAGAAATAGGCTAGGCCAAACTACAGTGGAAAGGCTGGTAAGAAGTCACACCAATTTGTTGCTCGAAGATTTGCTTTTGGATTGGGAGTCTCGTGTGTTGCCTTGGGAGTTGGACATGGTTGTGGAGGAGCCTGAGGATGAGCGTGAGTGAGTGAATGAATACTACTATTATAACATCGGCTTTACCATTATAATATATTATAAGAATAGTAGTGGGCCACCTGATATCAGCCTGATATCAGGTCCTGATATCAGGTATCAGGTCGCCAAGACCTGATGACCTGAGACCTGACGGGGCATCTAGGTTCTTAATGGCAGGGTTTCTTAATGGTGCACCCATACTGTAGAGGAACCGATCCCCCCGCGGGCGCGACGGCCCATTCTTTACTTACGGGTAGAGCGTGAGTGCGCGTGACGGAGGGGGAGAGAGGGGGCGGCGGATCGCACCATTTCTTGGCGAAGATTTTCGTAGCGTCAGGTAGCCCCCCCCGGAGCTTTTTTATTGGGTACCGCGCCACGGTCAAAAAATGCAGCCCAACCCTTACTAATAGTTAAAAAGCCCCTGTTTGACCGCCCTAGCTAGGGCTTCGTGGGCAGCCTTGGTGTAGGCTCCCTTGGCCCCTGTGGACGGCGCCACAGGCACCCTGGCGGCCGCCGGAGCCATCGGCGCCGGCGTGTGCTGGCTGCGAAGCGCTGTTGGCTGCGAAGCGCTAGCCTCTAGTCACATAAACGAAATTTGGGTGGGGAAAGGCGAATTTGTCGAAATTGGAATATTGAGCTGAAATTGTCAAACGAAACTCTGGCCTGTCCCTAGAGAGAGAGCAAGAGAGAGAGAGAGAGAGAGAGAGAGAGAGAGAGAGAGAGAGTAGTGAGTAGAGAGTAGAGAGCCGAGAGAGAGGCTCCAACTCCCTGCTCTCCACCCCCACCCACTCTCCTCCTCTCAACCTGCGTCTTCCCTCTCCCGCCCCTCCCGCCCTTCCCCTCTCGGCTCTCGGAGCTCGCCGCCTCTCTCTCTTCTCCTCACCCCGGCCGCCGCCCCCCGCCCCCCCGCCCCCCCGCCCCCCTTCCCCTCTCGGCTCTCGGCTCTCGGAGATCGCCTCTCTCTCTCCCAGCTGCCCCCCCCCCGCCCCCCCGCCCCCCCGCCCCCGCCCCCCCGCCCCTCCCGCCCCTCCCCTCTCGGCTCTCGGAGCTCGCCGCCTCGCCTCTCTCTCCCCTTCTCCCCCCCCCGCCCCCCCGCCCCCCGCCCCCCCCCCCCCCCCTCTTCTCTGCCCCCCCCCCCCCCCCCTTCTCATTATTCCCCCCCCCCTCCCCTTCTCCCCCCCCGCCGCCGCCGATCCCTTTTCATTCCGCCCGATGCTCTCTCTCCTCCGCCCCTCTCGGCTCTCCCCTCCCGAGGGAGGGAGGCATCATGGCCGAGCTCGCCCACCACGCCGAGCGTCCCCGCAAGATAGCGCTGCAGCCCGTGATGGGTATATCCAGCCGACGCGGCAACCTCACCGACCGCCACCCTTCCTCACCCCTCGCTCGCTTCTGCACCGCGTTCCCTCCTCTCCCTCTCGAGAACAGCCAGGCGGCCTGGTCGCGTGAGCATCGGCTTCGAGCTTCAACCCCGCCTCGATTACACAAGAGGGACAGCGCGCCCGCCCGGCTCGTCAGAACACAACCCGCCGAAAGCTCAAGCGAGTCCTCGATAAGCGCAGAGAGCGCCGACGGATCGCAGGGACCGAAAGTCGAAGACGGCGAGCAACAGGAGATCGGGCTGTCGAACCAACTCGACGGGTGCGTGAGCCTGAATGGACCCTTCACACCGTCCACGATTACCTCACAAGCGGCAACGATCGGGCCCAGTGTCAGCAGCCATATTCGTAGCACCTGCTCTAGCAACCGCTCTTCGATGTGTTCGTCGCCAATGAGGAGGTCAGAGGCCCAACTGATGGCGGACTACGAATGGGATGCTCGGGCCTACATGACGGCGGCATCAAAGTTGGGCGACCCCGTTGAGAAGAGCTTTCGTATCGAGATGGCGATTGCGTCTTGGGACAAATCGCTAGCGCTTGCCAGATCTTTGGGGCTGGCCCACTCCCGTCCATGGGCTAAAATACTCCTGGGGAGGGCGGGCTCTCACATGCGGCTCGCTGCCTCATTATTCGGCAGCGATAGGTCACGAGAGCACTACACACTCGCAATCATGGATGCCAGCGCTGTATTAGAGGTAGCGGCGCATAGTTCGCAAGCGATTGTCATTCGTGCACGCGCCTCCATCGCGCTTGCTTGCTCCGGTTTCACTCAGGACGATGCCGAGCGCAACACGCGGTTAGAGCACGCTGCTCGGGACTTGAGTACTCTACAGGCAGCAGGCATAGAGGCGGGGAACGCGATGGACGTTCACACCGCCGTCACGTGGGCGAACGCAGCACCAGCCATCGCCAAGCATTTCACCGCCGAGTATGGGCTGCCATTCCCGGAGGTGGTTGCCGATGTCACGGTTCTGGCTGTGCGTCTAAGCCGTGATGCAACTTCACAGGTCCCAACCCACAACAAGCCCAGCACAAAGCACCCGAACGCTGAGCGTGTGAGTGAGCCCGCGGAACAGGATGCGCTGCTGGTATCACCTATGGAAGACTCGCGGCCGGACTTGCTGATCAGAGCCCTGAAGCAGCGCTCCAGCCACGTTCGACTCGCCATTGTGTGGTGCGCCATTGGAGTAGCCCTTGCCTCATGCTTGCTTGCTCTCGTGCGAGCGAGTCCGCCCATGTCCTTGTGACGTGGCGGCGGATCGGTTTTCTCTCCCGCGAATAGGCTTTCTTTTCCGGTGCGAGGAGAAGAGGGGCTGTCCTCCACATGCCTCGTTCTACAGCTTCATTAAGGGATGCCCCCCCCCCCCCCCACCTCTCCCATTGATCCACCACCCGTCTCCGGATCATTATGCTCGGCATTTCATGGTGAATGAGGAGGGAAGAAGATTTTTGCCGCCTTGGTCAAAAGGTTCTCTTTCCTCATCGTTGTCATTCCTCCTTATCGTGTGTGCAAATCGCGTTTGTTACCTGGCCGAGAACATTGCGCCCATACTTGTATAAATGTAATAGAAAAACTATTCTGTAAAAAACCTTTTAATACTATCTCCAGTATTGGGTGCTACGCACATTCGACCGGGGGGGCGTGGGCGCGTTTGCCTGCAACAAAAGTAGAACTAAATAAAACTATTGACTATGGATTGACATCTGGCCGCACTTACCATACTACGAACCCTTCCTCACTATCACTATCACTATCACTCGCGAGCAGACTCACACTAGAGCTAGAGCTGGGAGACAGGCCAAGCACGTGTGTGAGTGATGAGTGAAGCACAACAAACATATGAGCACAATGTCGACCATTTACACGCATCCTGAAAGACGCACCCGTACTGAGCCTACGCCTCACGTCACGCTGCCTCGTGGCTCGCGCTTTCGGCGATTCCTGCGAGGGGGTTTCCGGGGTTGCAGGAACTTCGACAGCGAGTAGACGTTGCCCCGAGTCCGAGATCATGTTGTGCTTCTTGGTGGCGATGTGGCTAGCTGCCGCGGGGATGCCTGCGAAATGCAGAACAAGATGGTTAGGTGTAAGCTACGAGGAGCGCGAGGCACAAGGTTAAGGTTGGGGCATCAGACAGGGCTGGAGCTAGTGGGTCACAGCGATCGCACCTTAGCGTGTCGAGGCGCGATGGCTCTGAGCCCCCTGAATGCGATGCACTGCCGCCCACGCTGCGCAACAAATCGCTGCTGCGCCGCCGGCCCTCCTCCCACGCCGCATAGGCCTCTGCCTGCGCCTGCCTTTCGCCAGTGCCAGTGCGCCAGCTCCGCCTCGCCACACTGCCACCTGTGGAGCAGCTGCAGGAGGCGATCACGGTGCTGGGGCAGGCGTAGGGCGGACTGGGTGAACGCAAGGGCGGCCATCATGGGCTCGGGCGCGGGCGGGCGGCCGCGCAGGCGGCGATCGCTCCGGAACTGCCGCACTCGCGCGACGGCCAGCTCACGCAGAGCGGCATTGTCATGCGCGGTGGGGTCCATTGTCGAACACGCGATGACTACAGGTTCATAGGCAGAGGGCCGTTCGATCGAGCCGGCTGGGCGGTAAACACGCCCCTCCGGTCGTGATTGTTTAATATTCTTACCGCACTCGCGGCGAATGGAACAATGGAACCACTACATACTACACGTATAGTACGCAGCAACTATCGTTAAAATGATAGGGTCATGGAGCGCGCCATAGCCCCCGAGAGTTCCACTCACCTGGCCTCATGTATCGCGACGGAGCCCGTCTTCGAATTCATAGAAGGACTTCTGGGGATTAGCCTTAGGCCGGGATCCGAAATAGCCCAACGTCTTTTCTGCTATCAGGTGTCAACTCGACGAGCGTCGACCTCGTGTGGGACGTGTCCCCACGGCGTCATCGACCGCTTCACACCCCCCTTCGTCATGTAGCCATTGCGCGCCTCCGAGATGTACTTCCGGAGCTCGGTGCCGCGAATGTCGATCTCCTTCTCGCTCATCATGACTCTGTCGCTCGCCGTGCTGCGAAGGATGATAGTCTTGATATAGTCCGGATGTAGTATTGTGCGAGGGGGTAGGGGGCCCCCCAAACTATGGTTTTTTTAATGGACGAAATCTGACACCTTTCCGCGTGAGGGGGTAGGGGGGGAAACCAACAACTTTCTCGAGGCGGTGCACGACTTGGCGGGGTGGGCTGCTCGACCGACGTTCATTCCCCAGAAAGTTGTTGTTTCCCCCCCCTACCCCCTCACGCGGAAAGGTGTCAGATTAGCCCTCCCCCCCCCAAACTATGGTTTTTTTAATGGACGAAATCTGACACCTTTCCGCGTGAGGGGGTAGGGGGGGAAACCAACAACTTTCTCGAGGCGGTGCACGACTTGGCGGGGTGGGCTGCTCGACCGACGTTCATTCCCCAGAAAGTTGTTGTTTCCCCCCCTACCCCTCACGCGGAAAGATGTCAGATTAGCCCTCCCCCCCAAACTATGGTTTTTTTAATGGACGAAATCTGACACCTTTCCGCGTGAGGGGGTAGGGGGGGAAACCAACAACTTTCTCGAGGCGGTGCACGACTTGGCGGGGTGGGCTGCTCGACCGACGTTCATTCCCCAGAAAGTTGTTGTTTCCCCCCCTACCCCCTCACGCGGAAAGATGTCAGATTAGCCCTCCCCCCAAACTATGGTTTTTTTAATGGACGAAATCTGACACCTTTCCGCGTGAGGGGGTAGGGGGGGAAACCAACAACTTTCTCGAGGCGGTGCACGACTTGGCGGGGTGGGCTGCTCGGCCGGTGCGACTTCCCCAGAAAGTTGTTTGGTCCCCCCCCCTACCCCCTCGCGCGGAGAGTTGTCAGATTTCAATCCCATGTACAAGTGGGCGTTTACAACAAAAGGAACACCACGAAGGGGACCTCCTCCCAATCTGACACATTTCCGCGCGAGGGGGTAGGGGGGAAACCCAACAACTTCCTGGAGGCGCTGCACGACTTGGCGGGGTGGGCTGCTCGACCGGCGCGCCTTCCCCAGAAAGTTGTTGTTTCCCCCCCCCTACCCCCTCACGCGGAAAGGTGTCAGATTAGCCCTCCCCCCCAAACTATGGTTTTTTTAATGGACGAAATCTGACACATTTCCGCGCGAGGGGGTAGGGGGGAAACCCAACAACTTCCTGGAGGCGCTGCACGACTTGGCGGGGTGGGCTGCTCGACCGGCGCGCATTCCCCAGAAAGTTGTTTGTTTCCCCCCCTACCCCTCACGCGGAAAGGTGTCAGATTAGCCCCCCCCCCAAACTATGTTTTTTTTTAATGGACGAAATCTGACACCTTTCCGCGTGAGGGGGAGGGGGGGAAACCAACAACTTCCTGGAGGCGGTGCGCGACTTGGCGGGGTGGGCTGCTCGACCGGCGCGCATTCCCCAGAAAGTTGTTTGTTTTCCCCCCTACCCCCTCACGCGGAAAGGTGTCAGATTAGCCCTCCCCCAAACTATGTTTAAAGTTGTTTGCCCCCCCCCTGAAGAGGTCGCCGGCGTCTTCACGTGACTAGGTCGGTGGGCATCCCCCTTCCTGGGGAGGTCGCCGATGTCTTCATGTGAATAAAACCCGTAACGAAACGCACAGACACAAACACGATGTTACGAAGCGCGCGTTCTTGGGGCACGAAGCGCGCGTTCCTGGGGCACAAAGCGCGCGCGCGTTCCGGAGCCTTTCCTCTCGCCGGCTGCGCGCGTTCCGGAGCCTTTCCTCTCGCCGGCTGCGCGCGTTCCGGGGGGCCCCTCCCCCTCCCCCCTTCCTCGCGCCGTGCCTCTCCCTCCTGCATCTCAGATGGAGTTTTCGGACCTTGATCCCCTCTGCGAGGCTCGCTGAGTATGCGAAGAGCGCGGACCAGAACTCATGGAAGTCTTCTTTGGTCTGCACATCCAGGTTCAACTCGATGCTGTGGCACGTCTTCCTCGAGTCGGTGTTCTGCAGCGCGGAGCTCACCTCCTCGTCCTTGTGCGCGTGCAGCACGTCCCCCGCCAACCCCCTCACCAACAGTCTGAAGATTTTGCTGAAGTTCTTCAGTGGCAATTTTACAACTAACTTTTTGGTGGATTGCTCCGTTGTGGAGTCGGAGTCGCGAGAGAGGAGAGACAAGGCAAGGTCTCTATGCGCCATCCGAGTTGCCTGCTGCTCTGAATGCTCCCCTACAGAAAAAAGAAAGGGGGGGGCGGTGGGGAGGGAGCGGGAGGGGAAGCGCGCAGTGGGCGAACGTGAGAGGGGAGAGAGCGCGCGGAGAAGGGGGTGCTGCCGTCTCGGCCAAGCGGGAGGCCTCCTCAGGTTGCCGCGTTGGGGTTGTGGGAGGCAACCCCCTCTTAGGGATGCTCCTCTTCCGCTTGGTCAGCAAGGGCGGCTGCGCGCCCTTCCCAACCGGGTACCAAATGAAGGCAAACGACCTTTATTTTCTTCAGCGTTATGGGAACAATCATGAAAAAGGCGAAGAACGATTTGACGGACAGGGAGCTCTCACGAAAACTAATCTTGGGCAACTTGGCAGTGAGCGCACTACAAATATTCGATCAGCACCACCCACACGAGTGTGAACTTGAAATCACAAACACCAACATCCATTTGTTGAACCGGCCATGTCAACGTGAGAATCTCCGTTTCCTTCCAAGCCCGGGAGGTCATCCCTTCCGGTTGAAAATTAACACATCGGATGCACGCATATGGAGTCACGTATCCAAGCGACCCATTCGCGTATCCAGTCTCTGGGTCTTGCAAAATCACAATGAGCATCTGCGGAAACTACAGAAGGTCAACCTGATGGGCCTGCACACTCTACAGCTTGGCCGGTTCGCCGAGGATCAAGTCGTGTCGCAAGCGGATCAGGTCATATCGCAAGAGGCGACCACCTTCATCAACTCCTACTGTGGAGCCAGGGTTCCCCTCAAGACTTTGATATTTCGGAACATAAGCGTATTCAGTGCGTTGCTACAAAATAGCAAATTGGATTGTCTCAAGAATCTCGTGCTTGTCTCCCGCCCACTGGATTCTAATAAAACGTGCGATTTTATCGAGGCCTTGCACAATGAGATAGTCGTAAAGAAAAACACTCGCACTCTGGGAAACCTTGAGAAGCTCGTCCTCAACACCGTCAGTATTGGCGAGGACATACGCATGTTGAAGGATTGTATAATCGAGGGGCAGATGAAGACGACGCTGAAAGAGCTCAATCTCAATGACAACGGTATAGACGACAGGGGCCTCGTCGAGGCGTTATCAGACGCCCTCGGGGCCGCTGCAATCGAAAAGCTCCACCTTCGACTCAATGCACTAGGAGATTTCGTCCCATTGTTGCCTCCTTCATTGAAGGTCCTCAATCTGAGATCGTGCGGCATAACCAATCCTGGGATGGAGAAGCTGATAACTAACGCCCAAAGGGCAAGTCTGACGGAACTTGATATAAGTAATAATGAGTTCGATTGGAGAGGCATGTGTCAATTCATGAAATACGCACACCACCTCTCCGAGCTAAAGACACTGTCCATATCGGAAAACAATCTAGGTCGGCAAGGGCTGCAAGCATTCGCATCGAAAGTGAACGAACTCCAGAATCTGTCCCATCTCTATGTGTCAGATATTGCTTATCGTGTGTCAGATGTTGCTCATCGTGCTCACGACATCAAGGAAATTTGTGAGCGCATTAATCTCAAGAGTATTGAATTGGATCGTGTCAATGAAGACGAATTTAGGGTTCTTCATAAACACCTAGAAAAGTTAGATAGATTAATAATAAAAGTGTGTCTTACAACACATACACCCCTTTTAGCAGAGCTGTCGAATTTGAAGGAGTTGCACTTGGAACGTGCACACGCGTATCAGATTTTGAGGCTGTTGCCTAGATTGAAGGTGCCTACCCTTCGTGCGCGATCCTGTGGATTCACGGACAAACATATGGACGATCTGATCGCAATGCTCAGTGCGAATAAGACGCTCACGAAACTCGATTTGTCTCGAAACCAAGGTATCACAGATGGTGGATTTCAAATACTCGCGAACGCTGTTGGCGACGGAAGGCTCAAGCTGGATTCTCTGGTATTGGAGTGGACTGGAATCAAACAGGAGACGATGTCTCGTCATTCGACAAAACATCCATTCGTATGGAGTGAACGAGTATTAGGGTGATGCTCGTAGCGGGCCATCATGAGGGGGAAGGGGGGGGATGGCTCACGAGGGTCGGGTCGTCTTTCCGTCGGCGGGCTCTTCGCCGCTCCGTCGACTCTCCGCCCCTCCGCCCCTCCGCCCCTCCGCCTCGTAGCGTGTATGTCCGTGTGTTTTTGGTGCCTCCCCTGACGTGCCGAGGCGTACCCCTTGATACTCGGAGCGCTCTCCATGCGCCGTCACACCCAAGCGCTGACGCTACACCCCACCGTCTCTGACGCCCGACGTGACAAACCCCGCGCACACACACACACACACGCCTAGCCACTTGACGTGGTCGGCTGACTCCGGCCGGTGTGCCTTCACCCGACCCAGGCGGGACGCCGCACGCACGCCGCCGGCGGCAGGGCGAGGTGGAGTTGGCTAGCGAGGTTGCTGCCGTCTCGGCCAAGCGGGAGGCCTCCTCAGGTTGCCGCGTTGGGGTTGTGGGAGGCAACCCCCTCTCAGGAATGCTCCTCTTCCGCTTGGTCAGCAAGGGCGGCTGCGCGCCCTTTCCAACCGGGTACCAAATGAAGGCAAACGACCTTTTCGTTAGTGTCTGGTGTAGTGTAATACTACTAGTATAACACATTATAGTCTTAGTGCCTACCTGATATTAGGCTGATGTAAGGTCCTGATATCAGTCTAAGGTCTCCGATACCTGACGGCCTTTGACCTGACGGCCCATCCGGGGCGTCAGCTGCCGGCTCGACCGAACGGCCCTCTGCCTACGAGTCAGTAGTCATCGCGTGTTCGACAACCGCGTGTTGGGCACGTGGGACCCCCCGCGAGCGAACTCGGCCTTTTGTGAAAGGGACTCAACAGTCACTCAACAGAGAAGAAAATCCTGTTGAGCCCCCCCCCAGTTGAGACTCTGTTGGCACCCTCAAAATCCCTCTATCTCTAATACAATAGTCTCCCCCCATCTGCCGGGCGGTGATTCTTTTGTAGACTTCCTACGCCCCTCTCTCTCGGTAGTCCCCCGCCCCCGCCCCCCCCCCCCCTCCCCCCCCCGCCGCCGCCGCCCGCAGAGGGGGAGGGAAGAGAGAGAGAGAGCGGAGGGGCGCGGGGGGCCTCCCTCTCTCTCTCTCTCTCTCTTCACTCTCGCTCTCTCTTTTCATATCTCCATGCCTTCCTCCCTGTCTCTACTCTCTCTGTCTCTCTCTCTGTCTCTCTCTCTGTCTCTCTCTCTGTCTCTCTCTCTCTCTCTCTCTCTCCCTCTCCCTCTCTCTCCCCCCCCCATCCCTTTCTCTTCGTCTGTTCTCTCTCGTCACCTCTTCCGCCCTCGCGCGCGCCGCTCTCTCGCGATCTTCCCTTCCGTCTTTTCTTCTCCTTCCACGCCGAAGATTCGAATACTCTTTGGGGCTGACGGGCGCCACACGCCGCCGCCGAGCTCCTCTCTCTCCCGGCCTCCTCCTCCTCCCTCTCTCTCTCTCCCTTGTTCGTCCCCTCCGAGACTCCTCCCCCCCTCTCTCTCTTCTCTACCCAGGGTCCTTTTCTTACTCCTTCGCCACTGTCCCTCTCTCTCCTCTCTCCTCTCTCCTCCTCTCTCCTCCCCCCATCCCCCCCCGCAGCAATGCTCCGCCTCGCCCCTCGCCGCCTGCCCTCCCTCCTCCTCCCCGCCGCCTCCTCTCTCGACATCTGTCCTTGCCGCCGCACCAGGTGCTGGGCCTCCCAGCGCTCTCTCCCACCATGACGCAGGGCAACATTGCCAAGTACCTCGTCCAGGTGGGAGACTCAGTCTCTGCGGGAGACCGGATCGCAGAGATTGAGACTGACAAAGCCACCGTCGACTTTGATGTGACGGACGAGGGGACGGTGGCCAAGATCCTGGTGGCGGAGGGGACGCATGATGTTCAGGTGCCCCTCATCCAACGTCAGAGAAGGGTCGGGGGGAAGGCGAAGGGGTGGCGGGGGGAGAAGGAGAGGGGGGGAAGGGGGGAGGAGGGGGGGGAGGAAGACTGAGGGAGGACTCGCTAGAGGCGTCCGGATCGACGTGTCGCTGTCCGGAGGGCATGGGGGGCAGGCAGATCAGCAGAGATTGGTCGGGGGCGCGGTGCTGCCGCGCTGAGGGGCTGGACACGGGCGCAGTGTGGTCCGGAGTCTGCGGAGCACAGCGACCATCGGCATACACACAAGGAAGGAAGAAGGTGCAAAAGAATCTGGTACAAGAGGGGGGCGGGGGGGGTATGCGGGCGGGTCTGCTCTCAGCCTGGTCGCGGCCTGGTAAACCAGCGCATGGGTACAAGGCTAGCTGCGTCCAAAGGCAAAGGCCGGCGGTAGGAGTGCGCGGGAAGGTAGGGCACGCGCCGCCGGGAGGGGGAGATGGGCGGCTTTGAGCACTTTCGGAGCGTGGGTAAAAGGCTTTGCTGATCGCGTGCACACGCCGCCGTGCTGCGTCATAGGTTGGCACACCCATCATCGTCCTCGCCGACAATGCGGCCGATATCGCTGCCTTTGCAGACTTCACAGTGGAAGGCCCAGCGGCTACGCCGGCACAGGAGCCGGCCGCCGCGCCGGCGCCGGCGCCCGCCCCCGCTGCCGCTCCCGCCGCGCCCGCCACCGCGTCCCCCGCCGCGCCCGCCGCCGCGCCCGTGCAGCTTTCACCGGGAAGCATGCCCGCGATCAGCGGACGCATCTATTATAATGAGACTAAGGGGTGGTTCAGGGCATGAGCGCCGGTTGTGGGGGAGAAGGATGCACTGCGCGGGGCGGGCGGCTCCACCAACGACGGGCTCTTCCTTGCTGTGCGAGCGGTGCCACTCGAGGCCGGCCGGAGGGCTGGAGGGCACCTTTGAGCTATTGCCGAGCTATTGCCCCAACGAACTATCTCCGTTGGTATTCCGGCGGACGGCTATGGGACTGGTGCCTGAAGCGGCATGCGGGCCGGCTAGTGCATGGATCCAATGCGCACCGTGAGGGTGTGCGCGGCTGCTCTCATGGTACGTCGCAAGTGCGGCTGTGCATCGCTCAGCTCGCACCGGAGCAGGCTGCCCAACTCTGTGAGTCGCGTGTCCCCGCCTCACCAGCCAGCCGCGCCCCGGTGGGCGGCGCTTAATGCGGGCTAAGAGAAGCACGGAGGTCGTCATGAGCTTGCAGCCGGTGTGAACTTGCACATCTGGGCCACTGGCAGAGGATAGGTCCCGGGGCTCGAAAACACGCGCACCGGGCCCAAGCCTGCGAGGAATGTCGCCGGGTGTAGTCGGAGTGCGGCCGCGACATCGCCGTCGCCCGGGCGGGGGTAGTCGGGGCCGTGGGGTGTGTTCGTACTTAAGGCATTCTTGAGGCGTCGTGTGTGCTTGTTGCTTGGTGTGAAGGGGCGTGCGTTACAAACCGAAAGGGTGTCCTCGAACCATGAATGGAATCGCCCTCGGGGGCGATGGAGGCTGCCCGCCCGGGCGACGGCGACCTTTTCCGAAGGCTGTGTTAGGCGAGCACTTGAGCGAATGGTGTCACTCGGCCGCGCACTTGGTTCCCATTGGTTGGGGCCCGGATAGGGTAGTGCGAAGCAACTTGATGCATAATGGATAATGGCTCAGGCGTGCCGTTGGCGCAAACGGTCAGCGCAAATAGGCGCAAAAAGGCAGCAAGTGGTTGAGGTGTATTGAGGGCGAGCGGCTGCCTCGAGTTTTTGATATAAGATATAAGACGAATACAAGAAGACGAGTGGGCCCGATGTGCGATGTGTGGTGTGTGGGCTCTAGCTAGTCTTGTTGTAGTCGATTGAAGTCTTGCAGCTGGTGTTTTTTAGTACCCAGATAGGCGAATGGACGGTGCTTGCCACTTCTTGACATCGTCGATGCCATTGTGCACTTTGCGCCCGTTCGCGCGAGGTCATAGAATGTAAATGTGGTTTATGATCTCCGGCTGAGGCTCGTTACTGG
>CM030931.1:119170-134420 GCA_018136815.1 Isochrysis galbana
AGCATCCCATTCGTAGTCCGCCATCAGTTGGGCCTCCGACCTCCTCATTGGCGACGAACACATCGAAGAGCGGTTGCTAGCGCAGGTGCTACGAACAAAGCTGCTGACACTGGGCCCGATCGTCGCCGCTTCTGAGGCAATCGTGGACGGTGTGAAGGGTCCATTCAGGCTCACGCACCCGTCGAGTTGGTGCGACAGCCCGATCTCCTGTTGCTCGCCGTCTTCGACTTTCGGTCCCTGCGATCCGTCGACGCTCTCTGCGCGGCTCGAGCACTCGCTTGAGCTTTCGGCGGGTTGTGTTCTGACGAGCCGGGCGGGCGCGCTGTCCCTCTTGTGTAATCGAGGCGGGGTTGAAGCTCGAAGCCGGTGCTCTCGCGACCAGGCCGCCTGGCTGTTCTCGAGAGGGAGAGGAGGGAACGCGGTGCAGAAGCGAGCGAGGGGTGAGGGAGGGTGGCGGTCGGTGAGGTTGCCGCGTCGTCTGGATACCCCCATCATGGGCTGCAGCGCTGGCTTGCGGGGACGCTCGGCGTGGAGGGCGAGCTCGGCCATGCCTCGGAGGGGAGAGGGGAGGGGAGGCGGGGGGGAGGTGGCGGTCCCAAGGGGGTTCGGAGAGAGTGTCGGGGGGGGGGGGGGGAATGGGAAGGGGGCGGGGGGGGCGCGGGGGGGGGGGGAGAGGGGGAGCGGGGGAACCGCGCGGGGGGGGGGGGGGGGGAGGGGGGCGGGCGGGGGGAATGAGAAGGGGGGGGGGGGGGAGCGGGGGGGGGAACCCGCGGGGGGGGGGGGGGGGGGAGGGGGCGGGCGGGGGGGAATGAGAAGGGGGGGGGGGGGGAGCGGGGGGGGAACCCGCGGGGGGGGGGGGGGAGGGGGGGGGGGGTTGGGGGAAGGGGGGGGGGGGAAGGCGCGGGGGAGAGGGGGGGGGGGCGGGGCGGGCGCGGGGGGGGGGGGGGGGGGCGCGCGGGGGGAGAGGGGGGGAGAGGGGGGGGGGGGGGGAAGGCGCGGGGGGGGACGGAAGTCGAGAGAGACTCGAGTCTCTCGAGCTTTGGAGAGAAGTCGAGAAGTCCTGAGAACTGCGGGCCCGCCCCCCCCCCCCCCCTCCCCCGCTCCCGACCGGCGAAAACAAAACACAGGACGGCCGAGATTGGGAAGGAGGGGGGGGGTGGGGCGGATCACATGCGGCAGCTGCGGCAACCAACCTCTTCTTCTCTTTCTGGCTGTGTTTTCCCAAATGAAAGGATCGCAGCTGCTCCACAACCGTTCGTTGATTCGTTCGACCCACTTTCTCACTCTTTCATGTAAACAACCTTTTATTCTAGAACGAAACCGGAGTTGGCTGCCCGCTGCCCATTGTACTCCTGAGATCTTCCCCCTTGCACTTTCACGAAAACAGCCTTTCCTATAACTTGAAAAACGATGATCCCTACAAGCTCCCTTGCAGATCAGTGCCGGCTCTGCTCCCCGCCACCTGTCGCCACCCGTCGCCGCCCCCGCCAAGTGTCAGGTGTGCTTCCATACTGGCTACTGATATCCTTTGATATGCACCTAAATCCTTCAGCTTCAGCCACCCCATGCAAAGGCATACGGGCTTGCATTCTTGCACTGGGCCAACGCGCGGCGCGCCACGCTGGAGCTCATCCCTGATGGGACAATAGGCTTCTAATAGGTTCTATTAAGAGGTCAAGAGGCCTACCAGACCTGTTACCTGTTAATAGGCAATAGGTAAAAAAATGTCGCATTCGCGAATCGACACTCGTTAGGCTTCTCTTCGTCATTCGGTATTTATCGTTATAATTCTCTGCTTTCTCTCGTTCTCGGTCAAAAGCTTCGCTTGGATGCATGGGATCGTGGGTTGTGGAGCGCCCTCTCTCTTTCTCTCGAAAGAGAAGGGAAGTTTCCCTACCTTTCTTCCTCCCAGGCGCCTCGCAAATAGGTTTAATTTGCTATCTCCCCTGCGGTTCTTTATCTGCTTCTGGGGGCAATCAGGTTTAATTTACGACCTCTTCGTATCTCCCCCTTAGGCACATCGCACTCCTTTCGTCTTATTTGGTAGGTCTCTTGGAATCTTGTGCGGCAGGATTGCCCCTCGTTTCCGTTATGGTGCGATTCCCCTTCCAGACGGGATCGCCGACAGATCGCCTTCTGATCGTCGTCCGTCGTTGTCTGGCCGGAGTGTTTGGGTTTGATTTCAGTCGAGTTATGTGAGAAAGTCGTGGGGCGAGAGTCGGGGTGTTTTCCTGGGTGTCTCTGTCCGTCGTCCTGTCGTCAGTCGTCATCCGTCGTCGCTCTCGCTACCGATGCAACTGAATGCCGACCCGACTTTGTTTATTTAAAAAAAAATCTTCTTAAAATTCCCCGCTACGTGTGCGGCGTGAGGCAGTGTGCTAGTGTACCTCCCTACTACCCGACCTTAACCCCTAACAACCCCCTTCCCCTTTCCCAGTTCCCTCATTTTCGGAGAAGCTGGTTCCGGGGAGGCCGCGCGCGCTGCTTCGGCCAGGAGTTGGAGAGAAGGGGGCGGGAGACTGTGGTTCGTCCTATGTGTCGGTGTTGGCTCAGGTTATCCTCACTTAAATCTCTTAGGCTCCTCTTTAATAAACGCTGTGATTCCGACTAAGAGGTTAAGCTACTTTAGGTGATGTGTCGTAGGTCCAGACCTCTTGCCGCTTGTAGGAGGTCCTCCGATGTTCCTATGTTGAAATCCTTGTCCACCGTGTACAGCGGGCTTACCATCTTCTTAATATGTTTGTTGCTCGGGGCGTGTAACCCCATATTCTCTCGTTGTTTTTTTAGCCTCTGAAAGAAACCGACTTTCGCCGTCACTAGCAGGTGGTATCTCGTAAGTGTCGCTCTTAAAATCGACTTAACGGACCTGCCGTCCGAGTTGCCATACTGGATGTTGTAGAAGTCGGTTAGGATGTACCTCCACGCCAGGATACCTAAGTATCCTGAGGAGGGGTGCGGTCTATCCACCTGATAACAGAAAAGACGTTGGGCTGTTTCGGATCCCGGCCTAAGGCTAATCCCCAGAAGTCCTTCTATGAATTCAAAGACGGGCTCCGTCGCGATACATGAGGCCAGGTGAGTGGAACTCTCAGGGGCTATGCCGCAAAAGCGGCATGTTGGATCGTCAGCAAAACGGTTCGCCGTAGCTATCCTTCTATGTAGGACATGTTTGAAATGCAAATAAGAGTCTCTAGGCGTTAAAAAGTTGTATTTATACAATTGCGATACTACTTGTTTCCACTTTCCCGAGAGGACCGGTAGCCTTTTTTCCCATCTTAGCGTGGATTTTTGTGCTTTTGTTTTCCTCAATGCGAGGAACGCTTTAGTCAAGACCCTGACACTTACATCCTCTAGCGTTGTATGCGTGCCTTTTAGCGTGTATTCTTGGGGTATCGGATACGCCGTTTCCGCCGGGCCGTCGTACGCTCGTCCCCACTTCAGCGGAGTGTATAGCTCGTCGGGCAATAGTTGCGGGCTGATCCGCTCGTGGATGTGGGGCTCTCCCATAACGTTGAGCTGGACTTTGTGGTAGTCGCCCCTTGGGCGCAGATAAAAGTTATGGTCTTTGTCGACTAGAATGTCGCCTAAATCGTGTGCGTCCGGATCTTCTTGGGGGACTAACTCTTGCTCCTCCGGAGCCTGGGGCGGGGGCTTCGCTTGTTTTCTGAGAAGGTCTATATAGTCGAATGTGGTATTTACTAGTCTTGATCTAGTCCATTCAGATATCTTTTCCCACGACTTAAGAAAGGGGCCTACCGATATGTAATTTCCTCTATGGCGCATCCAGCGTTCTCCGTCCGGCAAGTAAGCCGCGCATTCCTCTGTAGTGTATATGTCCCCTATACCCGGGTTAATAGTATTATGTACGATAACTGTCTGTAGAGACTCCCATTTCGACCTATGTGAATAGTGAATCGCCGGAGGTTTGTGGAAAAGGTCGTGCCATATCGGGGAGCCCTGAGTTCCTTCCCGTGTGAATTCTTCCCTAAGGAAATTAATCCGTCTAAAATTCTCAAGCGCATGCTTCCAAAAGGCCGGGAGCGTGTTATTACCGCGAATGCTAGCCGTGAGACTCTTCGAGTCGACCTTCGAAAAGACTGCCGATCGCCCTAAGGGGGTGCGGCTGAACCATTGATCTAAGACTGTTTTCCATTCCGCCATGGACGGGTTGAGGTACCGGATTATCCATATCGCTTGAACCGACTTTGTTTATTTAGGTTCTGACGGACTGGAGGTTACGGATGGAACAGGAGGAACCGGGATGTGACGGAGTGACGGAAGGTAGTAGGCGGCGGAAGGCACGGCCTTTTGGGCATTGGCGGGTGGGACGGGCTGACCATCTTCCATGGTTGGAAGATGGATGGCGGGTAGTGGCGAGGGCGAGCGCGAGGACGGAGCGGACATAGCGGACAGCGAGTGTGAGTGGGTGAGTGAGTGGATTTGGTTGGTGTTGTAAGATTGCTTGTTACGACGGAGCGAGAGTGAGAGCGAGAACGAGGGAGCGAGGAGCGACTGGGGCGAGGGACGAGGGCGACAGAGGCCGACAGGATACCATGAATCCGACTAGTCCGACAACAATCCGAGACACGCACACTCGACTTTCACCCAACATTCCTCCACACTAACGTATCTTTCCCCACTCGGGCGGGGAAGACACAGAAGGAATGAAACAAGGAAGAGAAAAAGCCGACAAGAGAGCGACGATGCGACGGAAGAGCCGACGGCGAACGGCGGTTACCGCGAACGAGTAGGTAGAAAGTAAGGAGGGAATCTACGTGCGTAAACCGAAAGGGGCGAGAGGGTAGGCTTCGCGCGGGGGAAAAAGTCCGCAGCGGCGAACACCTACGACGAGCGAGAGCGAGAGCAGGCGCGGGGGAAAGACAGCAAGGAGGGACCAAAGGCGGAGCAAGGCCCAAGGTGCAAATGAGCGAAACAGGAGCGAGACAGGCCACAAAGGGGCGCGACGGCAAGGAGCGAGGGGTGAGTTACGAGTGAAGAGTTCTACAAATTACTAGTAAAACTCCGCGGCAACAAGGTCGATTGAGCACAAAGACAAAGACGCAAGGTCAGAAGTCGATCGCGGATGCGACAGGTTCACTGGTTCCGCAAGCTTGGAAGGTGAAGCCTCCACCTGTGTGGGGTTCTCAGCTGCCGACTTGTACCTCCAGCTCGTCGACTCTGGAGAAAGCATCTGTCGCATTCGCTAGCCTCTGCAGCTCTCCCTCCACAACGCGATCGACGCACAGGACGTACAACTCTTGCTGGGAGGGGAGGTGGGGCTCAGGGGTCGAATCCTCGTCGGTCTCTTCCCCCCCAGGGATGCTGCCAGCCTCGCCGAAGCCTTCTGGGTCATACCCTGTGCTATGCAGGGCCCTCGTGAGCCCCAGAGCCAGCCACACCCCAGCGGCGGCCACGCCCGCCACCCGTCGCTTTCGTGTAATACCGGGGGTGGGCCCTCTCATCCGCGGACCACGGTAACCGCCGTTCCTACTCGTTCGCGGTAATGCACCCATACTGTAGCACCAAGGCCCATGGGTACTATGCGTCCCTTCTACTACACAACTCCCGACACGTATCCCTCTACTCTCGTAATAGTGAAGAAGCCGCTGCTTGATCTCTCTATGGATAAAGTAGTGAGGCCCTGCGGTCAGTGTAAATACTTTCCGCGTATTGAGGGGGAGAGAGGGGGGGGGGGAGGGGGGAGAGAGAGGGGAAAGAAGGGGAGAAAGGGGAAAAGGGGGGGGGGGGGGGGAGGGGGGGGAGGGGGGGGGAAGGGAAAGGGGAAAGGAGAATAATAAAGTGGAGAGATGGGAAAGGGGAGAGAGGGGTGGGGGGGGGGGGGGAGGGGGACAAGGGGAAGAAGGGGGGGAAAGGGGAAAGAAGGGGAAAAGGGGGCTTTCCGCGTATTGAGCGAGAGAGAGGGGAAAGGGGGAAAGGGGGGGGGAGGGAAGGGGAAAGAAGGAGAATGGAGGGGAGATGGGAAAGAGGAAGGGGGGGTCCTTCCGCGTGTATGGAGGGAGAGAGAGAGGGGGAGAAGGGGGGGGGGGGGGGAATGAGAAGGGGGGGGGACAACCCGCGCCGATGGCGATGGCTATTTCGGGAGCGGACAGCGAGGGGGGGGGGGGGGGCTGGAGCGAGGGAGAGAGGGAGGGAGAAGAGGGGAAGAGAGAGAGGGAGAGGGGGGGGAGAGAGAGAGAGAAAGAGAGAGAGGGATAGAAAGAGAAAGAGAGAGAGAGAAGCGGCCCTCTCCCCCCCCCCCCTCTCTCTCCTTTCTCCTTTCCCTCTCTTCTCTCTCTTCTCCCCCCCCCCCCCCCCGCGCGCCGCCGCCCACGCGAGCGAGCCAAGCCCCCCCCCCCCCCCCCCCCCCCCCTTTCCTCCCCTCTCCACGCGCCCACTCTCACCCACTCTCCCCCCCCTCCCCTTCCCCTTCTTCCTCCCCCCCCCCCCCCCCCGCCCCCCCTCGCCCCCCACCCCCTCAATGCCTCCCCTCCCCCGCCCCCACGCCTCTCCCCTCCTCCGCTCCCTCCGCTTCTCCTCAAGCCAAGTTCCCCGGCGCGACGGCTCCCTCGGCCCTCTCACCAAGCTCCGGGGCTTCCTCGAGTACGAGCGCCAGCCAGAGCCCTACAGGCCCCCCACAGAGCGGCTGAGAGATTACGGAGAGATCAACCGCACCCACCCACACCCTCCAGAGGAGACCAAGAGGCAGGCGGCGCGATGCATGGACTGTGGCACTCCGTTCTGTCAGGTCAGCGCCGCCCCCCACGCCACTCGCGCCGCACTTCCACACACAGCGACATCAGAGTCCGCGGCTTCCACCACCCCTCCCTCCCTTCCTCTCTCCCTCCCCTATTGTTCTTCTGCTTTCGGGGGCGGGGGAAGGGGAGAGAGAGAAAGGGGAGGGGGGAGAGGGGACGGGGGAAAGAGGCGGTAGTGGGTGGGGTTCGAGGCGGTGGAGCCGCGCGACGTGGGCCGAGAGCATCGACGCATCGGCCTGGGGGCGCTGAAGCGGTAGACGGCAGGGTGCACCGACCGTGGGGGGGGGATGACGCGGCCAGGCGGATGCTACGCGCGAGGAAGTAGACGAGAGGGGAAGGGGGAGGGGTTTCACGGTATCGTTGGGAGATGGACTCCATACGCTGGGCGCAGTCGGCGCATTGTGAGGCACTGTTGTTCTTGGCGTGCGCACTTGGAGAGCGGGGGAACGTGACACTCTGTCGTTCCGCAAGTGAAAGTCGCGGCCGGCGCCCTCCTGCGGGGTTCACGCTTCCCGGGGGGGGGGGGGGGGGGGGGGGGGGGCAGGGATGAAAAGGAGACAGTGGTGACCAGCAGTCGGGGAGGCCGGAAGTGGTTGGTGTGGCGCATGGATGAATCTGTAGGTCGAGTTTGGGGACGGAGGGGCGGGTTATGGCCGAGGGACGGGCGTGGGAAGGGGCTGGCGGGCAAGGCGCAAGTCCAGCTCCCCACACACCAGCGAGTCTCGCAGTGCGTAGGTTCCGCTGCGCGGCCCGCTGGGAGATCCGAGCACGGGAGAAGAGAGGCAGGGTGGGTGGGTGGAGATTTTGCTTGCACGCCGGTGCGAGAGGCGGCGGTGGTGCGGGACGTGAAATCGGGCCTTGCCGACGCCCCTGTCTTGAACCAGCCTCTCTCGCCCGGCGCTCTCTCGCCGTCGGTGTCCTCCGCTCTCTCCTCTCGACGGGCGTTCCCTGCGCCACGAGCGAATCCCCGCCCCCCGCTGCCCCTCCCTCCCGACGAGCGCCCTCCAATCTTGCGCGTAGACGCACACGGGCTGCCCAATCAACAACCTGATCCCCGAATTCAACAATTACGTCTTCGAGGACAAATGGCAAGAGGCCTACCAGAACCTTTCGTCCACCAACAACTTCCCCGAGTTCACGGGCCGCGTGTGCCCTGCGCCATGCGAAGGTGCGTGCGTCGCCGGACTGGTCGACAAGGCGGTGACGATCAAGAACATGGAGTATGCAATCATCGACCGCGCATGGAAGGAGGGCTGGGTCAAGCCGCAGCCGCCAGCCCGCCGCTCGGGCAAGAAGGTCGCCGTCGTGGGCTCGGGCCCTGCCGGGCTCGCTGCGGCCGACGAGCTCAACAAGAGGTTCGGCCACACCGTCACCGTCTTTGAGTGCGCGTGCCGCCCCCAGCCCTGCCCGCGAACCACCCACCACCCGGCCCAACCCTCTGCTTTTCCGCCCGGCTTCCACCTACTCCACCGCTCCCACCGCCCTAGGCGCGCGCCAAAGATCGGCGGCCTCCTCACCTATGGTATCCCCAACATGAAGCTCGAGAAGGACACGGTGCAGCGGCGCGTCGATCTGATGGCCGAGGAGGGCGTCAACTTTGTGACGGGCGTCGAGGTCGGCGAAGACGTCCTTGGTACCATCGACGGCTTCGACGCGACCGTCCTCGCCATCGGCTCCACCGTCCCCAACAACCTTCCCATCCCAGGCCGCGACCTGAATGGCATTGTCTATGCGATGGAGTTCCTCACACAAAACCAGAACGCGCTCTTTGCCAATCCGGCAGCCAAGGGCACGACCGAGACTACGCCCGACGTTGGGCTCACCTCCAAGTACGATGGCGCCTTCACGTCTGCACACGGCAAGCATGTGATCGTCATCGGTGGCGGCGACACGGGCACCGACTGCATCGGGACCTCGCTCCGGCACGGATGCAAGACGCTGACGAACTTCGAGCTCTTCCCGGCGCCGCCTGCCGAGCGCGCCGAGGGCAACCCTTGGCCGCTCTGGCCGCGCATCATGCGCGTGGACTACGGGCACGAGGAGGCGGCGCAGCGCTTCGGCAACGACCCTCGCAGCTACTCCATCCTTTCCAAGGAGTTCGTCTCCGATGGCGCGGGCAACGTCAAGGCGGTGCGCACGGTCAACATCGCCGTCGGCGCCGACGGCCGCTTCAAGGAGGTGGAGGGCTCCGAGAAGGAGTGGCCAGCCGACCTCGTCATACTCGCGATGGGCTTCCGACACCCAGAGCAGACGATCCTGCGCACGCTCGACCTTGAGACCGATGCGCGCAACAACACAAAGGCCAATACCAAGGACTACCGCACCTCGTTTCGCGGCGTCTTCGCTGCAGGCGATTGCCGGCGCGGCCAGTCGCTCGTCGTGTGGGCGATCAATGAGGGGCGGGGAGTGGCCAAGGTGCGCGCGCCGCGCGTTCACCCCGAGAGGCCCCCCTCGCGTGCCGCGCTCAGACCATCGTCCTATCCCACCCCCGTGCGTGCAGTCGGTCGATGACTACTTGAGCAACCAGGCGGTGGCTCAGGGCTGGTGAACCGCCCGCAACGGGCGTGCGCTAGCAATAGGCGACAGGGCTGTGTCTGGGGCGTCCAGCCACCAGCCTCTCAGGGGCGTTGCACATGCCGGTTGAGGCGCTCCAGCTCAAGCGGCGTCAGGGAAAGAGTACATCGACTACCGCCAGCGCTGGTTTGCGCTCGCCGGCGATGCGCACGATGGACGCGCCAGTGTGGCCTTCGATTTGACCTCGCATACAAGGCGCATTGCAGCGTGGCCCCATCCCCATCATGTCGGCTGCGAATCTTCGTCCGGGCAGCCTGCCGATGGCGAGCAACCCGTCTTCGGGGGCGGGCTCGTGAGTCGGCATCGCCTAGACGGCGTCTTTCCGCTGCGCGTAGATGGATGGATTGACGGAATCGTAGCTGAGACCATTGGTGCAGCCGCGCGGTCGGCGCTGTTGGGCTACCGAGGATGAGGGGCTTGGTTCTGATTTTACCGTTTTATGTTGTGAGGTTGTACGCAGCATGCGTCTTCGGTGCCCAGGCGGCCATATGCGCGCTCGCAAGCGCCTGATCTGAGACGTGGCCTGGTCGTAGCGCCCTTCCTCGTTTGCTCGGGACGAGCCTGTGCGCGCGCAGTACGTTTGCTCGGTGTCCCTTGCCGGCGCTCATGCCAGTGGCGATTACTGTGCCTTCCCCCTCGTACGTCGCCGTCTCCTAGTCGAAATGTCTTCCGTCAACATTTCGCCTCTTCTCTTGCGCTCTGTTGTGCATTTGCGCTCGCATTCAACATACTGTACACTCCTTTCTATTCTCTAGATGGCCGAGCCCAAGCACATACAAAAACTCCTTTTAGCTTTTAGTAGTAATATTATGTTTTCTCGCCTCGCTCGCGGCCTTGGGCCTCTACCATGCCAGCCACGCCCTTACATCCCTCACTCTCTCTACCTGCCGCTCTGCGGCGACTCCCCTTGTGCTCTACTGCCAGGGGCTCGGGTTGTGAGGGTAACGCCCTGGCACCATCATGGTGACCACGGCGGCCGAGAGGAGAGAGAGCGACGCCATCGCTCGCGCTCTCTCCAGAACAGAACCGGGTAAAATTCCTCTTTTACAATTCTCTCACACCACTATCAAACGCACATTCACGGTAACAGCCGTAGATAATTGCAGCACGTAAACGGGACACGCGTAGAGAGGGGGTAAGCAGGAGAGGAAAGAGAAAAGAAGAGAGTGGGCCCGTAGCCTCTCCTCACGTGAAGAGAAGCCCCATCGGACTGAGGAAGAAAAACGAGGCCACATGGGGAGGAAGGAGACGAGGGACCCCGTCGGTGATAGATAGAGGGATAGAGGGGGGGGGGGCTCGAGCGGCAGCGCGGAGTGTTCCTGTCCCTAACGGTTTTGTGCCCTTGTAATAAAAAAATTTCCAACTGGGAAGATGCGCACCTGCACTGAGCCGCTGGCCGATGCCGCACGCCGACGCAGGTGAAGACGCAGGTGAAGATGTCCCTGCAGGCCCTGCAGAGACCCGGCAGAGCGCCCGAGGGCGGGCGCGGGCGGGCGGGTGCGCCATCTGACATCTGAGCGCCGCGCGCGCTCCATCGCTGAAAGCCTATAACGATAGTTTTGACGGTTAGGGTGTTATTAGATCTTCCAGCTAGTGAGAGTAGCTGATTTTACACAATCAGGAAGTAGTCCATAATTAGAGTTGGGGCGCAATAACAATAATAAAAATAGAGAATAGAAATACGCGTGCTACGCGGTACGCGGTACGGCATGCGCTAAAGCTGCACTGATTTGAACGCTACACGGCCAAATACGTGTGCGTAGAACTGTGCTTCCGCAAGCAAGCGTGCAGCACAATCTGAGTGGCTGTACACGCCACTCTTCACTTACGCCCCAACGCTAGCCTTACCGGTGCTTCCGCGGCTCACGTTGCCCTGCCATCAAATTCCTTGTCCAGAAAACCCATCAGCTTCACAAAACGCCACAACAAAAGAACATTTAGACACAATAGAGCATGCACGTCCCCCATGAATGAGCTCTCGAAGAGCGCCCTGCAAACCTGCCCGGGATGGCCGCGGTGCCTGCCCTCGAAGCTCGTCCGTGATAATACTTGGGACACTCGAGAACTCGCAAAGCTACTTCTACCCGTAGCAGCAGCGGTGGACCGGAGCGTGCGGTGCGCGCGCGTGACCTACGCCCACGAACCCAGGTGGGCGCAGAGTGCCATCCGTCTGAACGCATGAAAACGCGGCGAGAGGCCTTTCGACTTCGAGGCGCAGCGCCAACTATGCAATAGGGCTCCTTCTAGACACCACCCGACCTGCAGTGGCACCAGCCACCCATGCAGCGCCGCATGAAGCGCTGAACAGGCGCGGCGTGTGTCGCCGCAGTGCCGCTGCCCGCGCTAGTACGAGCAGCTTGCGAGGTGGCGCACACCATGAACAGCGTGCAACTGCAGCCACAACATGAATATGACAATGGCTGGCCGCCCATCGGCGGCGACCCCCCATGCCGAATTGCCCGAGCAGCGCCACCCCGCAGGCCCGCTCGCAAGAACCGGGCTGAGGGCGCGGGCCGCTCCAGGCCGCCGCCCCGGGCCGTGCGCCGGCGCGTACAGACGTCTCGGCGTCCCAAGGCGATGGCGGGCACGACAGCGTCACGCGCGCTTACATGTAGTCCTCGACGAGTCCCATGTAGACATAGAGTAGGATCTGGACGGCGGTGAGGTTCAACCAGCCTGCGGCGATGTGCGCTGGCGTGGCTGCAAAGGTGTTAAGGCCAATGACCGAGAGGCAAACGCCCGAATATTGCGGGTGCGACATGACAGAGAAGGGGAAGCCGGTGACCCATGGCACCTCCTCGCCGAGGCGGTAGCCATAGTAGACGCCGCTCTTGCCGATGGCACGGTAGATGGCAAGGTTGAGCCCCTGGCCTGCAATGATGCCCTGCACGAGCAACACCCACTGCAGGCGTGTGCGCGACTCCCAACTGAAGCCTGCCGTGAACGGCGACCGGAAGCCGATGACGTAGAAGTACCACGTGAAGAAGGTGCCGAGCTGTATGCACTTATTGATCCAGAAGATGGTGAGCACGACGTCAAGTGGCTTCTTGCCCATCCGCTTGCCTGCAGAGCAATAGGTTGGACATGAAGGGGGCCACACGGGTCGGGCGGCGGTGCATGGGGAAGTAGCGCACGGGCAGCGGGCGTTCTCGGCGCCGCGCTTGCGCGCGCGGCGGCGCACCGATGGCGGTTTGCGTGAATCGAACGAAGGAGGCGGAAAAGGTGTGGACCCAGGTATAGCAGAGGCGCTCAATGAAGAGTGCAGCGACGGCGAGCTGGAAGCTCAGGTTGATCTTTCCGTCGGTCAGCTGATTCCACGAGACGGTGAGCCATTCGGAGATCTGCTCGCGCGCCGAAGGGCTCTCTTGCGTCATTCCGGCCCAGAGGAGCGGCAGCACCATTGCGGCGATGCACACCATCTGGAGCGGCCGGTCGATACCATTGTTGCCGTCCTCTGCCTTGGCGCTCTTGCGCCGTTCGACGTCGAGAGGGACCTGCGAGAGAGAGCCGGGCGCAGTGAGGAGAGCGGGCGGCGGAGCTCTGGTGTCCGGGATGTGGACGCAAGACTCCATGGCGGTGTTCCCATCCGTCAAGTTGGACGCCTCACGCCTACACTCTCCTCCTCTCTCGCCCGCTCTCGTTGTGTCCGCACAACCGTCGGATTGGCTTGGTGGGGCACGCCATCCTCTCACTGGCGCCCTAAGCTGTGGCTGGTTTTTGACAACACCCATTTGGGCGCACAGTGGCCGGCCTCTCGTGCGCGTGCTTCCCTGTAGTGCGCACTCTGCCCGGTGCTGGGCTAGAGGTGGCCCCGTCACCGTGGGCAGTCTTTCCAACCGCTCCCCCCTTGCCACTCCACTATCCATCCGCTCCCCATTCCACTTTGAGGGATCCAGGAGCCAATCTTCAGGTAACGCGCGCAGTACGTCACCTCTATGCGTTTAACCCTGACGCAGCTTTCCTTCCCCTTCTCTCCTCAACTCGGCTGCTTTTCTCTTGCCCCCTCCGCCATTCTTGCAAGCCACCACATGACCTTCAACCGTGCACCACAGCGCATTCGCCTCGCCCGGTGGCCGCGCCCGAGCGGGTCGCCAGCCCTGAACCGACCCCACCCTTCTCTGCTTTCTTGCGCCCTCGCCCCTTCTCTCTACGTCCCTGTCCTCTCCTCTTCACCCTCGTCCGACAAGGTGCTTGCTCCTCTTCCTCTCCCCCTCCCTTCCACCTTCTTGCCCAACCATCTCCGAACTGTCCGCTTCCCTTATCTCCACATTCACACCCTCTCCTCCTCCTTCCCTCCCGCTCTCAATCATAGCCCTCATAATTTCGATGTTGCCCTTCACACCACTCCTCTCCCTCCCCATCTCTTCCCCTCTTCCAGTCTGGCTCTTTCTCCAACCCCCCCCCCCCCGCCCACCTCCCCGCAACCCCCGTTCTCCCCCCTCCTCCTCTATCTCTCCCACCTCTCTTCTCTTCCCCCCCCCCCCCCCCCCCTCCTTTCTCTCCCTCCCTCTCCCTCCCTCGCTCTCTTTCCCTCCCTCCCCCCTCTCTCTCCCTCTCTCTCTCCCTCTCTCTCTCCCTCTCTCCACAGAGATCTCCGTGCTCTCACCTCAACCCCTTTGGCTGTGACAGCGGTGCTCTTGAGCAACGTGCGAGTTACCGCCTTCGGGCTCTCGGACGACGAGTCGTCATTGGACGCCGGCGGCGTCGAGCGCTTGCGTGAGTGCAGCTCCATGTGTGTGTTGGGGGGGGGGGAAGGGAGAGGGAGAGGGAGAGAGAGGGGGTAGAGGGGAGGGCGGGAGAAGGCGGAGAGGGTGAAGAGAGAAGAAAGGGGCCGTGGTTAGGTATGTGAAAGGGGGGGGGGGGGGGAGCCCCGGGCGGAGGGGGGGGGAGAGAGAGAGAGAGAGAGGGATAGGCGAGAGAGTGCGGAGAGGAGCCAAGGCGGCGGAGAGGGGAGCCGGCGATTATCTGATTCTATTGCATGTAACAAACAAGAATTTTGGACTGGTATGAGAAGGTATGAACTTTGTCCGAAGGTCGCCTTGCTTGGCGTCGACAGAGAGTTGTTGGCGGTCTTTACGGTGATTATTGGGTGGAGCTCGAGAGAGGAAGTGCGGGTTGAGGAGCGAACTCTCTTCTGGGGGGGCGGCAGACGGCACCACGGGGATCTTCACGTGGACCGAGACGTGGAGAGAGAGAGAGAGAGAGAGAGAGAGAGAGAGGATACCCCCACGAGAGACGAAAGAACCGGGCCGTGTAAGAGAATAGAGGGAGGAGGTTGAGGCAAGGGGAGGGGGCTTGTGGAAGGTGGAGCGAGGGGCGAGGGGGAGAGAAGGGAAGAGAAGAGAATAAAAGGGAGAGAGAGAGAGATCGTGGAGAGATCGGATCCAAGTATTTATAGAAGGGAACAGAACAGAAAGGTATCCTGCTGAAAATAGATATGGGAGAAGAGTCCTTTTTGTCGCATCCGCGATCGACGTTTTTGTTTTAGAAGTCGTCTTCGTTTCTATGCCCCCTCCTTGTAGGCTAGTCACCGGCGGAGAATCTCGCTACATCTACATCCTACATTCGCATGCTTTGCCCCTCCCCTCCTTTGTCGCCTACCTTGTCGCCCCCGCCGATCGATCCCCTTCTGTCTCATCGCTCATCGCATTACGAGCCAGTGGTCAAGCTCGACCCGTCACTTCTACAACCCGACCCCTTGCGGTGGCAACCCTACGACATCCTACAAGGCATATACGTATACAGCGTATATGTTACCCCCCAGGAGCCAACGCCCCCCAGGAGCTATCGGGGGCCCCCGATAGCTATCGGGGGGAGATTTTCTCCCGATCGCCAACGAGAGAGAGAGAGAGAGAGGAGAGAGAGAGAGAGAGAGAGAGAGGAGAGAGAGAGAGAGAGAGAGAGAGAGAGAGAGAGAGAGA
>CM030931.1:134520-157130 GCA_018136815.1 Isochrysis galbana
CGGGCCTACATGACGGCGGCATCAAAGTTGGGCGACCCCGTTGAGAAGAGCTTTCGTATCGAGATGGCGATTGCGTCTTGGGACAAATCACTAGCGCTTGCCAGATCTTTGGGGCTGGCCCACTCCCGTCCATGGGCTAAAATACTCCTGGGGAGGGCGGGCTCTCACATGCGGCTTGCTGCCTCATTATTCGGCAGCGATAGGTCACGAGAGCACTACACACTCGCAATCATGGATGCCAGCGCTGTATTAGAGGTAGCGGCGCATAGTTCGCAAGCGATTCTAATTCGTGCTCGCGCCTCCATCGCGCTCGCTTGCTCCGATTTCACTCAGGACGATGCCGAGCGCAACACGCGGTTAGAGCACGCTGCTCGGGACTTGAGTACTCTACAAGCAGCAGGCATAGAGGCGGGGAACGCGATGGACGTTCACACCGCCGTCACGTGGGCGAACGCAGCACCAGCCATCGCCAAGCATTTCACTGCCGAGTATGGGCTGCCATTCCCGGAGGTGGTTGCCGATGTCACGGTTCTGGCTGTGCGTCTCAGCCGTGAGGCAGCTTCACAGGTCCCAACCCACAACAAGCCCAGCACAAAGCACCCGAACGCTGAGCGTGTGAGCGAGCCCGCGGAACAGGGTGCGCTGCTGGTATCACCTATGGAAGACTCGCAGCCGGACTTGCTGATCAGAGCCCTGAAGCAGCGCTCCAGCCACGTTCGACTCGCCATTGTGTGGTGCGCCATTGGAGTAGCCCTTGCCTCATGCTTGCTTGCTCTCGTGCGGGCGAGTCCGCCCATGTCCTTGTGACGTGGCGGCGAATAGGTTTTTTCTCCCGCGAATAGGCTTGCTTTTCCGGTGCGAGGAGAAGAGGGGCTGTCCTCCACATGCCTCGTTGTACAGCTTCATAAAGGGATGCCCCCCCCACACACCCGTCTCCGGATTATTATGCTCGTCCACATGCCTCGTTGTACAGCTTCATAAAGGGATGCCCCCCCACCCCGTCTCCGGATTATTATGCTCGGCGTCTCATGGCGAATGAGGAGGGAAGAAAATTTTTGCCGCCTTGGTCAAGAGGTCCTCTTTCCTCCTCGTTGTCGTTCCTCCTCATCGTGTGTGCAAGTCGCGTTTGTTACCAGGCCGAGAACATTGCGCCCGTACTTGTATAATGTAATATTTTTAGTGTTGTTATGTTGTTGTCTCCGTCGAAACAATGGTTGTTAGGGTTGAGGTATAGGGCTCGCGTTCCGTCGAAAGTCGAAGATGAGGAACCTACTTTTACAAGTAGGGGTCAATGGGGACCTCGCGCCCCCCCTTCTCCATCGCGGACACCCCCAGGGGTGGGCCCGTAGCAATCAACCACAGCCCCTGCCCTTTGGCAGGGGCTGGGCAATCATCACACTGGCCCAGACCCCTAGTGGGCGCGGGCCGTGATTCGCACTCCCACGCCCTGCGTGGGCCTGCCCTCGAGCTGACCCCCCCCCCTTCCCCTTGGTCGCCAGGCAGAGAGATGCCTCTGGGCGGCTCCCATGGCCAGCGAGGCAAGCGTGGGAGAGGCAGGGGGGGCCAGGGGCTGAGCCCCAGCCTCCACTGCCCCCTGAGCTGCCCTGGCTGGCCCTCTGGGAGCCCCCAAAGGACCTCTGAGAGCAGGCCGTGGCGCGCCGCATGGCGACGCGCCGCAGGGACACAGGTGGTGAGAGGGTGCAACTCGAGGTTCCCATTTTTTGTCACGCCCCTCCCGACTTTTTAGGTATAAAATTTCTACTGACCCCTAACTTCGCCCCTAAGTCGGGAGTTGACCGCGCGCAAACAAACATAAACACGGGGACCCATCGTGGAAAACACGATCGCCCCGCCCTTGTTGAAGAATGCAACCATGCCCGCTGCCCGAGTTGAAGAATGCAACCATGTGGGCGTCCGACTACTGACGTCCGCCCTTGCACGCGCATGGGCAGCACGCCGGGTGGCGACGTCTTCAGAAGACTTTACACAGTTTCCACGCCGTTTGATTGAAAGGAAGAAGCAAGCGATTCCCCAGGAGTCTGCAGGATGCACTTCGCCCCAGTGACCGCCACTCCACCTGCAAGCGTGTGAATGAGCTGCAGCATGCGTGTGATCATGGATTGCGAGATCGCGGCGTCGTCATAGCTCGCCAAGGAGGTGCGGTTGAGAAGATGGATGTCAACTGTGTAGAGCTCCCGATTCCCCACTCGCTGGAGGCTCTCGGCCGCGCTCTTGGTTGCCGCGGACCACGACCGTGCAAAGTCGTACTTCCAGTCGCCCAACAAGAGCTGCCGGGGGTGCTGGATGCAAAAGGCCGTGGTGGTGACCACCTCCTCCAACTCATGGGCGCTTAGCGGATCGTCGCACGTCAAGGACACTTTGAATGCGAGGCCATCGGGGCTGTCCGTGAAGAAGACAACTTCTCGAAGGGTCCGTTGCACGCCGCGTTCGATGCTGAGCACTTGGGTGTCATCAAAAGTGGTGCGCGTGCGGACTCGTTGCGTGCTTGGTTGCCGCCAGAAGGCGTCGTGGCGGCTCAGGTGGACGGGTGCGTTGCCAAAGACTTCGAGGCATCTCGTGCTCACCGTACGATCCAGCTCGATCGCGCAACTCGCCAATAACCAGAAGTGGGCATCGCCTGATTGGACTACTGGACTACTGGCATCGCTCAATGCAATTCTAGTCCTCTTTGACCATGTCGCACCGGCGAATCGCGACCATTCAACGAAGCATGCACGTCCAGTGTCATCTTTTTCACCGCTGTCCGCCCGGTGTGGTTTGGTTCATCGCACGCCATGCGAACACACTCCGTTGATTGAACGCCAGCGACGTCCGGCGACCACTCGTCTCCAGGCCACTTGTCACCACTCCCCTCCTCGGGGGTCACGAGATGAGCCCTCGCCTGCTCGGGGGTCACGCGATCAGCCGCCCTTTCCTCGGTGTCTGTGTCGGCACCGGTCATGCTGCACAGGGGGAGTACAGGGGTCATGTTGCTTGGGCAAGGAGCAGGCCGATCCAAGCAAGACAGGGGGTGGGGAAGGGTGGAGAGGGGGCCGTCTGACCCCTCCCCTCCCCCCTCCCCCCTTATCTAACACCCCTCTCTTCCTCCGCGCCCCTCTGATTGGGAGCTCCCCAGGGAGCCCCCTGTCTGACACCCCTCCCCTATGTTCCCCCGCGCCCCTCTGATTGGGAGCTCCCCAGGGAGCTCCCTGTCTGACACCCCTCCCCTATATTCCCCCCGCGGGAGCCTGAGAGCAGCTCCCTGTCTGACACCCCTCCCTTATATTCCCCCCGCGCCCCTCTGATTGGGAGCTCCCCAGGGAGCTCGCTGTCTGACGCCCCCCCCCCCCTATTTTCCCCCCGCGCCCCTCCCCGTCTGACACCCCTCCTCTCTTTCCCCCCGCGCCCCTCCCTGTCTGACGCCCCCCCCTATTTTCCCCCCGCGCCCCTCCCTATCTGACGCCCACCCGATGGATCAAGGCTAACGGTAAGCGTAGTAATCCTTTCACGATACATTGCGGCATACCCCCTTCTCTCCAACTCCTGGCCGAAGCAGCGCGCGCGGCCTCCCCGGAACCAGCTTCTCCGACAAAGAGGGAACTGGGGAAGGGGGAGGGGGTTGATAGGGGTAAAGGTGGGTAGTAGGGAGGTACACAAGCACACTGCCTCAGGCCGCGTATGTAGCGGGGATTTTTAAGAAGATTTTTTTTAAAATCCGCGTTCGGATCATTAAGGAACTTGTGGGCGAGATAGGCATCAACAACCTGCATGCCTAGGTTCGTCGTGAAGAAGCGCATCTTGAAGCTGTTGGTGAGGCCGTTGGCCGATTCTACTCGTCGCTCGTTACTCGGAGTTCGCTACTCGCTCCTTGCCTGTTGCCCGTTGCGCCTCCTTTGTAGCCTGCGTAGCCTGATTCCCACGCTTGATCCTTGTACTTTGCGATCGCCTGGATTCCTCCATGCGCCTGCTTTGGCCTTCGTTACCTCGCGCTCGTTCTCGTTCTCGTTGTAGGTGTTCGTCGTTGTGGGCTTTCTTCCAGCGTGTAGCCTATCCTCGTTTTCATGTACGCGAGAGGTTTTGTAGATTCCCTCCTTACTCTTCTACTTATTCTCCTCGTGTAACCGTTGATCGCCGTCGGGTCTTACGTCGCCCCGTCGCATTCTCTTCGGCATTCTCTCCTTGTCCGGTCCGTTAGTAGGGCCGGGTAAGAGTTTCGCGAAACTCATCGCGAAACTTGGGTCACTTTTTTGGCCCTGAAACTTTCGCGAAACTTGGGCCCCAAAATTGCCCGTATGCGAAACTCCGCGAAACTTACCGTTACGACGTTACGGTTACGGTCGCCGCTGGCCGCTGGCGAGAGGCAAGTAACGAGGAGCGGAAAAAAATCTGAAGATCCAGGGCTAACGCTAACACCTATTGCTAGACTGGCATCCTCTTTCTACCTCCCGTTCGTCATCGCCCTTACTTCCCTTTCCTTCGCCCCCTTTCCTTCCCCCCCTCGTTCCTTTTACTTTGGTTTTGGGGGTGCGGCCCAAGTGCTCAGGTGCTCTGCTGCCATGGGCCCGGCTCGGAGTGCGAGTTCGAGGGAGGCCTTTCGTTATGCGCTATAGACTATCTATAGATGTCGTTGCCCTACCTATCGAGGTATTTTGTGCGCCGTGCTCGTATACTTGTGTCGTTCTGGTTCCCTCCTCGTGTCGGAGTGTCGGGATTGTCTTGGCAGGACGTCCTGGGTGCGCACTTAGTTCTTAGTTGTGCCTTGTGCCTATCGTCTCGTCTCCCGGCTGATTTTCGGGGTGGCTACAACCAAGTGTATCACTCGCAGACGCAGGTGAAGGCGCGGGTGAAGATATCCCCGCAGGCCTTGCAAAGACCCTGGCACCCTGGCAGAGCCCGGGGGCGGGCGTACGGGGCATCATGGCGCCCCAGCAACCAACTACAGCTACAGCTACATTTAAAATTGCATGTACGTACATACAACATACAACTCCTCGAAAAAGACGCGAAACTTGCGAAACTTATTGCGAAACTTGGGCGGATTAGTGCGAAACTTTGCAAAACTTTTGCGCGAAACTTGGGGGGGTCCGGCGCGAAACTCTTACCAGGCCCTATCCGTTAGCAAGTCCCTGTGATGAGATCTGTGCTGCGGATATGTTAGTATGAGGGAGTGTTACCGTGAGAGTGGTGTGGGGTAGTGTCGTTGTCTGTTTGGGTCGTAGTCGGTCCGTCGGCCCCTGTCGCCCTCGTCCCTCGTTCCCGTTCTCGTCCCTCGTTCTCGTTCTCACCCTCGCTTTAGTACTCCTTGTAACAAGCAACTTCACAACGCCCCTCAACACCCAACACCCAGTCGCCCACTCGCTCGCACTCGCCCTCGAGATGTCCAAGGCGTCGTCACGCTGGCCCTCGCCTCTGCCCGTCATCCCAATTTCCACCTCAGAGGTGGATAAGCCCGTCTCACCCCGCCGTCCGCAACTTGCCGCGCCTCCCGCCGTTTCCCTTCCGTTTCCCTTCCGTTTCCTTTGCTTCCATCTGATCCCTCTTTAAGCTCAGAGCGCTCCGAGCTCCGTCAGAGTAGTGGTACTAATGCTCAGTTGGATCATTATAGTCACAGCCTATCCAGTCAGCACATCCAAATATCTCGGATTGGGATTAGGATCAATTTTAACCCCTAGAAGTCAAAGACAAAGAGTCGAAGTAGCTGTTTGACCGCGCCCTAGAAATTAATAGTAATAGGTGGCTCGTTCCTTGCTGTGATGGGGCGTCCTGTCCCAAAGAGCATATGTTGTATGCGTGTGAGTTTTGTGTTCCTTGTCGCACCTCGCCCGAATAAGAATTTCCAATTTTCTAAAATTAATTTTCTAGATTATCAAGCTGTTTGATCGATCAATCTCCTTCAAGCTCATGGATTAACCCATGCTCCTCTATGAGGGCAACGACGTTTACAAGCTGAGAGAGAGCTTGCCGAACTTCCGCGCTAAGGGTGCGCAGGTATGCGCGCACTTGCTTGCTGCGCTCGTCGGCCCTAGTCTTGTTAAAGACGGCCCAGTCCCGGATATAGTATTGCTTCCATGGATTCAGTGGACACGCAAGCACATGAGCATGTGCATCCTGTCTGCAGTCTAGGTGGCAAAAGGCGCAGAATGCCACATTGCATCGGTCATTCGCGCATCGGAGCGCAGCACATCCATCGAATTCAGCGAATACCTGCCTGCACCGTGGACAGCTTTCCGAGCTGAGCGCTTCGATTTCGAGCCGGGCTCTCAATGTCAGAGCCCCCACCTCACCCCTGCGCACCCATTCTCGCTCCCAAACTTCCCGCATACGCTCAAGATCACGCTGGAATTGATTCAGCTTAAGTTGATTGGCGTTGCAGACGAGGGTGTTGAAAGCAAGAGTTGTCGTGTGTCGGGCCACATCGTGCAAATTAAAGCGGGCGACACAAGGGGGGTGGGCTCGTGCCATGAAGCAAACGACGTGGCCCCCGTGTTCGTCTCCTTCTTCTACTGAAGAAATAGCATATATCTCCTTCACGTAGTCGCACAGGCAACTCCGACAAGCGATGTGGCCCGCCGCACACTCTACCCCATTGCCGCGTGGGAAGTCATAGAAACAGATCCCACAAGTCTGCACCCGCACATCGAGGAAGGCTTGCAGCCGGGACGCGACGGCTGTAGCACGGGGGCGAGCGGCTTGGTCGAGCGCAATCATCTCGCTCACGAGTCGCGGAAGCCCCTCCGGTGCCTCTCGCAGCCCTCTTGGCAGAGCATCGTCCTGCTGGCGATCGGCAGAGCTTGCAAGATCAAACTGGATGCGCTGTAGCGTCGCTGCATCGCACCTCGAATCCATCCTGTTCTGCACCCACTTTGTGAAAGCCAGCGCATCGCAACCGCAAAACAGGGCGTCGAGAAGCATAATGCCGAGTGAAAATATGTCTGATGCCTTTGTTGGGCTTGCCTCAGGCGCGAGGTAGAGCAAGGTGCCGCGCATGAGGGTAGTGTTCAACGTTGCGTCATTAACGCTCAGGTCGAAGTCGCACAAAGCCGGCTGCCCGTCTGCGTTGGGTCTGTCGAACACGACGTTTTCCGGCTTGATGTCACGATGCAATATACCATTGGTGTGCAGAAAACGCACCGCCTCCGCCACTCTCTGCGCTGCACGTATGCGTGTGCTTAGATCGTGTCTCTGGCACCATTCGCGCATGTTGCCTCCTTCATACAAGGGCATCTGCATGACGACCACATTGCTATGATGCTCTATAAATGCACTTTCTATGGGAACGATTCCTGGGTGTAAAAGCAGTCGAGCAGCGGAGGCTGAGGACTCAAAGTCGCACTCTTTGAGCACCTTATGCACCTTGGGCTCTGAGCCACGTACGGTACCCCGCTTGACACTAGGCTTGCCACTCATCATGGGGCGCACGTCATCGAAGCTCGTCTCGTAGCTCTTATCCCTCTCGCAACTAAGCCCTGCACGACGCAACAGAATCTCAATGTCAAAGCGAACCCGAGCTGCCGGCTCTAGTACTTCCCGTGCCTCCATGGGATTCACTATACGTTGAGCACGAATCAATAGCTCGGGGAATGGTGAAGTTGGTGAGCAGAAAGCAAACCTCTCTGCATGGTTGGAGGGAGCACCGAAGTCCTTGGCCCTCAGCACTCTTGGGAGTCTCTGCTGGAAGAATTCATCGCGACGATGGGAGAGCCGCTCACGTTCTTCACGGCTGTCTTTGTAGCTCTTATTCAATCGAGGGAGTCGCGGGTCGCTCTGAGACGACTCCTCCGTAGTATCTTCGACTCTGCGTAGCGCCGTGCGTTCGCACCGTCGGGCCTCATCGATCTCCGCCTGTAATAAGCGCAGATGAATGAGCAAGATTTCCGCTTCGTTCCGTCGTTGCACGAGGTCCAACGCAGTAAAGAGTATGGAGCGCGTGCGTGAGATTCCCCTACCAGCAGTAACAAGCATGTGCACAATTCGCTTCCTCAGGCTTTCGTCGAACCGTCCTGTGGCTTCATGCAAGGTAGCCACCATGAGATCGGGTGCTGCCTTCACTCGCATGCCGTAGGACGATTGTCGAATGGCGGCCGCTGTATGGTTTAGGTCACAAGTGTCTACAGTTCCGCCCTCCGGAACGAAGGAAGCTCCTGTGAGCGACCTCAATGCTTGCTCCAAGGAGCCTTCCTTCGCCAAAAGTACGGCTAGTTGGAACTCGAGTAGTTCAAGACGCGCTCGTCGTGCTTTGTCGCGCTCACGAGCATGTCCAGCCCAATCATCCTCAAACTTCTGGTACAAGTCGAGCTTGAGCAACTCGGCGGTGGAGGCGCTCGCACGTCCAACCTCCTTATCTATCGCCTCTCGGATCTCATCGAGGATTGGAGCGCAGCTCATGTCCTCCCCAATCTAATAGGGTCTCATTACTGAGCGATCCCAGCAACCTGACCACGCTAGTTGGGCTCAAGCACGCTTTACCCGCATCCTTCGCGCTTTGGCCCATGTTGAGGGCTGCGCAAATCTTAGATCGAAGTTCCTGTCAGAATGAGTCAAGCCTGGTCCGGATGCTCAAGAAATCAAGTAAACGACCTGTTTCAACCACAAAGGATCGCCTGAACTCTTGTATCGCCTTACGCGATTGCACATGCTCTTGTGCATCCCGGAGCAACAATGCCACATCATCTTGATGAGTTCGCTCAGCGATGTCAAGAGCTGTCTCGCCTGCCTCGGAGCGAATTTCTATGGCAGCACCAGCTTGCACCAGATCGTGCACTGTCTTATGCAGCCTGTGCCGCACGGCTAGCATCAGAGCTGTTTTTCCCGCCTCATCCTGCAGATCAGGGTTCGCGCCTGCGTTCAGCAACATGGACACAATTAACGAGTGCCGATATGAGGTCGCGCAGATCAGAGCCGTGGCCCCCCGGGAATTCGGAGCTTCGCTCTCTTCGATGTATATTCGAGCGTCAATCTGCGCGCGAGCGTGCAGCAGCGTAGAGACAGCCTCGGCGTGCCCTCCGCAGCTGGCGTTTATGAGAGGCGTCTGTCCGAGGCAGCACCGATACTCGATGTCGACGTTCTTGTTGATCAAGCTCGTCAACACTAAGCTATGCCCCTTCCGGCTTGCAAGCGACAGAGGGTGCCGTACACGCGCAGGCACGATATCTTTTGGCGTCACCACCAAAGCCGCGGAAGTCAGCAGCCCTTCGACCACGTCTGCGTGTCCATTTTGGGATGCCCAGCCTAGTGCCGTAAGTTGTGCCCCAATTTCTCCCGTGTTGTTTGGGTCGGCTCCCCTGTGCATGAGCTCGCGAACGACCGCCGCATGACCACGCATGCTGGCCAGGATCAGCGGGGTGGCCCCCTCATATTCATTTTCATCCATATCCGTACATATCATCTCCAGGTCTGCACCGGCATCAAGCAGATGTTTGACCACGGAAGAGTGGCCCCTTGCACTAGCGACCATCAAGGGTGTCCATCGGATCACCGCCCTATCGCCGTCAACACCACGGTCGGGAGGCTTACAAGCCAAGAGCTCGTATACGGACTGCTCCTTCCCAATGTAACTAGCTAATGCTAGCGCCGATTGAAACAGGGACTCGTCCCCCGCCAAAACAACTGCGGAGCGATGGATTTGCTCGGTGTCTCCTCGTAAAACTGCTCGAATTAGTGGTCTCGCGTCCACGTTTTCCGCTACACGTGCGATGTTAAAGACCTGGCCAGGTGGATTGAGCTCAATGAGACGTCTTGCCGTCTTGCCATGACCTTCGCTAAGCGTCTCGGCCAGCGCCTGCTCTATCTTCTCGACGCGACCAGCCGCAGCAATCAGCTGGCAGACGAGTGCGGTGCGTCCATGGCGGCTTGCATGAATTAGAGGCGTGTATCCATCGTCGCCTTGAACATTCACGGCTGCCTTTGCTGCGAGGAGCACATGCGCTGTCGCTACGCAGTCATGCTTGCACGCCAAAATTAATGCAGTGCGCCCTTCATCATCTCTCGCCTCACGATCGGCCAGCTTCTCAAGCAATTCCGCTGCCAGACCTGTTGCGTGATTGTGGATACACGCCCACATTAGAGCAGACCGACCGTTTTCGGGGTCTCTCTCGTGCATTATCTCTGGATGATTGGCCAAGAGACGGCGCATGTCATCGATCCTTCCCTGTGCGCACGCTTGGAAAAAGCAGGCCGCGGGGGAGTTTTCTTCACCGACCGCCATCGACTGCGCTGGCAGCCACCACAGACGAGTAGCCTTGTCGATGGCAAGCAGCAGGAGCAGGTCGCGCAGCAACCAGACGCTGTGGTTTAAGGATGCGATCTGCAACATCAGCATGATCATTACGCCGAGCGCCAATTCGGGGTGCTCAGACATGGGCCGAGGCCATAGGTTGGGAGAGCGTAGCAGCATCACCCTACGACGATGAGTGGTGCCGGGGGGCGGCGAGAAGGGCTCGCAAAATGCCAGGGACAGGACCGGGCCGTCGGGAAGGTAGTGTTGGACCGGTCCGAGAGCTCAAAGAAGAGAAGAAAGATGCAACGAAAGCAAAAAAGGGGCCGGACGAGATGGTTGCAGTGAACTAGACCAGGATCAACTAAACAATTATACCTCCGTTCCAAAACTGAGATGTGAGGGAGAGTTTAGAATGTAAGGGTTGCATTCTGGCTTCACTCGGCCTTTCACCCCAAAGAGAGGGTACAATGCATCGGGGCTTTAACATGGTGACTTAGATGATCATACCACCACCACCGCAATAGCAGGCACCCTACAATATAACCGCCGTCGGAACGAATAATCACTGGTCACGGCGATGCGGCAAGGCATACCCGAGTACTCATTCTTCCCGTCCTCAGTCCTCAGCCTAGTTGTGTAATCTTCGCCGGAGGCCCCCGGAACCAGCTTCTCCGCAAATGAGGGAACTGGGAAAGGGGGAGGGGGTTGTTAGGGGTTAAGGTTGGGTAGTAGGGAGGTACATTAGCACACTGCCTCACGCCGCACACGTAGCGGGGATTTTTAAGAAGATTTTTTTTCTAGTACCCAAACAGGCGAATGGACGGTGTTTCCCACTTCCTGACATTGTTGATGCCATTGTGCACTTTGCGCCCGTTCCGAGATCATAAAATGTGGTTTATGATCTCCGGCTGCGGCTCGTTTCATCGTGTCCGGCTCAAAGATCTTTTGTCGGGCGTGTAAGGAGGAGGTCTCCTTGGTCTATTCCATCATAGCGGAATGACAACGCGGGTATGAGCCCCGCCGACGACCTACTGGGCCGGACGGAGAACAACCATCGTACGAAGACGGCGGTGGACCTCAGGATCGGTGCCGCACTCGCCGCTACCTCCTTCGCAGAGAAAACGAATGTACGGTTGGCAGACGACCGGGTTGTGAGCCCACCGTATTTCCCATCCAGGACCACAGCCCAAAGCCGATGAAGATGTGAAGAGCGCAATTAGAGATGAAGAGGAGGAAGGAGGGAGGCGCGCGCGGCCATGCCATCGCTCCGGGGATACGGGCCTAGCTATGTAATACAGGAACAGTGTTTTTTTCGTCGAAGGTCAAAAACAACGATTTTCACCGTGTTTCAAACTCCCTCCTTTGTGGCCACCTTTTTCGGCGGGGGCCAAAGGCAAAGATTGATCGGACACCCTCTTCGCTCCGCCGCTCCGGACGGTGCCACACCCCGGGCACTTCCACCGGGGGTGGTTGGGGTCTTCCTCGTTCATCAGCGAGACGCACTTCGCAATTCCAACCAAACAAATCAATCGGATCTGTGCGCCTCGCGACGAGGGAGCGCTTACGTCCGGACAAGACCGGCTGGCTCAGACCTGTGGCTCGCACTGGGAGGGCATTAAAAATGCTCCCATGCGAGGGAGCTGTGCCGCGAGGGGCGGGCACAGACTCGGCCCTGCTCCTCGGGAGCGAGGACTAGGACTAGCTGCCGCTGCCGTCCGTCGAGCAGCGATGCCCAGCGTTGCGCAGCGGATGGCGCTGCTGCTGGTGCAGCCGCGGCGAGCACCGTACCGCCGCTCTCGCTGTCGCTGTCACTGTCCACCACCCGGCTCGCTGATCGCGATGACCGGGTGGGGTTGGGGTTGAAGGTTGAAGACTGGGCGGCTGGCCATGGGGGATAGGAGGGAGGGGAGCGCGACGACGCCGCGAGCGACTCTCGCGACTTGCGAGAGAGAGGCAGAGGCGTTCCGCGCGGGGGGCGAGGCCCCCCTGCTGTATTTGGCCCCACGGCCCCACTGTTATACTGTTTTTCTAGTTTCTAGACCTCAACCGCTGTTTTTCACAGCTAGGGATACGGGGGATGCGCAGAGATGAGAGATGGGCCAAAATCATCGAAGTAGGGCGTAAAATCCACCCCAAAAAACCGCCTCCATCTGCACTCCTGAACTGGGGCTAGCGCCCTATGGCCACTCGCGGTGCCAAAATGGCCGGGATCTGGGATCCCAAAAAAAAAAGGCGCGGGGTAGAGACACACAAGAGAAGAAAACCCTCTGGCGTGAGAGGAGCGCGCTCTCCCTCCCCTCCGGTATCTTGGGGGGGGGGGGGCACGTCATGCGCCGCCGCGAGGTGAGAGAGTAGGGGCGGGGGGGGGGGGGGTGGAAAGGGACTGGGGGGGGGCTCGCGGAGAGAGGGAAAAACACGTCTGGTGAGGGAAAAGAACCGGCTGGTACGAAGAAGAGAATGGAGGGCCACGTCCCTCATAGACCCGCTCGGTGGCCCTCGGGAGGCATGAAGAAAACTGCCTTAGTAATGGAAGAAAAGTGGGGGAGAGCAGCTGGAGGGGCCTGCGTGGAGTTTCCTGTGGAGGAGGGCGGGAGAGCGCGTGGGTTGCGATGGGGAGCTCTGAGGCCCACGACCTCACGCAGACGGTGGGCGGCTTCCTCGATCGGCACATGATGCTGCCAATGCTCGACTTTCTGGGGTCCAAGCAGGTCTACCCCGAGAGCGAGCTTGACGACGCGAGGCTCAAGGTGAGGGGAAGGGGGAGATGGAGAGAGGGAGAGGGAGAGAGGGGGAGGGGGGAGCGGGGGGGGGGGGGGGGCGGGGGGAGAGGGGGGGGGGGGGGGTAGCGAGGGCGGAAAGAGAGAGAGAGAGAGGAAGGGAGAGGGAAGGAGGCGGGGAGGGAGAGAAGGGAGACGGAGATGGAGAGGGGGTGAGACGGCGAGCAAGAGGGGGAAGGGGGAGAGATCAGGCGCGGGAGAGAGTGAGGGGAGTGCAAACGAGGAATAGAGGGAGAGGCAGGGAGGGAAAGGGGGGGGGGGGGTTGAGGAGGGAGAAGAAGGGAGAAGGAGGACGAGGGGGTTAGAGATGAAGCGACCCAGCGAGCGAGGGATGGAAGGAAGCAGGAGGGCGGGGGGAGGGGAGGCGAATGAGAGGAAACGAGACGCTTTGGAAAGCCATGAGGCTCCAGGGCCTGGCTGCCTGGGGGAGGGGGGGGGGGGGGGCAGAGAGTGGGTACGCACTCTCCGCGAAATAGGGAGGGAACGAGGGAGGCGGAAGGGTGGCTCGAATCGCATGACCGTTGAGAGATCGGTTGCTCTTGTGTATGGATGGTGCGGCAACCCGTGTCTAAGTGAGAGAGTTGGACGGAGGAGAACCTGCATGCTGCGAAGGAGCGGGAAAAACATGCTGGGTAGGCGCGGGGAGAGGAGAGGAGAGGAGTAGGTCGAGCGAGGAACATAGAGCGCAAGGTGACAGGGAGAGGGATTGGAGACAGCTCGATAGCAAACTCGGCAGGAGCGCAATGGGAAGTTGAGATACGGGGTGAGGTGAGGCATTGGGGAAAGATACTTTGGCATCGACTGTCGAAGCGATGGGGCTCTGCGTCAGAGATTAAGGGTGATCGCTCAGAGTAGCCGGAGCGGCTAGTGTTCAGCAAAGGAGGGTGAGAGAGAAGACGAAGGTCTGGGTGGGGCGGTGATGGTTGTGGTTGGGAACACAACCAAGCAAGCAAGGCCAGCAGCACCTGCCGGGCGAGCAGAGCTAGAACGGGCCATGCACGGCGATCGGCCCGTGAGCGCGGCTGAGTTACGCCGCGTCCCCTGCCGGCCGCAGATTCTCTCACGCACCAACATGGTAGACTTTGCGATGGATATCCACAAGAAGGTCAACCCGAATGAGCCCGTGCCAGCTGAGATGAGCACTCAGCGCGAGGCTGTGATGGCGAAGATGCAGACGTTACGCGACGAGGTGCATGCCAGGGGCCGTTCGCGTGCTGTTGGTGCTGATGCCACGATTTATCACTCCTTTCCCTTCCCCGCCGCTCACGTCTCCCCTGCCCTTCCCCACGACACTCGCCCCCTCACCATAGGCGGCCCCACTGTTGGATATTTTGAGCAATGGGTCGCTCGTGAGCAGCATGCGCTCGGAGCGATGCTTCAATCTGGCCTACTTGCAGGAGCATCACAATATCACGCTCGAACATGTCGCCGCGCTTGGCAAACACGCCAAGTTCACATTTGACTGCGGCGACTACCGCTCTGCCACAAGCCTGCTCAGCTCATTCCGCCTGCTCACCCCCAATGCGGATGACGCCTTCTCAGCCCAGTGGGGCAGGCTCGCCTGCGAGATCCTCCTCGGTGCGCGCCCCACCACAGCTGCTGCCGCTTTTAGGCCGCGATCTACTCACCTGGCCAAACCCGCGCACCTGTCCTTCTGGCTCACCCTGCTTGCCCAGCCAGCGGCTCAGCACACTCGCCCGACGGCTGCCACAGGCGCTTGGGATGCTGCGCTTGAGGAACTGGGCTCGCTGCGCGATGCTATTGAGGCGCGCTCGGCCACGACGTCCGCCGTCATGCAGCTGCAGCAGCGCGCCTGGCTGATGCACTGGGCGCTCTTCCTGCTGCCTAACCATGCCAGCGGTCGTCAGGTCGTGAGCGACCTCTTCCTCTCGGAGCGGTATCTGAACACGATTCAGACCACTTGCCCGCACCTTCTGCGCTACCTGGCTGTCGCCATCGTCACCACACCGCGCCGCCGTCATCTCGTCAAAGAGCTTGTGCGCGTCATCGCCATGGAGAAGCCTGTCTTCTTGGACCCCATCACTGCATTCCTCGACGATCTCTACAACTCTGCCGACTTCGAGCAGGCCCAGGAGGGCCTCGTCGCCTGCGCCACGACTATCGAGAATGACTTCTTCTTGCGCAATGCCTCGGCCGACTTCCTCTCGCACGCGCGTCTTCACATCTTCGAGTCGTACTGCCGCATTCATGAGCGCATCGACCTCGAGTCGCTCGCGCAAAAGCTGGGTATGGAGCGGCTCGCCGCCGAGAAGTGGATCGTCAAGATGGTATCTGACGCCCAGCTCAACGCGCGCATCGACGAGCAATCGGGGCATGTTCTCCTCGGCGTCCAGCCACCCGACGTATACCAGCAGGTAATCGAGAAGACTAAGGGTCTCTCTTTCCGCTCCTATGTGCTCGCCCAGAATCTCCAGCAGAAGGAACAGGCCATGGCAGGCCGGACTGCTGCCTGAGCAGCATGCACTCTCGCGTGGCCACGGGTGGGACGGGCCTCGGCGGAGTGGCCCCGATTGAATGTTCCACTCATGACACGCTCTGAGCCCAATATGCTGCGCTTTTGGCACACCCAATGGGAGTGTGGAAGCGCAGTCTTCCATACATGCGGTGTCGGATCGATCGGTTGAATGTGGACACGTGGCATTGACGGTCAAAAGCATGGAGTTTTCGTAATCTTTCGCTTTCGGGTCATTCGGATCCTTGCATCGCGGCGTTCGTAGCTTCTGCCTGAGAGCTAGCCGTGGATTGTGCGTGGCGGCACGCAACCGGTCTTTAACATGCGGTGCCGCCCGAAAGTGAGGTCCTAACCTAGTTGTAGTTGGTTAGCGAGCTTCTGGTGTTGCGTGCTGCGCGTTGGCCTGTCGTTGAGCACAATTAAAATCGTAGCTGAAGGCATATGTGGCTATTGGCTCGTGCCTAATACTGACACGGCCCTACGGCACGCCGAGAAAAAAACATCTGAAGATTCAGGGCTACCACCTATTGCTAGACTGATATCGGTATCTTATTTTACCTCTATCTCACGTACTTCAACATCAACATCCTTACTTCCCTTGCCTTGGACTCCTTACCTTTCCCCCCTCCTTCCTTTTTCTCTTTGGTTTTGGTTTTGGGGGTGCGCCCCAGGTGCTCTACCATGGGCCCGGTTCGGAGTGCGAATTCTAGGCAGGTCTTTTATATGATCTGTGATCTGAGGCACGGATGTCTGACGTCTGACGAATCGAGATCGAGCATGACCACTGGCTCGATATGCGATGAGACGGAAGCGGATTGATCGGCGGGAGGCGCGACGGGAACGGCGGAGAGTGATGGAATGGCGGGCTTGACCACCTGCCCTCAGCAGAGGCAGAGGAAGGCGGGAGGACGGGCTTGGGCGAGGGCGAGCGCGACGACGACGGAGCGGGCATGGATGGCGCTTGGTGGAGGCGATGGCGGCGGTGGAGACGGTGGCGGAGGAGACGGTGGCGGAGGAGAGGGCGGAGGTGGCGAGGGTGGCGGCGGTGACGGTGGCGGAGGGGATGGAGGTGGTGGCGATGGCGGCGGTGGCGAGGGAGGGGGTGGTGAGAGGTACGCGACGGCGGCCTCGTCTCCAATGTACTTGGCATTGTGAATCCTGTCGTACTCATCGCAGTAATCGCCGACGAGCATGAGGGTTGCCTTGCACCAACGGCCCATGTATGGCTTGATGAGTGCCCACATCGACGGGTAGCGTTCCTTGGCCAGATCCACGCGGAAGTCTCCACATCCACGGCCCATGCCAGAGGTTGTGACGAGCAGCATGCGTCGGCCGCGTGCACCCCCCGTCGACTCGCAACTCATTCCTGCCCTCCGCGCCCAGAGTTCCCCCGCGGAAAGAGTGCGGGAAAAGCAGAGAAAAAAGTTGTTATCCCCACGCACGGCTAGCCCTTATTTAATTTTAAAATACTGCATCATAACTGTGGACATTTGATCGCTCAATTCGACTTATGCCCCACAATTGACGGAACGACACCTTCCGCGATGTTTGTTTAGTTCAGTTCTAGAACCGAGTTTGCTAAAGATCGCAGTTCGAAGTCCTGGAATGGTTCTGATTAATTCAATTGTCTTTGGAAATGTTGTCGAGTACTCTGTACTCTGCGTTCCAAACTCCAAAGCCATAGAGTGGAACTACCTTCCAATCATGACCCTTTTCTTTTGTGTAAAGATATTCTTCTGGCCAATCATAAATATTGTACTCACTGCCAAGAAACTCTCTTTCAATGAATTCAAAGTTGTGAGCGAGCATCTGAAGATGCGGAAAGACTTTGTAGGGGTTCGGGCAAAACCTCTGACGACATCCAAAGTAATGCTTCACGCAATGCTTCCCGGCTAGAAATAGCGTAGATAATATCACGATGATAAACACAAAGATGACTTCTTTATTGTTTGAAATCAACCCGCGCGGCATTGGACCCATGTGCCTTTGCATCTAGGGACACATTTTTGGGGGTGGTGAAGGTTAGAATTGTATAAGGTGTAGAAAAAGGCAATGTGGGGGGCTAAAAAAAGGGGAGCCTCAAGTTGCATCCTCTTAGCCGCAGTGAAGACTGGGTAGCTTTGACGTCGTCGGCACATGCAACACAGCCGTGAGCAAATTGAGTGCGACCGAAAGATGTCAAAACACGAAGGGAGAGCAGGCGAGGGGATAGACGAGAAGGCAAATCAAGGGAAGGCACGCAGAAGCAAGAGACAAGTCTAGTAAACGCTTGCGCCCACAGACTAAGGCGACCTACTATGGCGGCTTCCATGTTCCGTCTGAAGGTGGTAACAGTTAGCATTGCAGGTCAGCAGGCCTGAATTAAAGCTGTAGCCACCAACCAAGCTTAAGCTTGCCCGCAGCTGGCAAGTCGCAACTTGAGTGCAAGAATGCCCTTAGGTAAGTAGCAACTCGTTGGTTACGGCAGTATTCCGCTCACTGATACGTCCGATTCGCTTTCCTCATCAAATGTGCTGTACTCCGATGGAGAACTTGCCGTGGGCGACACCTCAGGCGCGTCAGGCTGGTCCGATAGCGTAGAGAGGGATGGGGATACGAACTCGACATGGGTTGGCATAGAACAGTCACCTTGGGTTAGGTCATCTCGGGAATAGCTAGCTGTGGTGCTACCAATAGGTGCACTTGCACCCTGACCTCGCCCCGGCAAAGTCGCGGTTGAGGTCACAGGTGTTGGTCTCGACGTATCCGCAGCGGTCGGCTTCGATTCGCTCACAGAGTCTTCGCCCTGAGCGTGGAAGAAGCTGCATCGCACGCCATCGGCTGGCCCGGAAGCCCTCTCAACGACCAGGTCCGCGCAATCCGCATGCTCGTCGAGCCCAGCCGTAGTCCAACGCGCCCGCTCATGCTGATCTGCGCCTCCACCCTCCGATCTTGGCGATCCAATGGCACCACCATCCGCAAGGGCTCCGTGGCTGTCAACGTTGACTGCTGAGGCTTCACTTGCCTCTGGGAGTCCCGCTGGTTGATGGAGTCCAGGTTTTCCCTCCGACTCATTAGCAATATACAAAGCTGGGCTAGCTGCCCTTGCGACACTTTCACAATCGCGTTGCTCTACATCATTTTCTGATAATTCGAGGGACAGCTCTCCTTCCAAGCGACGGTCACTCTCCCTCTCCAAATCTACGGAGGGCGTAAGCTGCTTCTCCACCAAAATATCCGGCATCGCGACCCTAGCGGGAGGACCTCCGTGGCGTGATGAGCGATAAGATTGCAACAAGTCCTCCGGTTTTGGAGGACTCCTTGGCTGCTCCATACTACTCTCGGCGGCGTATGGCCCGGCAGCACCCACGTGAGCGAGGAATGCACGTGCCGAGCATGGACCGGGTTTGTGCCCTTTATCCATAGCCCTACTATCATCAGCCTTTAACCGCCGCAAGTCTAGGCGTAGCGTGGTTCCGGTAGCCGGGGGACTGAGCATATCCGCTTGCTCATTCGCAATGGATGGATGTCTGGCGTCAAGGAAGTCGCGCGCGGAAAGCGCGGGACGCGAAGTTGGCGAGGCTGCGATAGGATTAGACTCGCTTGTGGAAGCTGATGACGAAGAAGCTGCTTGGTACTCGGATGCGGCGCACGCCTGCTCAGGTGAGGTGCTGCGCAAATCTGGCGCCAATTGCTCACAAAAGGGGACAACAACGCCGTTATCGCTCCGATGCGCGTTGGATGCCAGCATCTCGCGCATGACCGCACGCGAGGGTAGGCTGCAGCGCGACATAGACGAAGAACGCACAGATGCAGATCTCACCCGCTTCGCTCCCATTGGGCGTTTGACCGAAACTGTCACATTGCGTGTCGATTTGGCCTCTTGATCCAACTGATTAAGTAGCGCTCTTCGGAAATCTTCCATTTGTCTAGCGACAACGCATGATCCGTGCTGTCGCCGCTCGTCGCAATGACGTTGCAACAGTGCGGCAGACTGCACGACGAGCCCACACTGATTGCAGGAGTAGACTGGCCTAGTGTCGCCCTTGTTGCTCTGTAAGGACGACTTCTTCCCAAGCTTACGTGCTAGTGTAGAGGCGCCGATTCGTCGCTCGATCTCTGTGGGGTGAGTGCTCGGGGGCAGCCACCTGGAGTGCTCTGTGGGTGACGCAAGGCGACCCAGGTGCTGATGGCGCTTCATCGCTGAGCACAGAGCGGCCGCGACGCGTGGCCGCAAGCCGACCTTCTCCAGGTCGGCCGGCGTGAGGCGGGACAATGAATTCATGGTGTAGACACCCTCGCCAAGTAACACGGCCGCCGCAGCGTCCCTATAGCCACAAGTGCACACGGTTGGATCGATGGCAGCATATGGTCGGCCGACGGTGGTCGGGAGTCGTGCTGCGCACGATGCCGCGTGAAAACCATCAAGTAGGAGGATCAGCTGTGGGTCCATCGCTTCCATGCAAGCAACTTTGCGGAAGCGCCACGCTACGCCAGACGCGGCACTTGGAGCTCGTTCATCAGAGAAGGCTTCGAGGGAGCGCGGTGACGGATCAGCGTTGAACACACTGCCTTCAGGTCGGTGGAGCATCTCCTGAGCACGCAAGACGGCACCCAACAGCTCGGACGCCGCGCCGAGCGGGAGCCCTGATGCGCTAGCAAGATTACCCACTGTGAGTGCGGATGCTTGGGCAAGCGAGAGCACGCCGGCTTTGCCAAGATTGGCAACCGTGCTCTCGCCGGTGCCAAGCAACGCGGCGAGCTGGGCGAGTGCTTCATCGACGCGCGGCTGGCGCTGCATGCCGTCCCAGCTCTGCAGCGTCTCGGAGGACCCGTCCCCAGAGGTAGCAGTCACAGTGCACGAACCCGCTGCCTCCATGCCTGCTGAGATGTTGTCAGGTCCCCAAGTCACCCTGCACGGCACGCGCTCGCCCGCCGGCTCTGCAGCTGTCGGGGCGTGGGAAGTTGATAATGCCGCACTATGCCGCGCGTGCCACTCCTCAAGCACCGCCTCCGCCTCCTGCTGCTCCCACATGCGAGCGATATCAATCGGCCGGCTGCCGCGCAAGTCGTGCACGTTGGCGTCCGCGCCCGCTTCGAGCAGGAGATGGAGGACGGCGCCATGTCCATGGCGTGCAGCATCATGCGCAGGAGTCCACCCTTCATTGTCCTTCACATCGACGCCCGCGCCCGCGCCCAGAAGCAGCCTTACGGCCGTTGGATGGCCTTGGCGAGCCGCAAAGTGGAGAGGAGTGAGATGGAAGGCATCTCTAGCGCTCACGTTGGCGCCGCCTGCGACGAGCCGCTGTAGTAAGGCAGTGTCGCCCGCGTAGGCCGAGATGTGCAACTCGGTCACCGCGCCCGCCGCTGCACGGAGCGAGCGTGGCCCCAGCGGGCCCTGCGATGGCGGTCGGCGCCTCCGACGCGCCGACATCCGCTGCAGTTCCGTTCAAACGAATAAAACAAAAAAGGGGGATCTAGAGGCTTGAGCTTCGCAGAGCGGCCCGCTTCGCAAATGAGTGCCCTCCCCCCCAGAAACCGCGCCAGAAACCGCGCAGCCGCGCTCGAAGACGTCCGGAAGGCTGCAGTGTACTGCCTGCGAGCTGCGAGCTGCGAGCGCTTTGGCGCTCCGGCGGCTTGGGCCGGCCCCGTGTCGGAGCGAAGCTGGTTTCCTCTTTGGAAACGAGTCGCGAGGGCGCACCGGCGGCTAGCGCGGCGCACGGTCCATCCGGGGAGCCCGGAACAGGCTCATCGGGAGAACTCCGGCTCGGACTACGGAGTAAAATCCAGTTCCCTCGCGAGTCCTGCCTCGAGTCTCGCGGGGCAGCGTCGAAGGACGCTGAAGGACGCGCTGCGGGACAGCGCTGAAGGGCGCTGAAGGACGCTTAAGGATGCGCTGCGTGACACCGCTGAAGGACGCTGAGGGGCGCTGAGGGACGCTGGGGGGCGCTGGGGGACGCTGGGGGACGCTGAGGGACGCTGAGGGACGCTGGGGGCTGGGGAACGCTGAGGGACACGCTGGGGGACTTTCGCGCGGGGGGGCGGTCGGCCTGTCGGGCGTGGCCGCAAGAGGAAGAGCCTCTTCAAGAGGATGTGAGAGGACGCCACCCACCCCTGGCCGCCTTGCTCGCGGTGTGTCCCGAGCTCGCGAGGTATGGGGTGAATATGGTGTGAACTGTTTCTCGTCCCTTGGGGGTGTGGGGCCTGCGCTCCGAGCTCGCGATGGGGTGGTGTGAATATGTGAATATGGTGTGAACGCTTTTATGTGAATATGGTGTGAACTCTTTCCCGTTCTCTGGGGGTGTGGGGCCGGCGCCCCGAGCTCGCGAGGTAGCTCGCGAGCTATGAACTCCCTCCTTCAGGGAGGGTGCCAACACATTCACACAAGACACAACACATTTCCACAACACCTCGCTACGAGCGGCGGGAATTTCGAATTTCGTCCAATTCCTTCCTTACCTCCTCCGAGGGGGAGTCCACAACAGCCATTCCCACAACACCTCACGAGCGGCGGGAATTTCACGAAATTCCTTCCTTACCTCCTCAGAGGGGGAGTCCACAACACATTCGGTGTGCACATCCAAACCAAGATATCATACGCACGCACGGCGCCCCCGCGAGGGGGACGCGCGTCGGGAAACTTTTTGATGTGCGTACCCTGTGCATGTCGGCAAGTGATTGCAACTCACAACTCATCACATTCAGAGACCATACTCATACTCATACTACTAGCCAAATTATTGTATAAACGAAAAAGAAAAATGGTGGGGGATTTAATCTAACCCGCCGAGGCGTGCGTCCGTCCATAGTCAATGTATAATGTATAATAATAAACCCATTATACAGAGGCGAGATTTCGGCCGACTTTTCGGCCTAAAGGCGCCCACTGTAAACTCGAACCTTATCGTTATACTTATACATTTGCGCAAAAAATTAAAATGGATGTTTTACAAAACTTCACATGGTCCACTTTCGACTGAACGCGACCTGAGAGCGGCGCGCCCCGCGCCGGTCCTCGTCCTTGGGCGCAGATGCGAACGCTCATAGGAGTGGCGTGGCTTTACAAGCGGTTGTGGATGAAACACTTTCACTCACAAACCACGAGAACTCCACCTCAGCGCAGTCACCACTCCACCCTAAGTGTAGGAAAGGGTTCAAGCTTGAT
>CM030931.1:157230-297230 GCA_018136815.1 Isochrysis galbana
CGCCAGGATAATTGGATGAAGCTCTTGCGCCTTGCTCTTGCCGAATGAGAACGCCGAGGGAAGAGTTGCTCGAGCTCGCTTGATGTTCGAATGAATCAACTAAGGGTTGAGCGGCTGGAGCGGCTGGAGCGGCTGGAGCGGCTGGAGCGGCCGCGGCTTCGGCCTGCGCTTGCCTCGCCAGCTCTTTTGCCTGCTCCTCCGCCTTCCGCTGCTTCGCCGCGGCCTTCCTCTGTCCTTTCGTCTTGCCCGTACCCGGTGCGGAGGGCTGCTCCGCAGTGCAGACCTGCGGCGAGTTCGGGAGGACACGTTGGTAACGACGTGCTCGCTGAGTACGGATGGGGCGCTCATTGAGGCACCGCGCTGCGACCCGTGGATAAGGCGCAAGGGAGAGGCGGCGTACCGGAGCCCTTGAGATGCCCGTTCCTAGGGTGGTACACGAGCAGGAGGCGCCTCCAGCGCTAAGACTGGGCCCTCCAAACGCGACCCCTGCTCCGCTTCTGACCATTGCGCCACCGCCACATGCCACCCACCCATCTGACCCTCCACTGGGGCGCGCCATGCTCGGCCCGGCCATAACGCATGCATCCGGACGGTAGCGTCGAGCGCCAGGGGCGAAGGGCGATTCAGAGTATGTCGGTCCCGAGGCGATGACTGCGGAAGGCACGCTGCCCATTGGCGCGCCACGGCCGGCCAGGACCGACCGCTGTTGCTGCCGCACCCATGCTCCCGAGACTGGCCGTTGTGCTGCCTGGCGAGTCTCTTCGAGCGATGGGAAGGCCTCAGGGGGGCTGAGTTCCGGCTGCCGTGCCTGCACGTGGCGAGCAGGAGCAGCGCCAGTTCCGCTGTGCCATAAGCCTGCCGCCCCGCGGACGGCCTGGTGTGTGACCTGTTCGTCGGCCTCCTCGTACCTGCCGCGGTTGGACGGCGTAGGAGCGGGAGCACTGCTTAGCCTAGGCGGAGGGCTTGCGTCGCGAGGAGCGGCGCCCGCCGAGTCTGCCGCCGCGGCGGGGTAATGTGGCCGGCCAGCTGATGCCCCCGGCACCGCATCATCATCAACCATGGTGAAGCCGTCGTAGTGATCGGTCACCGCAGGCTCCTCCGGAAGGCGCCGCCCGCGGCCGCGGCCGAATGGCGCCTGCGCCCGGCCGGCACCGTCGCTCGCGCGCGAGGTGGTCTCGCCCCTGCCAGCTGCGGCGGGCGTGCGCGTGCCCCCGCTAGCAAAGAGACTTTGGATGATTCTGCTCGCCTCCTGCTGCAATGCGGCGACCTGGTTGCCTGAGCCGTCGGCCGCAAACTGGTCACGGTGATCAAATGCATAGGTCACACGCAGCGGCTGCAGCCGATGTTGCTTGAGGTACGCATCGAGAGCGACGCACTCGTCGCGCCGAAGATCTCTGCGCGAGAAGGGATGCTCAAAGCGGCCGGTGCTCACGAGGTAGGAAGCGAGCACGTTCCCGTCGAAGTGGTCATTCTCGGTCGTACGCTTTAAGTCGGCTGGCAGGTTGAACGGGGGATATGGCAAGTCGGCGAGCGGTTCGAGCGAGATTGGGTCGACAGCGGCCTCAGCGCCGCCACTCGATCTCGGCGACATCAGATTCTCTCTCGCCTGCTTGATGGCTGCGTTTGGCGTGCTCGGCGCATGGCGCACGATGCCCACGATGGCGCCGCTTCCGGTCGCGCCACCCTTGTTGCCGCTCTGTACTCCACGATCGCCACCGCTATCGAGCGCTCCGGCCGGCATGGCGCCAGAGGAGGAAGAGGAGGGCCCCTTTCCCCTCTGCGCTCCCTGTGGAGACGCCTCCCCTCTTCTCCCTGGTGTAGAGCGGGCGGGGGCGGGCACGTCGAGGCTGGCCCCGTCCCAACTCGATGAGCCTCCCTCGTCTTGTATAGAAGCAGAGGAAGCGGCGCCTCTTCCTCTCTCCTCTCTCTCCCCTCCTTCCCCTCTCTTATCTCTCCCTCTCTCCCTTCCCTCCTCTCTCTCTCCCTCTCCCTCCCTCTCCCTCCCTTTCCCTCTCTCTCTCTCCTTCCCTCCCTCTTTCTCTCTCTCTCCCTCTTTCTCTCTCTCTCTCCCCCCCCCCCCCCCCCTCTCTTTCTCGCCTCCCCTCTCTCTTTGGATGAGGGTGGCGATGGCTCGGTAGCGCGCAACGCACTCACGGATCGGCCTGCCCACGTGCTCGCTGATCCGAGCCCACCGCTCCTCCTTCCCTACGCTCGCAGGGTAGAGCCGCAGGGCAGACTGAAGCAGAGAGTCTTCCTCGCCGCTCCACATCTCGACCTACTCTCTCTCCCTCCCCCTCTCCTCCCCTCGCACTTCCTCGTTCTCGTCGGACTTCTCTCCTCTCTTTCTCTCTCTCCGTCGGAGTTTTTTTGTTGTGGTAGTATAACCTTAGTGCTGCGGGACCGTAGCCCTTCGCCCTTCGACGGCAACGGAGTAGGAGTCCCTATCTGTCAGAGTTTTCTTGTTGTCCTAGTTTAATCCTAGTGCTGAGGGACCGTGCCTCAACGGCAACGGAGCCCCTACCCCGCGATGGGGGTGTGCGCGGTTGGTGCATGGCTCGTCCGGTGTATGTGGCTAGTGGTTAGGGATGCGCTAGCCAACAAGCCAAGACCTCGTACGACTACGGGCTACAGGGCGGTTGAAATGTTTTGTGCTACAATCTACAATGTACCCCTATGGGGTACGAAATCTATGGAATCGTACCCCTCTACCGGATTCCCCCGCCATGGCGGCCCTCTCGGCCCAACGGTGGGCATTGGCTCCGGCGAGAATTTCGTTTCGGACCCACCCAAATTTCGTTTCGAATTTTTGCTTGCCCTGACCCAAATTTTGGGGATCATTTCGTTCGAAATTTGCTTCGAGCGCCGCCGCGGACGCCTGCACGTCGGTGCCCTAGTGCCCTAGGTCGGTGTCTTCGGCACTTCGGCAGGCGACTACCGACTACGTGGCTACCTATCTATGACCTACACACACACATGTATGTGCTCGCGTGCTGGCTTTCACACATCTTACTACGTACATAAGCGCGCCCGCCGCACTTTTTGCTTTTTGGCACTACACTATACACCTCATTTTAGAGGCGGCCTTAACAGATAACAGATATTCATTATACAATATAAAATATTGTTGATCAAGATGCTCTAGTCAACCCAGAGCACACACATCATTAACTACGCACTACGCATCGATCGTCAGCACATATTTTTCACATCTCACATCTCACACATCGCCATTTCGCCTCAGACCTCTGTCAGACCAACGGTTAAAAGTAAAGTCAGCCCAAAACCCTCTTGTTATACCGACTCATCAGGGACACCTGCAAATGGTCTGCCAACACCCTAGTTTGCTGCTCACCATCACCATACACCATACATAACACGAAGCAAAGAAAACACCCGTTCACGGGCCGGCCGATGATGGGTTGCTCGCGGGCGTCATCCGGCTGTGGGCTTGCAAATTTCGCTCCCGCGTGACCCAAATTTCGGTCAAAATTTTTATTTCGATGATGGACCCAATTTTCATAAAAAAATTCTCGAAATTCTCGCCAGAGCCAAGGTGGGCACCCGTTGCCCGAAATCTGTGCGCAGCCCTGCAGCTGCAGCCCTCGGCCATAGTGTCCCCTGAGTCCATCTAGCCGCGGAGGTTCGGAGCTCACCTATTGAGTCTCGTCAGAGCCGCCAAAAGTCGGGCACTCTGAGTGAGGTCCTCCATTGCTCCTTCCCCCCCTCGCGCGGACCCTCCGTCGTGAGTCGTGAGCCGTCGCACGATGCCCGACACGCCTGCGGGAGTACCTCCTACCTAGCTGACCCATGCCATCCCATGTCGCGGGCCACCACATGTCTAACTAAGGTCTAAGGTACCACAATCCTGCGACGACCAGAGCTCAGCCCACTTACGACCACTCGAACGACAAACCGAGACAGGTGCGCACGCGCGCCGCAGGCGCGCACAGGAGCCACAATCTCACTCTAGACCACATGAGCAACGTCTTTGGCGCAACCGCACATTGCGAGTAGGCCTTGGCAGAAATATCCGGATATATCTACTGGATATTTGGGCGAATTTTGGCAGGACTAGCTATCTCTGGATATTTCCATGGGTGCTCTGGATACTGGGTGGATAATATTTGGGTGGGTGTGGGGGGTCTACGCGCGAAAACAAAACCCTTGCAGAGCAAGAATGAGCGCGTGGCTCGGCTGGGGGACCGACAACCGACAAGTCTGCGCCCACCACGGTCACTTGCGGCGACGACGTCACGTGGACGTTGCGCCCTCCCGAGTACATCAAAACGGACCAGCGCACAGAGCCACGTGTTAAGCCCACGCTCAACAAAGGTCAAAGGTGACGAGCCCATCGATACCGGCCAGGATGGATAGGTTAGTGCGAGTGTGTGCGACCCTCAAGAACCAGCGTGCAACCTACTAGTGACCCCCCACCGTGCTCGCGAGAGCTCTTGATTCTGCATGGCCACCACCTCCTGGCCATTCTTTGGCCGATCGCGGGCGATCGGACGTCGTGGAAGCTCCGCGTTTCTAATAGTGATGCGCCCCGCATCCCACATTCACATTCACCACTCTGATTCCCTCCTGTGAGCGCCCGCATCAGTATTCGGTATTTGGCGAGCAAGGTGTATAAGGTGGGCGGCGGGCAGCGGCGACGGTCTACAGTTAGGGGCGTCAATTGGTAGCCGGGGGCCACTGCCACTACAATCTAATGACTGAGAACGAGGGGGAAAAATCAAAAGTGGGTTTCACCGCTTGTGTGTGTGGGTTTTTCTCTACGAGTGTTGTCGAAGGTCAACAAAGCAAAGCGCCTGACAAAGTTCACGTAAAACCCCTAGACACACACATTCCCCCACTCCCCCCTCAACCTGACTGTCAAGGCTCCTGCGAGTGGCCCCTCCCCGCCTCCCGCGCCCGCAGGCCCCGCCCCAGCGCTCGCTATCATGAGGTTGTTCGAGGTCCGACCGCTGCACCTACGCAAGGCTTCTCGCACAAGCTAAATTCAAAGCGGATGGGCGTGAGATGCACGCACGACGTCCAGCCCTGGCGATCATATGGGAAGACTTAGAACATGATGTCCAGCCTCTATTGCGCCCCCACGCCCACCAAGCGTGCCCATTCAGAGAGCTCAATGTTGCCACCGCACACGATCGCAGCCACGGTGCGTATGGGCTGGCCGAGCCTCTCACAATTTTGCCTCTCAACGGCAAAGGCGGGTGAGAGCACCGCCGCGAGAGCCAGCGCCCCAGCGGGCTCAACCACCTGGCGGAGATGCGAGGCCATCGCAGTCATAGCCTCGCGTAGCTGCGCATCCCCCACGGACAGCACAAGCGGCTGGACGAGGTGGCGGAGCGCCCACGCCGTCTCACCTGATGGGGCTCACGAGGATTTGGGGTGTGGGCGCAAAGGGCAAGTGCAAGCGTGAACGGTGCTCCACCGGACAAAGGGGCGACGCATTCAGCGCGGCGCACCGAGCGGCTGCGTGCGGATCGCATCGGCGATCGTGTCTATCGGCCTCTCAGCGGCGGCAGGGTCGAGAACACGCTGCCCCATTGCAAACGCTTCGGCTAGGCGCTTGCCCCGCGGCTCGGCGGCAAAGACGCGGATGCCACGCGTGGCCGCGGCCAATGCTACGCCCGTAATCATTCCTCCACCGCTCGTCGGCACCACGATTGCGTCCAAGCCCGGGCACTGCTCGATCAACTCTAGCGCCATGGTGCCCTGCCCGGCGATTACGAGCGGGTCCTCATAGGGGTGAATGATGGCGGCGCCGCCCATGCGCTGCGCCTCCTCAATGACCGTCTCGCGACGCGCGCGCTGCGTCGGCGCACATACAACCACCTTCGCGCCGAATGCGCGGGCGTTCTCCTGCTTGGCGACGGGCGTGCCCTCGGGCACCACGATGGTGCACCTCAGCCCTCTGCCGGCGGCAGCGGCGGCAACAGCAGCGGCATGGTTACCACTGGAGTGGGCGGCGACGCCCGCCTGTGCGCGCTCCTCTGAGAGCGCGAGCACCGCGTTGAGCGCGCCACGCAGCTTGAACGAGCCGGTGGCCTGCAAATGCTCCGCCTTGAAGAAGAGGGAGCAACCCGCCTCGCGGTCGAGAGCCTCAGAGCGGAGCACTGGCGTCCGCTGCACGCGGCCAGAGAGGCGGACCGCAGCCTCAGCCACGGAACTGGCCGAGGGCATCGCGCGCCCGCCGCCACACGCCGCAGACGACGAGAAGCCGCTGGAGAGGCAGAGCGCCGCTGGCGGCCGCGCGAGGCGAAGCGTCCACCCCGCCCGCCGAGCGAGGAGAGGAGAGGTGTACTCCATGAAAAGGGCGGACATGCCGTATTCCTATGATTCAGAGTACGTTTCAGCAACTTCTCACTTCTCTGAATGCTAGTGTATGCCTGAAAATAAAAATAGATGGTGGGACAGGGGGTCATATGGGAGCCAAATTTTGAGTGGGCGGACTGGAAATAGGCAGGATAGATAGAACCCCCCGATTACTGCAGCAGGCATGAGAGAAGGATGCACTACTCTTGTCTCTTGTGGAGGCGCGAAACAAGCAAAAACGCAAATCGCGCAAAAAAAGCCAATAAAGCCCAAAAACCAAAAAACGCCATAGCAATAGCAATAGCTAACAGCTTCTCTATACGGCTTTGGTGACAAACAAAAAAACACCTAATGTGGTATTTTTATTTTTAACAATTTTTTATGGGTTGCGGCGTGGCAACGTCACACTCGTGTCAGTTCTACCACCGAAATGCACCCAAGTTTGGGGAGGTCCTTTCAAGAGGAAGGAGGCAGGGCAGGTAAGGTGCCCGACTCTGCAGAGGTGGGGGAGACCCCCATTGAGACGTCCAGCGCGGGACGCACCGGAAATGATTCTACACCTGACGAATTGGGATGGCCCATAGGGCCTGAGGGCAATGAGGAAGGGGCAAAGCCGGCGGCAGGCGCGGCGAGGGAGGCCACTTCAGAGGTGCTGACGGGCTGAAGCCCGTCAGCAGAGGAAGGCGGGCAGGCGGGCTTGAGCGAGGGCGAGGACGGCGGCGAAAGCGACATGGAACGAGCGGCGAAAGGCGAGGGTGAGTGTGAGGAGGGCTGTGATGGCAGGGGCTGGCGAGGCGAGGAGGGATTGTAGGGTACGAGTGTTACGAGAGCGAGAGCGACGAGAGCGAGAGCGACGAATGACGACTGACGACAGGACGACGGACAGAGACACCCAGGAAAACACTCCGACACTCGCCCCACGACTTTCTCACATAACTCGACTGAAATCAAACCCAAACACTCCGATCATACAACGACGGACGACGATCAAACAAAGGGCGATCTGTCGGCGATCCCGTCTGGAAGGGGAATCGCACCATAACGGAAACGAGGGGCAATCCTGCCGCACAGGATTCCAAGAGACCTATCGAATAAGACGAAAGAAGTGCGGTGTGCCTAAGGGGGAGATGCGAAGAGATTGCAAATTAAACCTGATTGCAATCACTGAAGTAGATAGAGAAGCTGTCGAGTCGAGCGCTACCGGAGGGCTTTGAGCCACTCCGTCGCGAGCGGCACCGGCGGCTAGCGCGGCGCTTTGGCCCTCCTCACCGATCTCCAAGGGGAGATGGCAAATTAAACCTCAAATCTCGAGCGGATAGATAGAGAGCAACCGACTCGCTCGCCAAACCCTTGACCGAGAAGAAAGAAGCAAGGACCTACAAGCCAAGGGTAGCGGACCTAGGGAAGGTGAGAGGAAATTTCCGAACGCCAACGCGAACGCCAAACGCCGGAAGGCAACGAAACCCTAACCAGGCTAAGCAGAACCTACGCAGAACAGGTCTGGACGACAACGAAAGTTAGCAGGTCCCCAGAAAGAACCGGAACCCAACAAGAAACAACAAGCCTTGCAAGAAGCTAAATAAGTCTCCTGAAGGTACCCCGAAAGCCTGAGACAAGCGCGCAGCGAGAGACAAAAGACCTGGCTCCTTTGGGTCAAGATTGCCCGAAAGGAGGAAACCTGGAATCTAGACCTGACAGACAGGCTAGAAGGAACGAAACGAGAACTCGAATTCTAGATCGCTAGGGACGAACCCTACCAACCTAGATGTACCTGAGCTTCACCATGTGGCCGCACGGCGAAGGACCTGGAAACAAGAGCCTGGAAATCGCATCATCTAGGATGAATGCGACAGAAGCGCGGGGAAGATAGCGAATTAAACCTATTTGCGAGGCGCCTAGGAGGAAACTTCCCTTCTCTTCGAGAGAAAGAGAGAGGGCGCTCCACGACTCAAGATCCTATGCGTCCAAGCGAAGCTTTTGACCGAGAAAGAGAACGAGAGAATGCGACAAATACATATGTATTTGGTATTTGGCCTCTGCCTCTGGTCAAATACACTTCTAATTCATTCGAGGCCTACAACCCAGGACGCGCTTCAAATACAGCCAAATACATATGTATTTGGCCTGAGACCAAATACGGTGAATTAGGTATTTCCCATCTAGGGTGGGTGGGTGGGGGGTGGGGAAGCCCCTGCGCCGCGGTCCGCTCTGCGCTCTGCTGCGAGGAGCCGAGTCGGGGAGAGGGTGGGTCGCAGTAGAAGGTAAAAGGGGAAGGCCCCCCCCCCCCCCCCCCCCCCCCCGCGCGCGCGCGCGGGTGGGGGATGGGGGTGGGGTGGGCAGCGCTTGCTCCTCTCTCCTCTCTCTCTCCTTCTCTCTCTCTCCTTCTCTCTCTCTCCTTCTCTCTCTCTCTCTCTCTCTCTCTCTCTCTCTCTCTCTCTCTCTCTCTCTCTCTCTCTCTCTCTCTCTCTCTCTCTCTCTCTCTCTCTCTCTCTCTCTCTCTCTCTCTCTCTCTCTCTCTCTCTCTCTCTCTCTCTCTCTCTCTCTCTCTCTCTCTCTCCTCTCTCTCTCTCTCTCTCTCTCTCTCTCTCTCTCTCTCTCTCTCTCTCTCTCTCTCTCTCTCTCTCTCTCTCTCTCTCTCTCTCTCCCTCTTCTCTCTCTCTCTCTCTCTCTCTCTCTCCCTCTCTCTCTCTCTCTCTCTCCCCCTCTCTCTCTCTCTCTCTCTCTCTCTCCCTCCCTCCCTCTCTCTCTTTTCTCTCTCCCTCTCTCCCTCTCCCTCTCTCATTCTCTCTCTGCTCTCTCTCCCTCTCCCTCCCATTCCTTTCTTTTCTTCTCAGCGTGTTTCTTCCTTCTTCTGGCGGCGTTCCTGTGCGTTCCGCCCTCAATCCAAAAATATAATTCCTCTCTCTCTCTTCTTGGACTGCTCTCTTCTTTTACTATCCTCTCCCCATCCACTCTCCTCCTACTTCTCGTTCTCCTCCCCTCTTTTCCCTCTTTAGGAGAGGTGCTTCCCTCTCCCCAGGGGGTTCCTTCCCACCACCACACTCTCCTTTCTTCCACTCTCTCGGTCGTTCTTCCTTCCGGTATTTTCCCCTTCTTCTTTCTCTCCTCTCGGCCTCTCCCTTCACCTCCCTCATCTCTCACTCCTCTCTCTCTTCTCTCTCTTTCTCTCCACCTTCTGTACTCGTACCTTCTCATCATCTCGCCATCCCACACGAATATATTTCTCATCCCATCCACAGTTCTCCTCGGCTTCCTTTTTCTCTTCTCGTTTTACAAGCGAGGCGGCAGGAGAGAGGGAAAAGCGCGAGGAGGAGGAAAGAGAGAGAGAAAGAGAGAGAGAGAGAGAGAAAGAGAGAGAGAGAGAGAGAAAGAGAGAGAGAGAGAGAGAAAGAGAGAAAGAGAGAGAGAGAGAGAGGCGCCAACCTTCCCCCTCTTCCCCTCCCCTTCCCTCCCCTTCCCTCTCTCCCCACTCTCTCCCTCGTCTCCCTCCCCCCCCCCACCCCAACCTCCAACCCATCACCCACGATGGCCCCACCCTCCCCTCCGCCCTCCACGCTCCCTCCCGCCCTCTCCACCGCCCTCTCCCTCTCCTCCAGCCGCTCTCTCTCCCCCTCTGACGCCGCCACCGCCGCCTCCCTCGCTCTCTCCTCTCTCTCTCCTCTCTCCCTCGCCCTCTCCACGCTCTCGAGGCTAATCTTCGACCGGCCCCAACCACCACAACCGCCTGCCACTCCCGGAGTCTGCGGCATCGTCTGGAAGACTGGAGACATCGTATACCACTGCCGTACCTGTGGCATCGATCCCTCGTGCGCAGTCTGCCACGAGTGCTTCTCTGGTGCTGACCACACGGGGCACGACTTCTGGATGTTCTCGTCGGGCGGGGGCTGCTGCGACTGCGGGGACGTTGAGGCTTGGCGCACCGGAGGCTTTTGCGCCAAGCACGCCGGCGTGCACGCCGCGCCCGCAGCGGAGAGCATCTACGACGGAGCTGCAATGGCTGCGGCCGAGGAGGGGATCCGGTGGATCGTGGGGAGTCTTCTCCGGCTGTCTGCCTCGCCGCTAGCTCGTTCGGAGCAGGCTGTCGCGGCCGTTCAGTGGCTGACCGCTGTCTGCGCTTGCTCAGCCGACCTGCGCCGGCTGGGTGGCGACATTCTGACCACGCCGGCTGAGCCGGCTGCCGTATCGCGTGCGAGCAAGCGTGGGCTGGGCGAGGCGCGGCTGGTAGACGAAGGCTCAAGCGATGAGGAGATGACCGACGCGGTCGAGGCAACATTGGACGGCGAGGAGGGCACCGGCGCTGATGGCGAATCATCTGACATGACAGCCTGCCGATCGACGGGTGCCTTGGGCGTCAGTTCGGCTGGAGCAGGCGCGCGCACACGCGCGCGCTCACGTGCACAGTTTGGCGCCGCCGAGGACGCGCATCCCTCATCCTCGGCCCACTCATCCGCTGCCACGGCCGCGGAGTCAGACGGCGCCCTACCGCGTGCGGCACGCGCTCCCGGCTCGACGCTGCTCGACCACCTGCTGCGCGGCGAGGCGAGGATGGCGCCAGCGCTGCGCGAGGAGTTGCACAATTTGTACTTTGAGCTGATGCGCGACGTGCGCTTCAAGGAGGCGCTGCTCTGCCACGTGATTCGCCATTACCCGACCTGCATCCGGCAAGCGATGACGTCGCCCAGCTCGGCGCGTGACACGAGCGCCGCCACCTTCGGAAAGTTTACCGTGCAGTTCAAGGGCAACTTGGTACCCGCAATGATCCGGCACGGGCTACTGCGCATGCTGCTGCGAACGCTCCGCCGAATGTTGCGGCATGTCTCAGTGCCGAGGGCCCAGGTCGTCGCCGACAATGACTCGCGTGGCGGCGCGGCTGCCGCAATCGGTATCCGTCGGATTGGAAACCGCGCTGTCGCGGCACCGCCACGCGTCACGGCTGCCGCTGGCTCGCCGATCGCGACATCGGCTGTCACACGTGCAACCGTTGCTTCGCATGAGGTGGCCGACAGCCCACTTGTGGTCGACCCGCGCCATCCCGCCATCTCGGATCACATATATTCGCAACTATGCTACGACATCCGTTACGTTCTCAATCTCCCCGAGGTCGCGCGCGATTTGCACGCGCACCCCGATCAGCTCGCCCTCTTCGTGCAATCGCTGTGCATGCTGCAAGGGATGCATCCCTCACGCCGCGCGCTGCTCACGCGTGCCGACGCGGACTCCGAGACGTGGGCATACGCCTTCCAGCTAGCGGCCGAGGTGGCGCACATTTTCCCGTCGGCCGTCGGTGGCATCGGCCTCATCGGCGGCGGGCGTGCCGCGCAGCACCGAGCATATCTCACGATGCTTCGAATGTGCGCGCGCGCACTAGCGCAGTGGCTGGAGCAGGACAGAGCTGCCGAGGCGGCCGCCGGCCCCGTGCCGCCTGCGGCGCTTCAGTCCGCAGCGGCTGCTGCGCCACTCGTGACAGTGTCCACAGCCACGGCGCTGCCGCCGCCGCCGCCACCACGCGTCGCACCTGTTGCGCCCGGGAGCCTGCACTCTTACCACTTGCCGCTCCATCGGCTGCTCGCAATGATCCTCTCATTCGGTGCGGTGACGCTCACGCTCGGAGAGGCCGAGATGCTGGGAGAGGAAGGCGTCGAGGCGGATGGCGATGCGAGCAGCGCACCGTCGGCCTCAGCCGCCGAGCCATTGCTGGAGGCCGCCGAGCCCCTCGCATTTGACGCCGACCTAATCAGCCACATCGTCGACGCCCCACTACGTTTGCATGCTGTCCTGGCCCAGACACGAGCGGGCATGTGGGTGCGAAATGGCCAGTCTGCCGCCAAGCCGGCTGTGCTCTACCGATCGCCCGTGTTTGCTGACGCGTTTGTCATTCCTGACGTGGTCATCTTGCAGCTAGGCCTCATGCGGCTCGGCGCGGCCAGGTTCATTGACGAGTCCTGCGATCGCTTCGGTATCAAAACGTACTGGGCGAGCATGTTGCAGCCGGATGCCGGCGAGCGGCTGGCCTCCGGCGCGCGCGACAGCACTTGGCGCGTCGTCGCTGAGCGCACGCCAGCCGACGGTCGACCGTCGGCCGCCACTAGCGAAAGCACGACACGCGACGCGTTTTTGCGCTGTGCGTCTGAGCAGCCCCTGCCACCCGAATCACCGCTGCTAGCTGAGGAGATGATGCTCATGCTCGTCTACGTGCTCTCCGAGCGCTCGATGTTAGGCGAGACGGCCGCCGCCTCGGCGCGAAGGCAGCTCGTGCACCGGCTCGCCTCGACTGAAGGGGCTACGCACTCAGAAATCTGCTCCAACGTCTCGCGCAAGTTTCTCGAAGACTCCTCCTTCTTGCCCGCGCTCAACGAAGTCGCCGACTACGTCGCGCCGCAGGGGATGGCACAGGTAGGCGCGCGCCTATGGATGAGCGACGGTCGCCGAGCGATCTACGGCATCGCCCCCGCGCCAACACCCTGGCACCCCCTCCCTTCATACGTTTACCCCCCCCTCACCCCGCCCCTACGCACCCGAAGGGCAAGTACACGCTCAAACGCGACGCATGGATGCTGTATGATCCACTTTACATGCTCTACGCACAACATGAGGCCGGGCGTTCACAAGAGCGTGCGGCGCGGCTTGCACCGCCCAAGCTGCCGCCGCCCATGCCGCCGCCACCGTGCAAGGCCTTTGCGCGCCTCACCGACGCCGCTGCGTCCGCTGCGCTGCACGCGTTGGTCTACGCGACCGTCGAGGCCGCCACGGCGGGCTCGCCACTCGTGTCCGACCGCATGCTCATCGCAGCTCTGCGCCTCCTAGCCCTCGCACTGAGCTGGCGAAGCGACCCGTCTGCGAGCCGTGCTGATGCAGCGGGCGGCGTGAGCGACACTGGCCGTGTGTCGCTCGCTACCAGCCTGCGTATGCCGAGTGCTGACTGTATCGTGACCAACATGCTGCAGGCGCCCGTGCCGCTCCCTCCTCCGGTAGGTGGAATGCGAGCTTCTGCGCGACCCGGGCCGATGGTGCCCATGCTTGACCTATTGTGCCGCCTGGTCAAGGAGGACCGATTCGGCGCCCTCCGCTCCAACGCGCTGCATTGCATACGACTTGTGTGCGCCGCCTCGGCACAATCCCGCCAGCAGGTTGAGGAGCTGCTGCCGGAGTTCCTCGGCGCCACCTCCTCGCTCCTCACCGGCGGCCCCTCGCCCCAGAGGGCGGAGATCCTTCGGCGGAAGCGCCAGGCGAAGGAGAGACAGGCAGCGATCCTCCGGCGCTTCGCGATGCAGCAGGCCGCTTTCGATGATGGTGCCGGCGAGGCGGAAGCTGAGGCAGCGACGGCGCCGTCAACTGGCAGCTCCGCGGCGCCCTCACCTATGCCCACACCGCCGATTGGGCCAGCAGACGCGCACAGCGCTGTGCCCCTCTCACCACGGCTGCCGGCCTCCATGACGCCTCCGCGGAGTCCACGGGTGCTGGATGCCGTGACGCCGCCCCCAGTTGGCGGCTGCCGCACCTGCGCTCTGTGCCACGATGAGATGCGAGTTGGAGAGGCGGTTGGCCTCCTCGCACTGGCGCAGCGCGCCTCAGTCGTGCTACCGCGACTGCCACCTCCGGCCACAACGCCGTGGTGCAAGGCACGCGACACGGCGAAACAGCCGCGTCCAGAGCCCAGCAAAGCATTGCCCACCAAGGTATCCGATCCACACCCTCACCGATCAGGCCCGGTGAGCATCGGCCCACCCGCCGCACTGGGCACGGCCCCCGCGGTACCGACACCGGCACCATCGGCCGCTCCCGCGGCTGATCGCTATGCGGCGGAGGCGGCGGACGAAGATGACGACGGCATCGCCGACACCGCGTCCGACACGGACGGCCGGGAGTCCGACGTCTTTGTGCGGACGGACGACCTCATGGGCGATTACGCCGAGACGGTCTTGCAAAACGTCGTCCAAATTATGCATCACCAGCAAGATGCAGACCGGCGGCTCGATGCATCCATTGTGCCGCGCGACGCCGATTTGTCGGGGGTCCTTACCGCCTCGGCAGAGACTACCGTCTTCGAGTGGCTCGCCTCGCCGACGGGCGCCTACGGTCTGCATATACGGTCGTGCGGCCATGAGATGCACGAGGTCTGCCTCAGTCGCTGCCTGGGTGCGCTCCGGCTCGAGGGCGCCGGGCTCGATGACACAGAATGGACGTGTCCTGTCTGCCGGCGCATCGCTAACTTGCTCCTGCCCATCAATGCGAGCGGCGTGCCGGCAAGCGCACCATCAATGCCTGAGCAACTGCAGTCCGAAGGGGCAGTCGGTGTGCAACAAATGCCACCACCCCTTGCTGTGCAGGGCAGGCTTCGCGATTGGCTCGGTTCAGCCGCGTGGAACAGGCAGTCGGTCACGCGTCGCGTGAGTGATGCAGAGCAACAGCCCGGCGTCGATGCTGCGAGCACCGGCACGCTGGTAGCGCCCGGCCAGGCTCCTTGCTTAGACGTGCCGGTCGCAGATCCGTCGGTGGTTGACGATGCGGGGTCCTCGGCCTCCGTTGCACGCGCTAAACAGCTGTCTGCGTTTGGCAAGCGGGTCCGCGAGCTCATCGGAACCGAGTCCAAGCGGCTGCTCCGCCCCCTGCCGCTGCCAGCGCTGGGAGAGGCTACCGTTCCCGCCCTGCTCACGTCCAGCATCACTAGCACCTGCGCCGTTCTCGCGAATCCGCCAGCGCCCGCTGACCCGTCGTATATACCATCGTCCGTGCCCACATGGAGCGATACCCTGGCGTCGGCGTCGGCACTAGTTCGCCTTCCGGCCGCTCAAACCGAGAGCCTCACGGCGCTCGTGGGATGCGCGAGGTCGTTGGCGGACTGCGCCGCCGGCGACGCGCTGCGAAAGCAGCTGACGTGTCTCTTGAGTGGCGAGGGGCCAGGTGGTTGGGCCGGCCAGCCAGATGGAGCGTCGTCGACAGCTTCTCTAATCCTTACACTGGAACCATTCACTCTTTTCGCTGCTTCGCTCACACTATGGCCAGCGGCACGATGGGCGCAGCACACAGAGCGCTCGCGGTTGATCCATACGTGCGTCGCTCTCGGGGCAACGCAAGTGCTGATGTGCAGCTCGGCGATCGCTGATGTCGCTGGCGCGTCCCCTCTCGAAGCGCCCGCCGACGCCGAGCGGCCTGACTGGCCCTTGCAGCAGCTGGCCAAGATGATTGCTCTTTCGGCAGTCGATCTCCGTAGAGGGGATGCGGCTTTTACCGAGTACATGGAAGCGGATGGGAGCGATGCCGTAGAAGATACAAGGTGGCGGATTGGCCGGCTTCAAGCCGCTGCCTCTACAGTACAGGGTATTGGAGCACCACCGATGACGTGGGAAAGCGCTCTTAGTCTAGTCTTGCCGCAACTCCTGCGGCGAATGGTTGTACTCACGCAGGCAGCTGGGCTTTTTTCCAAGGATGATGACCCTGCGAGCCGTTTGCACGCCTTGGAAGCACATAACGAGGGTACTCCCTCGGACGTCGGCGAGCTTGAGGTCCTCTGCCACCTACTCAATCTCGGCGCGCCCCTCGATGTGCTGCGCTCTGTTGCGCCGGACCTTTGCACCGCTCTCTCAGTACCCTTGACGGCTTCTGCTCGCAACGGGATAACTGATCGGTGCCTAGCGTTCTGTTCGATCCGGCCCACCAACGCCCCAACGTTTATAACGTTGCCTCATTCTTTCTCGGAATTGTACAACGCCTTTGTGCGGCGCAAATGCTCGTACTGCGGCACCGTGCCGATGCAACCTGCGTGCTGCTTGTTGTGCGGAGCGCTCGTGTGCACGGGTGGGTCCTGCTGCCGGGTGGATGGTGACGACGAGGCTGTCAGACACGCTGCGGCATGCGGACATGGGGTTGGCGCGTTCATCGCGGTCAGAATCACCTCTACGCTCGTGATCGTCGGCCGGAGGTAAGCTCTGCCAAGCCACCGTAGCTCCACCGGTGGTCACCTAGGCAGTTGACCATGACGTGAGGCGCTCTCGGTGCGAAAGGTAGAGGCGGGGAGGGGGGGGGGGGGGGTTGAGGGCTTACAGACTCGCGGTGATCTAGTTATGTAGCACCCCCGACGTGCAAAGTTGCTGATACCAACCCATGTCCGACGTCGCAGATACTGTTGGTGGGGTTCGCTCTACCTTGATGCCCACGGCGAGGAGGATCGTGGCCTTACGCGGGGTCGCCCTCTCCTTCTTGCCCCCGGACGGCTGCGAGAGCTCGAGGCGATCTGGCGCTCGAACGCCTTGAGAGAGCTGCTTCACAACAACCAGCCGCCTTTCCCTCATCTGATGCTTCGGCGGCAATTGCCTCTCTAGCCCTGCGCTGCGCAAAACTTGGCGAAGGCATTACATGCCGATGTCCCCTAGTGCTCACATGTGGCGATGCTGATAGCAAAAGTGCCTGGTGGCCCTGTATGTTGACTCGCTCATTCGGCCGAACCGTTGTCTCGCAACGAAAGTGAAGCACGCGAGCCCGTAGCGATCCACCAACATTGGCTGGCGTCTAGCGGCTATTGTTCCATGTCTAGACTCACGACGTGTGCGATGCACGCGCAACGGACCGAGAGAAACTACGAGCCATTCGTTCTCTTGAGCTAGCCGGTGAAATTTTAACGACGTATTCGTCGTACGGCAACCACTATAGAGGCTTGAAGGACCCATGCTTCGTGGGCCGGGCCGCATGTATCCGCACGCGGTAGTTACAGTTTTAGTTGCACGTCGCAGCAACATGTCAAGCTGGAAATCTCTTCTCCTCACGCTAGCCGCTTTGTTTGGGGTAGGCCGGGTCGAGTTGTCGGCATATGTGCGTACCGCGTCGTCTTCTCCGAGTGCTCAGGATTTTGTTGAATTCGGGGATGCCTAACCTTCGCCCTGTGACCGTAGAGATCCTCTTTTTCTGAAGTCTACTGCCTCGGTAAAGCTGACGGGCGTCGTTCGGTCTTCTTGGGCTTCCGGCCATGAAAACACAATCTGCTCCAACCCACCCACCGGTCCAATACTAGCGACAAGCTAGCTTGACGCTACTTGCAACGAAAATTGGACGTTCATTGTCGACTTTGCCAGCCCATCGTTTGTCCTGCGACGGGACAATCAGCTCGGCCTGCGTCGACGTGGGTCATGGCTAGATGCTAGAGCTAGAGTTGTGCGTTCGTTATGGAGATGGGTTTCATTTACAAACTCAAACTGAGAAAACTACCCTTAAAACCGTGGGGGGGGGGGGACATCTTTTAAGATGATTCGGGGTTATCATCTAGAGAAAAAGAAAAAGAGAAAAACACCTGACAACATCTAAAGATTCGACACAAATGAGATTTGTATTTGTGTCGGATGTTTTCTAGTCGTGGGGCTCTTATTTTTGAAAAAAAATGTATTTCCTTGGGTTTTGCGTTTTGGGTTCCTCAACGATGTGCGTCGCCCCGGTGACGGGGACCTTCGAAGTGGTCGGGTATAAATCAGGCCGCTAAATATGACGTAGGCCCCATTGACCCCTATTTATACTTATGAAAGCATGTTCTAGACAGTCCATAACATTTATGACATAAGTCATCCGCGCAGCGAGCAAAAAATCGACGAAGCTTTCGTCTCTTGTCTCCTATGGCCCATTTTCTTACATGCGAGTCGGAGTCGGAGTCGGCATCACTTGGGGGCCTCGGCCCCCGCCCACCGGCCTTCCTCGTCCGCTGCCGCACTTTCGCGGTGTCTGCCTGCCGCGCGGGGGGTCTTCTTGTTCTTGTTGATATTAGTTGATATACCGTAAATGGGCGATTCGTCTTGCCTATCTATTTCTCGGGGCCGGATCGTGTCTTTTTCTTTCTTTCTTTTCCCGTCATTCTCTTCGTTCTCCTACGGGCGTGTGCTGCATGGCGCGCGCCATGGCCCCCTTCTGGGGGGGCCCTCGGGGCCTCCTAGCTAGAGGGCCAGCCAAGGCAGCTCAGGGGGCAGTGGAGGCTGGGGCAGTGCCCCTTGCCGCCTCTCCTGCCTCTCCCTCGCTCGCCTCACTGGCCCTGGGTGCCCTCCTGGCGGCCTCGGTGGTCTGTGGCTCAGTGGTGAAGGGGGGGGTTAGTACGAGCGAGGGCCAGTGCAGGCGAGTGCGTGCGGCGCGCGGCGCGCGCTCGGCGAAGGTCTGGGCCAGAGTGGTGTCAGCTTAGCCCCTGCCAGCAGGCAGGGGCTGAGGTTGAGCGTGTGCAGGCCCACCCAGGGGGTGTCTGCGATGGAGAGAGGGGGGCGCGAGGCCCCCATTGGCCTCCTACTTATAAAAGTAGTTGTGAACCCGAGATAATAGCATGATAATAGCAACATGCGACAAAAGCACTTTCTTTCAGGGAGAGAGCAGTAGAGAGCCCGCCGGAGATCCGCTAGTAGCAATGTGCGCGCCAACCAAGCAAGCGCAAACATGAAAACCACGGGGTTCAGTGTACTTCCCGCGTGGGGTGCTCGGGCCCTGCGTCGAATGCAATACCACCTCGTCCCTTCTCAATCCTCGCTGAAGTTGTCGCGTGTCGCACCAAGAAGCACACGGTGTACGCTCATGCCGCTGGAACCCGCATGACTGTGGCTATGCCCATGGTGGTGGTGGTGACGGTGTTCGTGTGAATGCGCGTGCGACAACGCCACGTCCGACGATGCCGGCGATGACCCTGCCGACGTTGCGACCAAGCCGGTCTCAATGTCAGCCGCATCAGCGCGACCCATCTCGACGGCTCTCGTGGTAGGCACCAACGATCGCGTGCCGCGGACAAACTGGCGGAGATTGTCAACGATGCCCTTGTCGTAGGGCGAGTACGCGTGCCACTGACGGCGCGGCGCGCAGCACCATGGTGGCACGACGTGCGGGTTCTCCCAGCGGAAGCGCATCGATTCCATCGTCGTCACGTTGAAGGCAGCGCCCCAGATGTGGAAGATAAGCAACGGCACAACCATGAAGAGGAGGACGACGCACACAATGAACGAGAGCACCAGAACTCGAGCCTCGAAGGTATCGTCGGTTTCGCGCGTAAAGTTACGCAGATACCACAGCGGATCGGGATGGAGCACGAAGAGGCTGACGAGGTGGAGACTCATTGCGGGCAAGGCGGCCAGGAGGAAGGCGAGGAAGGCAGGGTGATTTGACTGGCCCACGACCGAGCCAATCCAGATGCAGTCATGATCCATCACCTCGACCATGCCCTCCGTCATCGGCGAGTATCTTGCGCGCGCAACCTTGCGTAGCTCGGAGCGCTCGCAAAAATCTTGCGGGAAGCCGGAATTGGGCGGGAGTGCCTCGAGAGCCGCCCAGTAGGCGGCGGCGGCCTCGGGAGTACCTCCGGCCAGCATGGATGGGCGGGCGGACACTGCGCGAAAGTAGGCGTAGACGAGCAACGCCTGGAATACATAGGACGTCGTGCATAGGATGGGGTGCGTGAGCATGAGTGTGGGCGCCGCGAAGCTCGCTTGGGCGGCCATCAGGAAGAGGATGGCAAGGAGGAGTCCTAGCGGCGCTCGCACGTCGATGGGTCGGTTGTTGCTTGCGCTGGTCGCCGACCCCTTCACTAGCAGCGAGCCGAGCGCGGGGCACGGCGAGACCACCGCCTCGACGCAGCGTCGACACCCGGCATTGGAGATGCACATGAACCACCAACTGGCGACCACTGGCCCAAGGAAGAGAAGCGCGGCGCCGACGATGATGTTGGCGCACATTGAGAGGCCGAGGATGTAAGGCAGCAGGCTGGACAACACGTCGGGGAGGGTGACCAGGTGCCACCACGCCGGGCCGGGCGCGGTCTTAGGCGCCCTACGCACGGGCGACTCGCTGAGGAAGGAGAGCAGTTTGGCGTCGATCCCCGGCCCCATCAGCCAGCCGCCGCTGCCCTTGTCATCAGCGGCGTCTTTGAGCGCCTGGATTATGACGTTGCCAGGCGAGGCGGCCATCACCTCCTCAACTGGGGTGCGGCCAGCTGCATTGAGCGCAGAGAGCGATGGTTGGCGTGCCGAACCGTGGTAGAGCAGCGTGAGCACCTCGAGCGGCCCACGGCATAGATGGAGCGGCGTGTTGCCTTGCGCGTCCTCGGCGGTCACGTCAGCGTTCCACGCGCCAATGAGGTACTTGATGGTGATGAGGTGACGGAGCGTGACCGCATTGTGCAGTGGTGTTCGGCCCAGTCTGTTCCTCGCCTCGACCAAAGCAGCATCGTGCCTGAAGAAGGCTCCGAGCGCAGCAGGACGCCCATAGAGCGCCGCAAGCGAGTGCGCGCTCTCACCGTCTTTCCTGCAGAGTAGCGGCGAGGCTCCGTGGAGCAGGAGCAGGTCGACGAGGGAAGCGTAGCCATGCATCGCTGCATGCATCAGAGCTGTCACGCCCTCGTCGTCAGCCGCATCCACAGAAACTCCTTCTCGGAGGAGAAGCCGCACAACCTGCTCGTGCACGGGCGGAGTAACGGGATCGGCCGGCAGTGCCACCCAGCTGAGGGCTAAATGCCGGCTGCATGCGTGTGCTCCGTCTCGGTTAGCAATGGCAGCCGCCCGCCCCCACTGCGTTCCCGAGCTGAGAGTGACAGCCGCTCGCCACTTTCCCCAGCGCAAGCAGCGTTCCAGCCCAAGAGTTGATGCTTCCGATGCGTGTAGGGCCTCAACGAGGATTTGTGACGCGCCGTTAGCCCTCGGGTATCGTCGCGAGTGCCTTTGCTGCCCAACAGCGAAAGGCGTAGTCTATGGAATTCCCTTCCCCTTCCACACCACCCCTCTGTTCCGCCTCAGCATCCTCGGGAGCCGCCGCCAGCAGCAGCAAAGAGTCGAGACGAGAGGCGGGGGGGCTATGTCCTCTCTCAGTGAGCATTTGCAGTTCCCGGCTCCCCCTTCCCCCCTAAGAGTCCAACGGCAGCTGCCCACACAGGAGATGCAAAGTGCTAAACTTACACTAACCTTCTCACCATTCCCCCTCCCGGCTCCCCCCCCCCCTCCCAGCCCATCTCAAGGGCAAGTGCTCGACCTGCGTGTGGAGGCCCGATGCGCAGGAGCAGTGCTTTGCCTCCCGCCTAGCTCCTTCCTCGCTCTCTTGTCCAACTCTACGTGCCCATGCGAGCAAACATACCCGCCCCCGCCTACTCTCCCCGCCCCCCCCCCCCCCCATTCCCCCCTCCCTCCCCTCCCCCCTCCCCCCATCTCAACGCAAAACCCCCACCCCGCGCCCGACGCGGTCCCCGAGAGAGCGCTCCCCCTCTCTCCCTCTCCCCCCCCCCCCCCCCCCCCCCCTGTCTACGCTGCGTGGCAAGGGGCCCTCACCTGTTCGTGGCCCGCAGAGACCGCAAGACCGAGAGCCGAGTAGCCGCCCGAGGCCATACGCGAGTCACGCGCGGGCAGGAGCGATCGAACCATCTCCAAATCGCCACGCAGGGCAGCTGCGAAGATGTCCGAATTCTCTTCCACCTCCTGGTGCGCCGTAGCCACCGCGAGCGCTGGTGAAGGCGTGCCTGAGCTCCCTGCCGCCGCCGCCGCCATCGCCGCGCGCGTCCCCCGAGGACGTGTACCGGAAGGGGGGGAGGGAGAAGGAGGAGTCCGGGGGGGGGGGGGGGAGGGAGAACGGATAAATAAAAATAAAGCTAGGTCTAGGGTACTCCTAGGGTTGGTTACGTAGATGCTAGATGCTAGATGGGAAATAAGGCGCTGGCGCCTGCAAATAGAGCCGGGAAAAAATCTTGAAAAACTAGCCGCTACGTGCATGGCGCGAGGCAGATTGCTGATACGACTCCTAACTGCCCCCCCCTTCCTAACACTCACACTACCCCTATCCCCTCCCCCCGTTCCCCGTTCTCTTCTCTGGAGAATTGGGGGAGGGGAGGCCGCGCGCGCTGCTTCGACCAGAGGCGTGGGAGAAAAACTATTGTTATAGTTTTAGCGATGGAGCGCGCGCCGACCGCTCCCACCTCCCAGCCCTCTGCCGCCACGACGCCCCAACGGGGCCGACCCAAGCCACCGGAGCCCAAGCGCTCGCAACCCTCAGCCCCTCCCGATCAAGACGTCGAGATGGCGCCACCTCCCTCTCCTCCCAGGCAGCCTCACAGCCAGGGAACAGGCAGAGTCCTGTTCCCTGGTGCAGACCAGAGCCAGGGCAATGCCCTGCCACAGGCCTCCCTCGACACGCCACCCAACCAAGGACTCCCCATGGGGGCTGGCAGCACTGCTGCCACCCCCATGGTGGCAACTCCTACCATCAGTGCACCCCTCGGGGGCGGGCACTTGACACAGCAATCAATCCTGGGGGCTTTTGCGCCCTCCAACCAACAACCAACACCTGCGCAAAAATCCTACGCGGAAGCCGCCCAGAAGGGACCCACGGGGAAGACTCCAATGCAACAAGCCCAGAAGCAACCAGCCCCACAGCCACAGCAGCCATCGCGCAAGCGGGCCGACCCCCAATCAGACCCCAAGCCGATGGTCAACAACAACACACAACCTGCTCCCCCCCCTCTTGATGAGGAGGAAGAGCCGGAAGACACCCCTTTTTTTTCATTCAGCTAGCTCAGCTAGCTGACGACAAGAAGGATATCAAAAGCGAAGATGTAGCCACCTTCATGAAATTCCTCCTCTCTAGACTGGAAGGCCTAGACGCAACTCCGGACGGTATGGACAAGGGCCGTAAAGGCCCTTGGATCTTCTACGTCGATGAGGACGCACACGATCAATTCAAGGCCGCATACGGAGACAAAGTTAATACGGCACTCTCTGGAGTCCCGCACGAGTTTGGAATCACCTACGGCGCGTTAGCCGACTCGGCCCCTCGCAAGTCGAGCGCCATCCGGTCCTCTCTCAAAGAGGTGGCGACCTACATCGTATTCCGCATCTTTGACCCGATCAAGGCGTACAAAACCAAGACTAGGCATTTGGCTAACTCGCTCGAACGCGAGGGATTCCACGTGCTAAGGGGCAACCAACAGCGAGCCAAAACTTCACTGGAAGGAATCACGAAGGTCGAGTCCGGCAAGCGCCCAATCTGGCATTTCTATGTTTACACGGACACGTCTGCCTTGGGGCACCGTTTCCCTCGAAACTTTCGTGTGACTCTCGATGACGGAGAAAATTTCAACCTGGACTATGCGGTCCGTTCATCGGTGGAGTGCGTGACTCCTGAAGGGGAGTTAGCCATCCATGGAGCCCCTGGGGGTTGCAAAGGATACGACAAGCCGTGGGCAATTTCATTTCTGCGCAAGAACCAAGTTAGCTTTCGCCAATGTACGTGCGAACAAGACAAGGCGAAAGCAGAGCAACGTAAGCGTCAAAGGGACGCTAGCAACGCCATGGACTACAGGGCCCTCATGGGTCTTGGAGCGGCGGCGCCATGCCGCCGATTCATGGCGGGTGAATGCAAGAACAACCGCATGAAAGGACGCCAAATCGTCCAATGCTCCTCAAGCCACGACATCCCTGGATGTTGGGTAAAAGATCCCGTCACGGGCAAACAAACTTGTATGGTCAAATGCAATCTGAAACCTAACAAGGCTTATCCAGGGTACTGCGTGAACGGAGTCAGTTGCGTAGGCGGAGTGCAGAATTTTTAACAGTAGGAAGAGGCAGGAATTTACTGGTAGAAGAAGAGCGTGGAATTTAACTGTAGAAGAAGAGCGGAGAGGAGAAGGAGCGGGGCTCGAACTGCAGAGCGCTCCGTCCGGACTCGAACTCGCGACCCAGAGCAAAAGGTTGGTGGAGGCGGTGGGTTGAACCACTATGCCACGCGAGAGTTTACGTAGCCATAGGGCCGAGGGAAAGGGCTGAGAACCGCCCTATATACTCTGGGTTTTTTTCTCTTCTTTTTCACTTTTCTTCTTCTTTCTTCCTCTGTTCTTTTTACTGTTTTACTGTTTCTCTTTTACTGTTATTTCTTTTTGCCTCTGAGACATCGCGAATGCGACACTATGGCGCGTTAGCCGACTCGGCCCCTCGCAAGTCGAGCGCTATCCGGTCCTCTCTCAAAGAGGTGGCGACCTACATCGTATTCCGCATCTTTGACCCGATCAAGGCTTATAAAACCAAGACTAGGCATTTGGCTAACTCGCTCGAACGTGAGGGTTTCCACGTGCTAAGGGGCAACCAACAGCGAGCCAAAACTTCACTAGAAGGAATCACGAAAGTTGAGTCCGGCAAGCGTCCAATCTGGCATTTCTACGTTTACACAGACACGTCTGCCTTGCTGCCTTGGGGCACCGTTTCCCTCGAAACTTCCATGTGACTCTCGATGACGGAGAAAACTTCAACTTGGACTATGCGGTCCGATCATTAGTGGAATGTGTGACTCCTGACTCCTGATGAAGGGGAGTTAGCCATCCATGGAGCCCCTGGGCGGTGCACGCTAATCGTGGAGAGGACACAGCTCCTCTCCCAAGTGGGGGTTCGATTATTAAACCAGTGGTCAAGCGCTGCCTTCCAGTCCGCCTTCGAAGGCGTGAGGTACCTAATGATCCAAATCGCCTGTATGTAGGATGTAGGGCTTTAATGTGTTCCTTCATTGGCATCAAGCCTATCCCTAACTTCGGGTCATCCTCGGTGCGCCCCCCCCCCCCCTCTTGCTCCCTCTTGCTCCCTTCTCTCTCTCCCTCTCGCCTCTCGCTCTGTGCTCCCCCCCTTCCCTCCCTCCCTCTCTCTCACTCTCGCACTCTCCCCTTCATCACCCTTCTTTCTCTCTCTCTGCCCCCCTCTCCTTCTCCCCCCCCTCTCCCCTCCCTCCTCTCTTTCTCTCCAAGCACGCGTAAGCGCGCGCGCATATGCTCACGCTCAGCGGGCGGTGCATGAGTGCTTGCGTTGCCATTCAAAAACGGAGACAAAAACGGAGGGGGTTGCAAAAACCGAAAACGGTTTGAAAATTGAAAACGGCAAAAAACGGGCTGTTTTTGGCCTTCATAGTTCATAGAAAAACGGTAAAAACGCACTTCCCATCTAGCATCTAGGGCTAGCAGCGGTTGGGGTGTTACGAATTCTTTTGTCGGGAAGGCACGCAGCGCACATGTTATGATGTTTTGATTTGTGGGGACGAGCGATTCGAGCGAGCCAGTCCGTCCGTGCGGAGTTCGACTTCTTTAGTAGAACCACCACAAGTTCTACAAACTCTTGCTTACTTGGCGGACGACACCAAACGCACTCTCTAGAGAGTACTTGAGTTCTACTGAGAGGAAGGGGGTGGGACGGGAGAAGAAGGGGAGGAGCACAGAGAATAATAGAGGAGATGAGAGAGAAGAGAGAGGGGGGGGAGGGGGGGAGAGAGAGAGAGAGAGAGAGAAGAGAGAAGAGAGAAGAGAGAAGAGAGAAGAGAGAAGAGAGAAGAGAGAAGAGAGAAGAGAGAAGAGAGAAGAGAGAAGAGAGAAGAGAGAAGAGAGAAGAGAGAAGAGAGAAGAGAGAAGAGAGAAGAGAGAAGAGAGAAGAGAGAAGAGAGAAGAGAGAAGAGAGAAGAGAGAAGAGAGAAGAGAGAAGAGAGAAGAGAGAAGAGAGAAGAGAGAAGAGAGAAGAGAGAAGAGAGAAGAGAGAAGAGAGAAGAGAGAAGAGAGAAGAGAGAAGAGAGAAGAGAGAAGAGAGAAGAGAGAAGAGAGAAGAGAGAAGAGAGAAGAGAGAAGAGAGAAGAGAGAAGAGAGAAGAGAGAAGAGAGAAGAGAGAAGAGAGAAGAGAGAAGAGAGAAGAGAGAAGAGAGAAGAGAGAAGAGAGAAGAGAGAAGAGAGAAGAGAGAAGAGAGAAGAGAGAAGAGAGAAGAGAGAGAGAGAAGAGAGAGAGAGAAGAGAGAGAGAGAGAGAGAGAGAGAGAGAGAGAGAGAGAGAGAGAGAGAGAGAGAGAGAGAGAGAGAGAGAGAGAGGAGAGAGAGAGAGAGAGAGAGAGAGAGAGACGCCGCAGTGGACGCTTCGACTCCGAACGACCAATGGAAGAGAGCGCCGAGGTGGTCGCCGAGAGGGAGGCTTGGCTGAACGAGAGGCTTGCGTGGTTGCAGGAGGGCGGGGCGAAAGCGGCCGACGGCCGTCTTGTCGTGCCTCTCACTGGCGCGGCCAAGGCGATCAGAGCTGCCACAGACTCTGCGAAGCGGGTGTTCGAAGCCTTTGAGCATCAGCGCAGACAGGAGGAGGCAGATCACAAGGCCAGACTGGGCGGAGCGGGCGCCAGGGCGCCGCCATCTCTTAGCCCAGGATCGCCAGGCCAGCTCTCCACGTTCTAATGAGACCGCTGGCCTGTTTCACCAGGAGATCCAAACGCGAAACGACAACTGTAATAGAAGTCGCGGCCCCTACCACACTGATTCCTTTCTCTGTATTTTCTGCAATGTTACAGCACGCTCATCCGCACACTAGACCGTAAGGGCGCCGTTGGTGTCACCGCTGACACCTGGCGCTCTCGGCCAGGGGAAAGCTACCAATCTACATTTGGTTGTATGGATGGAGAGAGCCTGGGCAGATGGAGCAGATTCAGGCATCAGCGGTGGCACCAGCGAAACAGGTGTGTGGTGTGGAGTCTAGTGGAGTTTTCTATGCTGCTTTGGGCCAGAAGCAAGCAGCAAAAGTGGCACAGGGGGGAGGGGGGCGCGTCAGTGCGGTGCAGCGTGGTTCGCCGTGCCGATCCTGCGATGAGTGATGTGTTGGAAATGGAGATATGAGAGGTATCTACTATCTATAGCTTATAGCACTGCCTCTCGTTGTTACTGAGTTGGGATTTACATAGATTTTGGCTAGGGGCTAGGCGTTCAGGATTAGGACTAGAAGATCTTAGGAGCAGCAGTGTGTGGTTGTCTGTACAACTACGACTACACCAAGCGAGCGAGTGGCGAAGGTAAAAACTGCATAATATATTCTTACCGCACTGTCCATAGTCATTTATACAACAATATTCACATGGAAACCCAATTATCGATGTTTAACATCTACGGCGCTCGCTTTCAGACCGCAAGTTGGGTAGGGCTTATTTTGGCATTCAGTCCCTTGCCCAGGGCTCGCAGGGTGCAATAATCACAGCCGTGTAACATCCCAACCTTCATCCTTCCAGTGTCTTTTTCCTGACGAACTGTGTCACATGTGACATGTGAAGAAGATGAAGACTTAGGGTGTGTGCGAAAAGGGGTTTTAATGTGTGTGCGAAATGTTTTTACCCAGTGTGGCAATAATACAACGGATGTCAGAGCACGTGGAGTGTGAAATGGTGTTTTGTGTCCGCTTAGCGTTTCCGCACATAACGTTAGACTGATTAGCCGCAGGTGTTCCGTAACGGTGACGGTCTGAAAGGCGTGTTCCGAACAGTGGGGTACCGTGGGGAAAAAGTTGCTATGCGCACGCGCCGCGTCCTCGCGCCTCCAAATCCATATTAACATAACAATCTACAAGCGAAGACAAAACTATCACCTGGCCCTCTTTTGACGGAACGCGACATCGACTTCCGACTTATCTTGTAAACAGAACAACAATGAAACAGGCGCGGAACTTACCTATTTTTCGGTGTCGCCAGCCAAAAAAACGCATTGAGGTCAACGAATTCCGCCCACTGTTCGAAACAAACGACGACAACGAACTAATACCAAGCAGAAAACTCGTAGCATTACTAGAACATCTGAAAATTGTACATATAAATATAACTGGATAAAATCAATTTAGGACAGAGCGATCAAGGTTAATTAATAACAACACGAAGGGGACGTAGGGCCCCCACCCAAGAAACCCACTGGGGAAGGCCGGGAGGCCGGGCCCCCACACAGGGACGGATCGTACCCAAGGCCGCCGAAAAGAGACTCACGAGGCCTGCCCCTCCCCTCCCCGTAATTAACGCTAGGCCCAAAGTAGTGTACATGCATGGGCTGACCCCTCAAAACCGAAGAAAAAGGAAGGGAGCGGAAGGGAGAGTAGTGGTAGGGGTATAGGCGATGGTATCGTTATCGCACGCGACTGCGAGGCACTAGCAGCATGGCGGACACCTTCAAGAATGTTTTTTTTTTCCCTTCGCCCTTCGCCCTTCGTGGCGCGTGGCGCGGGAGGAGGTTGTTCGGAGGGGGGATGCAGTTGCCGGGGCAGGTAGGGGCGGACCCTGCGGAATCCTTGGACACCCACGGGAGGTGGGAAATAGTGGTTAAAATGAGTGAGTGACCGAGCTACGGCTACGTCTCATACCAGTGGACCTCCGAACACGCCACCAGGGCCGCACGCGGAGCTCGCTCATCGCTCACGGTGTCCCTATGTCGAATAATCAAGCGGGTGCTTGATCGTGTCAAGTCTCAATGGGGCAAGCTAGGGCATGGAGTGAAGAGAAGTCTTGAGAGAGGGGGGGAAAGGGCGCGCTATATCGCGACGACGGCCCACGAGACACCACCCCATATCACTCACTCACCAACAAGAAAACTCCGTAAACTAACGCAACATCGCACAAACAAACCAACGAAACAAATAAGGACAAACGAACAAATTCGGCGTGCAATGCGGCGGAGCTTCGAGGCAACTCATTGGCAAAAACAAAACTCACTCAATTCTCTTCACACAACGCATGGTGGAGACACCGCATCCGCATAGAGTCTAGAGTATATAAAATACTCTGGATGCGACACCCTGTAGCACCGAATGGCACGGCGCCGCGAGATGGGCGCACATGCCTTCCCCCCCCCTCCCCCCTCCCCCCGTTTCCTGCTCGAATCCCCCGTTTCCGCTGGCCGCTGGGGAGCCTTTCTCTCCCTCTCTCTGGAAACCCGTCGCGCTGCCAGCAGCCAGCAGGCCTTTTGCAGAATTTTGTTTTTTTCTCGGGGTTTCATCCAGCTTTACTCGGTAGTCGAGCAAGGGAAACCCCCGGAGTGAAACCCGTGTGAAACCATCGTGAAATCCCTCTACTCCCTCTCTCTCTCTTCTCTCTCCCCCCCCCCCCCCCCCCCCCCCCCCCCCTCTCCCTCTCCCTCTCTCTCTCTCTCTCTAGATAAGAGAAGAGAGTCGTTATAGGTGAATCAGATGAAGGATAACGCGCGGCCACAAAACCACCAGCAATTGAAGGTGAGAGCTTTAGTTTAACGTATTTGCAGCCCCGCTTAACGTAGTTGCAGCCCCGCTTTTCTCTCTGTCCGGTGTGCCTCTCTCGCGGGAGGAGGAGGAGGGGGAGAAGGGGGACGGGGAGGGGGAAGCCCTCGCGAGGGACGGAGGGAGGCGTTTTCCCCTCGATGAGTTTCTCGAGGGGCTCGAGGGAAGAATGCGGCTGGGGTGCCCTCGGCGGCCGAGGGCCGGCGGTGCCTCTCTTCCTCTCATCTCCTTTGGACCTGGGGCATCGCGTGAAGCAGTATGAGCGAGAGTTGTACCAACTGCTCCAGCCCCTCCGCTCTCTCTCTCCCGCTGAGGCGCACGCCGTCGGTGCCGAAAAGACCGTCAGAGCGCTCTGCCGCGCGTGGGAGGCAAACGTCGCCGCCCTTCGTGCTCTTCTCCCTTCCTCTCCTTCGTTGACGCTCGCGCTGCCGCTGCCAGGAGCGGTGGTGCAGTCACCACCGGGAGCGCAGCAGACGCCCAGTTGGGAGGCGCCGCCCGTCGAGTATGCAGACATGCACCAGCTCATCGCGCACATCGCGAGAGACTGGAGCGCATGGGGCGCAGATGCCAGGCGCAGGACGCACACCCCAGTGCTCAACACGATCCGTGCGCATAGCTTGCGCTGGCACTGGTCGCGCGGCCGGTCCACTGCCAGTCTGCGTGTGCTCGTGCCAGGTGCGGGAGGTTGCCGACTTGCCTGGGAGATCGCCAGACGTGGGCACCACGTAGAGGCAAGCGACTCGTCGGACGGGATGTTACTGGCCGCGCACACGATCATTACTTCTTTTCGCAGTCCACCTGCTCGCTGTGCCAACGCCACACGGAGACCTCGTGCAGGCAGAATCCGGCTGGCGGCCCAAGAGCCAGCATGCGAGCTGGCCTGGCCACTCGAACTCTTTCCATTTGCGCCTTGCGGTGGCGGTGTCCTTCAGCGCCAGGCTTGTCTGCAACCTGCCATCGTGCCTGATCAGCCGATTGAGCACGCGTGTTCACACAAGGTCCAACTTGTCCTTCAATCCGCCAGCTTTCTGTCCTACTACGGAGTGCACGAAGCTGGACTCGCAGCATGGGACGCGATCGTGACCTCTTACTTCCTCGATTGTTTGGCCGACCCTGTGGCTGCCGTAAGGCGAGTTAGCCAACTTCTCGTGCGGGGGGGGCTGTGGATCAACATGGGGCCATTGCAGTGGCATGTGCCATCGGCGGGGATGCTGCGGCTAAGCTGGGAAGAACTTAGAGCGCTGCTCGGCCTTCATAGCTTCAAGCTGCAACGCTGGCGGATACTGCGCCGTGTTCCATACCTCTCCCATCCCAAGATGCGATGGCTGCTCAGCGCATCAGAGCACTGGCATGACGTGCTGTTCTTCGTTGCTATCAAGGAGTGACCGAGTTTTCGTGTGGTCGCCTTCTTCTGTATGCAAGTCGCTCTCCCTTCTCTGTCATTGTCGTCTTTGCTGTGCCTCTGGTCTTTCTTTGTTGTTTCATATCTTCTGTTTTTGGAGTCCACTAGGACGGGCCGTGAAGCAATGCCTGCCTCACGTTCGATTGCTGCATGTTGCAGGTTCCATCTCATGTTCTTCTTTCGAGTCCTTAGGAATAAGAGCTGACTAGCCCTAGGCCCGTGTTGTCCTTCATTGAGCTGGGTTGTCTTGCGTCGTGCTGTCGAATCCGCAGGAGCAACTAACTTGATAGCTTTCTGGTGGTGCTTGTGCTTGCGGCCAAATCAATGCGCAATGCTTATAACGTTATTGTTGCTAGCTGGTGCGCGCCGTTGTGCCCCCTTCCTCGCTCGTGGCTCGTGGCCTAATCAGCTAAGTTTATTTGCAAGGCCGCGCGCGTGGCGAGATTATCAAGAAGTTTTTAAAGTTCTCCCATGGGGTGGGCACGAGCCCCCGAGCTTACATGTGAAAGACAGAGACGCCTTCTTTCTACGGGCTACAGAGAGCCCAAAAACAGCCGTCTTTGCCGTCGGTCTTTCTCTTTCTGGGGGTCATGCATGACCCGGTAGAGAAAAGGCAGTCCACGTGTTCCGTGTGCCAGGGCGCCAGCGCGGGACAGGCAACACACGGGCGGGCGGCATGTGTGTGTGTGGGTGGGTGGGGGGGCATTCCTGCAACTGCTACACTACACACTGTACACTGTAGCATTGTGCAGCGATGTACCCGTAGAGCCAGTAAGCAGTAAGTAGCTACACTATACACTCACACCTACACACCTACCTACTACCTTCCTACGCCTACTACTACTACCACCTAAAAAAATATTCTTGAAGATGCCTACTACTTTGCTATCCTCCGCCCCGCGCCTTGGGGGCTGCCCCTGACATCGCCCTTGCCCCACCCTCTCTCCCCTTTCGCACGCCCCCTCGGTCCTTTTTGTTCGGTTTCGGGGGGTCGACCCATGTGCACCACTTTGGGTCTGGCGTCAGGGGGGGGGGGGCCTTTCGGCTCGCCGTTGCTGTGAGGCGCTTTGGGTTGCGACTCTTTGTGGGGGCCCAGCCTTGCGGCTTTCCCCTATGGGTGGGTCTTTAGGGAGTTTCTCCTCCCTTGTAGCCAGGGCGCTATCCCTGGTCGCTCGCATGTTCCTTGTTTTCTTGTACGAGGATGTGTTCGATCTCCAGTTTCTGCGTTGCTATCTTTAGGGTATGGCTTGGTGCTAGTGTGTCGTTGTCTATTACGTCGAATAGAGGGCGGAAGTCGTTGGTGTCTATCCGTTTTTTTGGTTGTCGGCCCATGTCTGCTTGGGCTCTTCTGGCCGCGTCAGTGGAGTTGCCGAAATGCGCTGCCTTCACTAGTGCGGTGTATCTCGTCAGTATTCTTTTTTTGATTTGTTTGCTATCAAATGTTATGTTGTCGAAGTGTACTCTGTAAAAATCTGTTAGAATGTATTTCCATGCTAGGATGGGAGTGACACCACTCTCCCGCGTCTAGGGGGGGCCCGGACGCCCGGACGGCGGGGTGGCGATCGCCATATAAGAATGGATCGGAAAGACATAGTACTACTAGTTGTTTCTTCGGTAGTGGTTATTCCGGGTAGACTCATTCTAATAAATGCTACAATAGGACAGGAGACAGCGTCATCAGCCTCAATTTATCTAAGTGCGCAACCTAACAAAAGAAAGGAGGAGATCAAACTAATACACGCCTCGGCGGTAAGGCGTGGAACAGGGGCTTGTAAGCACTAAGTACTTAGAAGTAGATAGTGACTCATGGCTAAGTACCTACTTAAAGATAGTGCCCGCAGCTAAGTACTTACTTCGAGATAATGCCAAAGTCTAGCTAGTTAACTTAGATAACTGAGATATCTAGATAATTGGTTAGCTATTTTTTATTTTTATTTTTATTATTTGTTTGGATTTGGCTTTATTGTTTACTGTTTACTCTTTGTTGAGCCATTGTGCGCCCGCCCACGCCCACGCCCTCCTCGCCTTTTCTCCGCTCCCATAGCCCCCTCTATTGTCTAGTAGTACGAGCGACATGACGATGGCATCCGAGGAAGTGGAAGCTGAGGTGCTTGATGATTTGGAGCGGTACTTGATACTTGAACCTGCCGGCTGAAGACGAAGACAACTTAGACCTCGGCGTGTTAGTGTTAGCACGGTACAGGCCAGCGGGCCGTTGCGCCTCGAGTGCTGAACAAGTAGTAGTTAACTCAGTTAATTGGCCTTCGGGCGCTGCGCGAGGCAGTTAGTAACTACATGGCGCCACTCTAGGGGCAGTTAGTGGCAGTTAACTAAGTTACCTAGGTAACTGCCTTACCTAGGCCCTAGCCTTGCCCACGGGTCTCGCGGTCTCGCCTCATCGATCAGCGCCAGATCTGGCACTGTCAGAGGGAGGATGGCCGCGTAGGCAGCCTCAACGCGGAGGCTCGTCAGCCACGATTGGACGGCCGCGCCGGTGAGCTGATCCTAGTTCTCGATGCCGAGTTCGAGAGAGGTAAGGCGAGAAGCATTCAATCATCGCCATCACATATGAAAAAGCGTTCAATCCCCCACCCTCCACCACAGACGAGAAGCATTCAATCATCGCCATCACATATGAAAAAGCGTTCAATCCCCACCCTCCACCACAGACGAGAAGCGTTCAATCCCCACCCACCACAGATGAGAAGCGTTCAATCATCGCCATAAGATATGGAAAAGCATTCAATCACCACTAGTGTTCCGCTCCGAAGTCACGCCTATATGTAGACAGTGTAGAAGAAAGTCGGAACTACAAGTTGCCTTTCATTAATTGTAAGCACTACAGTAAGCACCGACACATCAAGAATTGACTATGGACGAGAGACAAAGACTCATCCAGGAAGCAATCCAAAGGAAGCAACAACTCATCCAAGAATTGGCGAAAGGATATCAGACCGTCAATAATAACGCACAGACATTCATTCAAGAAGTAGACAAACATAATAAGAAGGTGCTAGACGACATGTGGAGGAAAAAAGAGCAGTATCCTCCCCCATTATACACACAAGAAGAAATCTGCATCGAAAACAACGTCAGCTGCGACAACATTCCGGACCCCATCGCCGCGCAGTTCTGTCACAACCAGAAGAGGACCATACCCGCAGACAAGAACAAGCCGAAACAAGCAGAAGAGGATACCCACATACCCGCCGACTTACGGGATCTCTCCATACTATCGGAGTTGAAAAACAGACAGCTCTCAGAAGCCAAATCCAATAACGGGATGGCTACGCGGTCGCGTGTCGGTCACGCCGAATTAATCAAGAAGCTCTGCCAGATCGATCGCATGTGTGACCCGAACTACATCGAATGGGTGAAAGAATGCAAACTGCTACAGCGACCGGTACAACAATCACCAGAAAGACGACCAAAGGTCGCCGAGTCGTTTTGCGGAGTCGTTTTGTGGGTGCACTAGCACGTCCCATGCTGCAAGTGCGTTATGGGAAAGTGCACATAGCAGCTCCTACTCCGTACCTGGAGTGCGAAAGTGATCCAATCTGAGGATGTAGTGGAATACACCAATGCGGCGACTCAGGGGCCGAATAGACCCCTAGCCACGTCCATGCTGAACTAGCGTGCATGCAAATGCTTCTGGCTGGGTCTCAAGGCATGTGGGGGATGGAGGAAAGTGCGCTTCTAGAGTGGTTTTGTGTCCGCATAGCGGTTTCGTACATAACGTTATCTAGTAAACAATATCAAATCACTATCAGCAATCAACTAGTCTACAAAAAAACCCACGTTCCCAAAGGTATCTAGTCCCAATCACTATCAACAATAAACTAGTCTACAAAAAAACTCGGGATAGTCAAGTCCCAATAAACTAGTCTACAAAAAAATAGTCGACAAACAAATCCGGTATAGTCACAAAGTTATCAATACCCAATCAGCAATAACTAGTCTACAAAAAAATACAGCAAAGTCCCAAATAACTGCCGAACCAATCATTGACGAAACCTAAGCAATCACAAATAACTGCCCAAGACCACAACATGCAATCACTTACCGAGTCACATAACTGCCCAAAACCAAACCACTCAATCACTACCCAGTCACATAACTGCCAAGTCCCGCAAATCCAACTTGGTTTTGTGCCCGCATAGCGTTTTCGTACATAACGTTATACAAATGGGTGCGTGGCCTCGACTAACCTTTTTTTGCACATCACTCCATGCGTTTTTCGTGCATAACGTTATCCATCAGTCCACCCCCATCCGACACAAACAGAAAGCATCAAACACACATAGACCATATAGGGGGCTCTATGATGAGGGTCCCATCCGGACTTTCAACACATTGGGGGTCCATCACGTCACAAATCCACTCGGTATGCTTCGAGAGGCGAATGTACATCTCAGGCGAATTCGGTTCTTCACAATTCTCGCTCAGGACATAACTAGCAATTCCTATCACGACATTGTCTTCAGTCGTGATGAGAGGCCCTCCAGAGTCTCCAAAGCATGCATGTGTCTGTTCATCCTCGACACAGTGAAATTCCGTGGCATTGGAAAAAAAACTACACTTACTATCGGTGAGTATGTCTATGTAGGCATGCCTTGTAAGGAGAGTGGGAAGGATGTTCCCATTGGAGCGTGTATTACCGTTACCAACGATGATACCAGTAGACTGAGAAGGAAAGGAACGACTTGGCAGTTTAGCAGGTTCCACAAGGTAGACAGGTTGTGCGAGTTGGATGATTGCAAGATCATTATGTGGGAAGTTATAGCCGTGGTGGACTGTGATGCTCTTTGGGATCCTCGACTGAGTGATTGTGAAGGGGAGCTGCTTGGACCTCCATGTGACTTTGAAGCCTGGGTATCCTCTGACGCAGTGTGCAGCGGTCAGTACCCAAGAGGGTGCCATGAGTACACCGCCACAGAAGGATAAGCCGACGATTTCAAGAGAGACGAAGAACTGGTAATCCCCAAGAGGGGTGATTCCCGCGCCAACGATACGCGGCTGTACTGGACTAGCCGTGATCGCGGTGACACAAAACAACAGCTTATAGAGCTCCATGCTGCCTTTGGGGTGTCCCTATACTTTTTAGTTTCCCTCCCTCTGCAAATTTGAGACCCCACGCCTACAAACGTAGACTATGGACACAGCCACCGCTACCACAGCAACCACACTGCCTATGAGGACACCGACCGCCACCATCGGTGTCATTCTGACAGGGGGAGACGGAGGCTCCATAGGAGAAGTGGGAGGAGGAGAGTATGGTGACGGAATAGATGGTGGGAGCTTCGGAGATGGATGTGGATTGTACGGAGGTAGATGGGGGGAAGGTGGTGGTGGTCGATGCGGTGGTGGTGGTCGATGCGGTGGTGGAGAGGGAGGATATGAAGGGGGTGGTCTAGGCGGGAAGACGGCTTTTGATGAGATGGCAACCGCTCCTAGATTGAGCCTGCTCACTAGATCGTTGATGTTTCGTGTAAACTCCTGCTCTAGCTCACTAGCCACCGCGTCCAACGTGGATCCTTTAGCGACTTCTCGAGTGGATACGATAGTTATAAAGAGTTCATAAGCGTACGTGTAATTCGTTACCACGAATCCCCCCTGAGTCTCTGCAGCCAATAGGTCAGTGCTCGATATGAGAGGAGATGACCGGACGATCTCTCCACGCTGAAGAGAACCCATAAGTATAATACTGGTAGGTGTAGCCTGTTGATCTACTTGACACTCCGATGCACAGAAGTTTACCAAGACGGATGGGTCCAGATTCTGCCCTATGATGCGATCCACAAGGAAGACTTCCACATGTGTGTAATTGTTTTGGAGCGCATCAAAGATGGGATCAATGGGCTGGCCTTGTAGTGCCGAGGCATCAAGGACCATTCGTGCCCGTACGCGTCGTGCGGAGGCGGTCTATCACAACTTGGCCGCCGGTGATACGCTTGAGAAACTCAACGGCCAGTTCAACATTATCGAGATGTTTCCAGACACACACATCTGTGTCAAATGATGCCCATGTTGGTGTCATAACCAAATAAGGCATTCATTTGGCCCGCCAAGGGGCCTTGATTTCTACACAGGAGCGTGCGCCCAATAGAACGCCTTAATGCCAGGACGCCCCTCCATGTAGTTTACGGTAGATACTCATGAGAGTGTTTGATTAGAGTCCTCCGAAAAATGGGATAACCAAACGTTGACAAATGGACAAAGGACGGAAAGAGAGGCGCACAGTGGGCCAACGTGGCACCATCAAAGTCTTACTCCCGAGTCTTCCACACAGGAGCGTGCGGCCAAATGAACGCTTATTGCCTTAGGGCGGTCAAACAGTGTTTTTTTATAAGGGGTGAAAAAATGACCATCTCAGAATTGAGGAAATTTGAGGATTTTTCACGGTAGAAAGTTCCCAATACACCCAACTAGCACATATCCGGGGTCCATTAGGACCCGGACCCCCCCCCTTGGGCCCCAACAACAAAACGTAATCAAAAAAAGACAGAAGACGCTAAAATCGCAAAAGCTTGAAAAGCTCAACTTCAAGTCGAGACCGGGCGGGCTGCGTGCCCGTTTTCGACGATCCATCAGGATGGGAGACCCCGCCAGATACCAAATACACAGGTCCCACCCGCATGGTGGGGGCGGATCGCACCATTTCTTGGCGAAGATTTTCGTAGCGTCAGGTAGCCCCCCCCGGAGCTTTTTTATTGGGCACCGCGCCACGGTCAAAAAATGCAGCCCAACCCTTACTAATAGTTAAAAAGCCCCTGTTTGACCGCCCTAAGAGAGGGCGAATCCTACGTTGGAGGGGCGGGTCGGGATGGTCAGGGTGGGGCCTCTGATAGCTAGGGTCCAGGGTAGCCGCGTGCGCGCGCTGTGATATGCTGGGTGGGCTGCGCGGGCAATGATGCCAGAGGGTCAGGGGGTGGTCGGACTCTCGGCAGCCCGACACGGCGCTGCATCGGGCGGGAATCATAAATAATGCCGAATGTCGAATGTCGTAGTCGTAGCTTAGATATAAATATAAAGGATAAAGGAACCGATCCCCCCGCGGGCGCGAGCGCCAATTCTTTACTCTTTACGGGTAGAGCGTGAGCGCGCGTGACGGAGGGGGCGAGAGGGGGAGCGAATCGCACCATTTCTTGGCGAAGATTTTCGTAGCGTCAGGTAGCCCCCCCCGGGAGGGTTTTTATTGGGCATCGCGCCACGGTCAAAAAATGCAGCCCAACCCTTACTAGTCGTTAAATAGCCCCTGTTTGACCGCCCTACAAGGGCGTCGGGCGTGGGGGCGTGGGGGGGGGGGACGCCCGTGCCCACCAAATTTCGATCAAAAATGTTTTATTTGGAGCCCAACCCCATTTTGACCACAAAAAAATCTCGAAAGCCTGGCGTTTGCCAAATTGGAACTCTTCACGTTCACGGCGAGCTCGTCACCCACTCCGAGCCAGCCTCCCCCCCCCCCCCCCCCCCTCTCTCCCTCCCACCTCCCGATCTCTCCTCTTTTCCTGCCTTCTCTCTCTCTCTCTTTCTCGCTCCCTCCCACTCTCTCCTCTCCTCTCCCTTCCCCCTCTCTCTCCCCCTCCTCCCCTCCCCGCCCCTTCCCTCCTCACCATGGCCGAGTATTGTACTTCTCAGCTTTTTTGAAAGTACTTATAGCAGCTTCTTCCACCGCGCGTTTTTCCCAAAGAAGAAGAAGAGGTTGAACTCCTCCCTCAGAATCAAGCCCCTCATCATCCCGCGAACAAATGAAACGGCCGTCGTTCTTTTTCCTCTTCACACTTCCCCTCCTTCACCACTTCACCACACGCGCCGTGATCTCTTTCTTTCCATGAAACGTCTGGAGAAGTAACGTCTAGGTGCCTTTCTCTCTCTCCCCCCCCCTCTCTCTTTCCCTCTCCCTCCCTCTCTCTCTCCCTCCCTCCCTCTCTCTCTCTCTCTCTCTCTCTCTCTCTCTCTCTCTCTCTCTCTCTCTCTCCCTGCCTCTCTCTCTCTCTCTCTCTCTCTCTCTCTCTCTCTCTCTCTCTCTCTCTCCCTCTCTTTCTCCCCTCCCCCCCCCCTCTCTCTTTCTCCCTCTCTCTCCCCCCTATCTCCTCTGCTTCGAGAAAAGAGAAGAAGAAGAATCTACGCCCCCCCCGCGGCGCCACCAGCCGCGCCTCTCCCCCTTTCTACTATCATAGTATCTTCATCATCTCTCCTCTCTCCCTCTGATCTCTTTCACGCCATTCTGGTTTCTCTCTCCTCTCTCTCTCTTACGTACTCGGGCTCCTTCTCTTCCTTACACTTCGGCGGGGGAGGGCCGCCACCACAGCGCCTTCCCCCCCTCTCTCCCTCTCTCTCTCTCTCCCCCCCCCCCCTCTCTCTCTCCCTCTCCCACCTCCCGATCTCTCCTCTTTTCCTGCCTTCTCTCCCTCTGTTTCTCGCTCCCTCCCACTCTCTCCTCTCCTCTCCCTTCCCCCTCTCTCCCCCTTCCCCCCTCCCCGTCCCTTCCGTCCTCACCATGGCCGAGTACTTCTCGGCCATCCGGCTCGCCGGCTTCAGCCCAGTCAAGATGGCCGCTAAGCCTCCACGACTCGATCCCCAAGCGGATGCCCCTGAGGGACCAGTGGTCCAGCCAATCGGGGAGCCCCATGAGATAGAGTATGCCTCCTGCTGCTGGCTTCCCGCAAACACGTGGACGGAACTGCCACTCTGCGGTCGATTCGAGTGCACACACGACTCGACGGTCTACGAGTTTGAGCTGCCGCGCTGCACCTCGCTCAACCTGCCAGCCTGCAGCTGTCTCCTCCTCCAGGTAGGCGATGAGCCCATGCCTGCTCCCTCTGTACAGAGGGTGGAGTGCTGATCTACGGTCTGGTGCCCCCAATGCGCAGGCTCCCGGGGTGGGACCCGATGGCACGGACGCGGTTCGGCCTTACACGCCGATCTCCGAGAACTGCATGCTGGGCAAATTTCAACTGCTGATCAAGCGCTACGAAGGAGCTGCAGTATCACAGTACATGTACCGTCTCAAGCTGGGCGACAAGGTGCGGTTCAAGCACATCAAGTTCAACGTCAAGAAGCAGTATCCATTCCCCGGCGTGCGCACGGTACGCGCCGCACCCGCCGCGAGTGGTCCTAGAGCCGGAAGTCGACCACCCGTTGGGATTCCACGCCTCCCAATCGCGTTTGCGCAGCTGATTCGTCTCTTCCTTATCGCTGCGGACTTGGTCCCAACCTGCAGATATCTCTGGTGTGTGCAGGCTCCGGAATCACACCCGTCTACCAAGCTCTCCTCAAATTGATGAATACTCCTGGAGACACCCGGCAGGTGAGACGGTTGGCTGTGCTCATGCCAGAAAGTGGGGGGTGCATCTCGCCGTTTTACGTTCGTGCGCCTTCCGACGCCAGCCCAACAATGACCCATTGGGTCATCATCGCAGGTTGTGCTCCTGAACGGGAATCGGGCAAAGGAAGACATGCTGCTGTTCGAGGAGCTGCGCGAATTCGCGCGCCTCAACCCGAATCGGCTTACTGTGGTGCACTGCTTCAGTCAAGAGCCCCTCTCAAACGGTGAGCACGGGCTCAAGACCAATTTGTTTCCAACGATGGGTATGCAGATGGACCTCAGACCTGACGCGCACCGCCTCCCCGGTACCAATAGGTTTCTGCTCGACTGACGAGTACATCGTGGAACACGGTCGGATTGACGAGGACAAAATGAGGCGATACCTATTCCCTCCAGCAGATGACACATGCGTGATGGTCTGTGGCCTTCCCATTATGTATGACCTCTGGTGCGGGCCCAGAGCAGAGCCGGAGTTGAAGGAAGGGACCGTTCTGCATCGCCTGGGTTACACCTCCAAGATGATCGCAAAGTTGTAGTGCAATTAGGAGAGAATATCATTGAGCTGGAGGCACGGTAGGCAGCTCAGGGCCACTTGCTTGTGGCGCCGACGTTGCCTGTCTGCACGAGAAACTCGCTATCAGCTGGGTAGTCTGCTTCATAGGTGCAGGCGGCATGGTACCCTCGTCCTCTCTGCCGAACTACGTGGCCATTAGTGCAGATGATCTCGCCGCTTTTTCGCTCCCGTCGATTCTCCAGGAGCGCCATACTTTCCGGTGTCCAATGTGCCACGTGCAACATGTTCATTTTCTACAACCATTCATTTTGTGCCCTGCCACTTTTTGTGCCCACAATGCGTTGGCCTGTCCACAGACTCGCTTTCTTTTCGATAGAGCGCGCATCATGGCGCATTAGCTCCAACGTTCCGGATGTGCGATGTGCCCCCAGTACCAGTACCAGTGCTAATCGTGGGCTCGTGGTCGTGGCCGGCAGGCGTAGTCGGAAATGGTGGGTTGGCGTCCGTGGCGGTGAGCCGCAGGCCGAGCGGCAGCACCGCTAACGTCCACAACAACATAGCCATAACCATAACAAAGCGTAAGCTCAGCCCAAAAATAAGCGAAAGGCGTCAAGCCGCCGCTAGTGTCGCCAGTATGTGCCTTAGCAGTATAATAATAATGATGATAAAACATTCGAGCGTCAGTACCACTACTGCCACTAGCCCGGTACTATCACGACGCTCCTCAACGCACCTGCCCAGACGCCTTGAGGTGATGGCACAAGACACATACACATATGCATCCCTACAAATCACCCCTCTTGCACCCCTCGCAAACCCCCGGCTCCCATTGTAACTCCCCACAAATTACAATGAGGGGAAACCTAGTGAGGGGGAGGGGGGAGGTCAGCTCGAGGGCAGGCCCATCGCGAGTGTGGGAGTGCGAGTCTGTCAGAGCAAGGCTGCTCTCACTCTTGGAGATATTACTTGCGAGGGCGCGCCGGCAGCTAGCGCGGAACGCGGTTCTTGTGGGGAGCTCATGGAGCTTTCCTTGGGGCCCATGTTGGAAGTGACTACGGGCATGGCGATCGAGGCACGATGCACGGAGGGTGCGGAAGTGCGGAAGGAGGCTTGTGGAGGGTGGTGGCAGGCGATTGGGGGCCTAGGCGCGTGCTTGACTTGTATTGACAATGTATTGACTCGTTGACTCGGGGTATAGACTTGGAAACTCTGTATAGACGAAGCTGCTACAAAAACACTCACGAAAAAACCAACACCCGACGACCTTGGGCTCAGAAACTAATGTTGACACCCCGGAATCATAGGATGAACAAACTCCTCCCGCGCGGCGGAGGCTGAGGTCGCGATCGCTCGTCATGAACAAACCCCATCCGACTACATACTAATGCAACTTTGCACTGCTGCAACTGTGCGTTCCATGAGTGCTAAGCACCGCCCCGTTTCCACCGGTTTACAATGAAGTTTCTCACTACCAACCATCGTCATAGAAGGCGGAGGCGAAAGTCTAGGATGGACCGCGGCACTGTTGAGATGTAGCACCCAATGCCACCGAAGAAGTCGAGTGTGATGCCGGCCTCGTGCTCCCGTTCGCGAAAAAGTAGCTCATCCGCGTAGGGGCCAAATCCACCGCTAAAGGGGTAGCCGAAGGCGTCCGCTCGGCCGAAGCCGTACAACACGCCGCGATCATCGCCGTGACTTTCCTCGACGACAGCCACGGTGTGGGTCCGGCCGCCGGCTGCGGCCATTACCCGCACGCCTCGCAAAGCCTCTACTGCCTTTGGCTGCCATTGTATGTGCTGATCCCCGTGCCCGAGTTGCCCCATCCCGCCCTCGCCCCACGTGTAGAGCAGCCCCGTGCTGGTGACGGCACACGAGTGACAGCTACCACAAGCGATGCGATTGACGCGAGCGTCCGCGAAGGTCGGCATCCGTTGTGGCGTCTTTGCATTGGTCACACCCTGCCCCAGCCCGAGCGAGTACGTCTTGACTCCCCCCCAAGAGAAGACTTGGCCCTCGTCTGTGAGAGCTAGGCAGTGGTAGATGCCCGCCGCGACACTCGACACCTTTTGCAGCGTCTCGATCGGCCGCGGGACGTGGCACGATTGCGGGTCGGAATCGCGACCGAGGCATCCGCCCAAGTGCGATCCAAACGAGAAGACGCGCCCATCGTCAGTCACCGCAAACGTGCACCGCATGCCGGCTGCGATGGCCACTATGTGGTGGTGCGCGAGTGCCTCGACCACCGTAGGCGGGGCGAACCCGCTCCTGGGCCGCCGATATCCCAGGCCACTCTCAGGCACCTCGTTGTCCCCGTCATTCTCTGCGGGCGGCGCCGGCTCGCCCTCGAGGATGAGCTCAACACTCCATGTGATGACTGCGCCGGCATTTGTAAGCGCCACATGATGCGACGGTCCAGTTGCCACCTCTATCACACGATGGCCACGGAGGCCCTCAACGAGCGCTGGACCGAACTGCGTCTCCGGTTCGCCTGGCCCGGGCCGACCAAACAGTTGCTGCGCGTGCTCCGTCCGCCAGCCCCACATGTAGACCTCGCCGTCCGACGTGGCTGCCAGGCTGTACGAGTCGGTGGCAGCGACGTGGCGGATGATCTTGCCAGCCATGACAGGCAGCGGAGTGGGCATGACAATCTCCCGCTCCCAGCTGGACGTCCACATCTCGCGCGAGAGGCCGAGCACGCCCAAACTGCTGCAAAAGTCGTCCTCCTGAGAGCCGCAGCTGCAGAGCACACCATCGGCACGCACGAGCAGTGTGTGCTGCTCTCCAGCGGCGATCGACCAAAGCGGACGGTCCTGCCTTCGCTCGCACCAGAGGAGAAATGCAATCCATCCGGGAGCGTGGCTGGGAAGCTGTTGGGGTATGGCTCTTCCCAACGCCTGCGATCGCAATCTCAGCGCGAGCTCGAGGGGAGAGAGCTCTGGCCTTTGCGAGGGTCCCCCTCGAAAGGCACGGGAGCAGAGGGAGAGGCGGGAGAGATCGGCCGTGCGTAGCTGGAGCAGCACGTGGACTAGGACGTCGGGAGGGAGGTGGAGGAGAAGGGTGGGCCGGGGAGCGTCGTACATTCCGTGGGGGAGAGAGGGGGCGGGGGCGGGGGAGAGAGAGAGAGAGCAGGAAGAGAAGGAGAAAAAAAATCTGAAGATTCAGGACTAACACTTACAAGTAGGTGGTAAAGAAATACGCTCGTTCACCTTTTTTTTGGGGGGGGGGGGGGGGTGAGTACATAGTTAGGAGCCTAGCTGTGAAACAGAGGAACAGTGTTTTTTTTCGGAGGTCAAAAACAGTGTTTTTCACCGTGTTTCAAACTCCCTCCTTTGTGGCCACCGTTTTTCGGTTTTCGGCGGGGGCCACAAAGGCCCCCTCCGACGGGGAGGTCGTTTGCCTTCATTTGGTACCCCTCGTTTCCCAATACGCGATGCGCCGGTACAAAAAAAATCCGATTGAAAACAAAGGCCGCTTATCGGTTCGGGTTCAGCTCCCGTAAAGATTGAACCCACAAGGCCCAGCAACATCAAATACAAAAAAGCTCGGTCCTAGGACACCGGGCCGAGCTCACCATGAGGGCGCTCCTGTGAGCAAGGGGATGCATGGTTACTAGTGCGTGCCCCCCCCTCGATGAAAATTCCAGCGGCCTCCTCGTCACGCATGACGTGGCCGCCGCGCAGCCGCATGCAGGACCTCTCCTCACACTTGCCTCTCTCCTGGCGCCGCGCACCGCCACCTGGCCGCTCGTGAGCTAGGAGGTCTCTAAAAAAATGTGGCCGTGAATACAACAAACAAATGACGGGCTTGGTGGGACAACTCTCGATACAAATCGAGAGTCATAAGGTGATGATGAAAGCTAGCGAAGATGGTATAGAGTTATGCGATCGCATGATTAATCTATTACTATTACAGAATATGAAATTGACTTCTAATATATTTCAAAATAGTATTAAAATCAATTCGGAAGTTGGTCAATTAGAACAAAAAAAATGCAGTATCGAGAACAAATCCGTTCAGCGAACGAGGCAATCCAACAACTCAGAAAACAAATACAAGATTTGGCAATGACCCCCGATACCACCACAAGGACTCGGTAAAGAGAGGTCGTTTGACTTGACTGTTTGAAGAGATAACCCGAACTGTTTTGGGTGGGGGGGTCGGCTTGTTTTTTGACGCGGGGTGGAAAGCGCGCGCAAAAAGCGCGCGCGTTTAGCTCGGGCTCTCTCTCTCCTGCCGCCGGTTCTCTCCTGCCCTGTCGCCGGCTCTCTCCAGCCCTGCCCGGCTCTCTCCTGTCCTGCCGCCGGCTCTCTCTCCTGCCGCCGGCTCTCTCCCCCTTCCCCTCCCCCTTGCCCTCCCCCTTCCCCTTCGCCTGGACTCGCGGTCGAGCGCGGCGGCTCGGCGGCACACCACAGAGGACCACAGACGGACCGTCCAGGAGAGGAGAGATGCAGACGGCGGAGGGAGACCCGTGCGGTGAGTGGCCGGTGGATGCGCTGGGCGGGTGGTGTGCGGAGGAGGAGCTGCGCCTGCCCGAGTGGCAGGCCGCGCGCGAGAGTTTGTCGCATCTGACGCACCGGCATCGGTACCTCGAGTTGCGTTGCGGCGCAGTGGAGGTGCGTGCGAAGTGCGAGCAAGTCCAAAGAATCAACGGAGGCACTGATGGAGGCCACCATGCTTCCGTTCGTTGTCACCTGAGACGTCATTGTGACGAGCTCATTTTGCAGCACCTGTACATGTACCTCAGCTTGTCCTGGGTGCTGCTTCGTCGGTTCAGCCGGAATTGCGTGATGACTTCGTCCTGTTCGCATTCCACGTCGTGCTTGTCAAGGTTAGTGTTGTGCCAGGTTTCGTTATTCCACTCCGTCGTCACGTCACGACATGTACCAGCGGCCTCCACGGAATTGCACGTGTAATCATACGATAGCGTGTCGGGTGTGGGTCGATTCAGTTTGAATTTGGCGATTGGCTTTGTACCACAATCGACATCGTGCTTGTCCAAGTATATCACGCTACCATCCGCCCTGATATCACTTGGTGTGGATTGCACTATGTTTGCTGGCACAGAAGCATTTGGGCGGAGGATGGTCTTCGCGGACTATCTGGCGCGCACATTCCAAGTGGACAGGATGGTTGTTCTTGCAGGTGACAACTGCGACTTCGGTGACCATCTTCTTGCAATGGGAGCAGCAGGTTTGGAGGCGTAGCTCAGAGACTTGAGCCTCTGCCTCTTGAACGGACAGTTTCATGGAGTGGTACTTGACTTCCATGTCCACATGATCTTGAGCTGCTTCTCGTAACAGTGCCAATTCTTCATCCATGGCCTTCACCTTGCGCGTGAGTGCCCTATTCTCGACTTCCATCGGATGAGACCGCCGCCTGTGATGGACGGGCGGTTCGTATCGCTGTGGTGCTCTGATCTTTCTCTTGCTCCTGGGTGCAATGTCATCGTCACACAGATCGACAACGTCTCTCGAATCCATACCAACGTGCCCAGGAGCTGCTTCTTCGTCGGAAGGAGGGGGGTCTAGTGCTGGCAGGGAAGCGGGTGGAGAGGGAGGGAGGGAGGAGGGAACAGGGCTGTGAACGGGTGGAGGACAGATGACAATGTATTGGTTGGAGCCATCGGGTTGTTCGAGGAGACGGAGGTCTGGGGAAGTGGGTCGAGAGCGGAGAGGAGGAGGATTGTGGAAAGGATGGACCACAATGGATCGTTCGACAGGAGGAATGGCATCAAGATAGGAGAGGAATGACGGGACAGAGGATTCCAAAGAGGTCATGGAACAGACAGAGCGACGCTTGCTTTGCAGTGGAAGGAAGAGGGGACAGTTCAGGGGAGGGAGGGGAGGGGACGGACGGAGAGGAGGGAGGGAGAGCGGGAGGGAGGGAGGGAGAGCAGAGCGGAGAGCAGAGCGGAGAGCAGAGCGGAGAGCAGAGCGGAGAGCGGAGCTGAGAGGGAAGCGGCGCGGCGCGGAGGAGGGAGGGAAGAGAAGCGCCCTCTCTGTGCAAACAACTGCCCAACTCCGACCGCCCCCCCCCCCCTCTCACCTCCAACTGCCCAACTCCGACCGCCCCCCCCTCTCACCCCCAACTGCCCAACTGCTCTGGATACAACTGCCCTTCGTGCTACCTTCCTCTGGATATAACTTCCCAACTGCCCGTGCACATACTGACTGCCCCTGCATCCACACACCTGCCCAAGTCTCAGCAAGATTGTCTTGCCGAGTACAAAAAAGAATACTCTTTGCTGGTGACGACGCCTTTCAAGACATCCACGTGATCGACAGCGACGCGAATCTACTTCAGAGAATCGATCCAAGCCGTCGGCAGAGCAACCTGTTGTTCCCCGAGCTCAGCGAGAAGATACGTGTATTCCTTGATGGAGAAGCGCAACACAAGCGCGCCAAGATGTCTTGAGGGAGACAGAGAACAAAGAGGGGACCTCGCCATTTCCGTTCCTCACCCTCCCCTCCCCCCCCCCCTATCCATGCCTTCCCAGACAAGAGTAGCACGCCAATGCAGGGGGGGGGGGGCTGTGGCGCATTGCGTTCAAGAAGGAGTGTGTCCCCACTCTTTGCGTGTGTGCCCGTCGTGCTCGCCTGATTGGTAGAACCTAATTGGCAGAACCTACGGGCCGTGACGGTCTTGGTGATGCACAGAAAATACAAGCAAGTTATATAATGTATGGGGTGTGGCAGCTCTGCTGCCACCCCCATGGCGGTAACTCCTACCATCTGTGCACCCCTCGGGGGCGGGCACATGACACAACAAACAAAATCCTTGGAGCTTTTGCTCCCTAGCGACGGGGCGACGGACGATCCGACGGGGGCGACAGTTACGCACAGGAATAAGGAGGGAATCTTTCGAAAACCCTTAAGTGAGTTGATGAAGACCGAAGTAAGATAGCGCCACGATATAATCCAATGGCCAACACCTGAGGGGGAATCAGGGTCACACAAGGGGGCGGTTCCTTGCACCGGCGACACCTGAACGCTGAATGAACGCTCGTCTTAGCCTAAACCTAAAATCGCTAGGGGCACGCAAGGAGGTAAGCCAGGTGAGGGGGCAAGCAGGCGACAAGGGAGGCGACAAAGGAGGCGAGGGCAAAGAGGGCGAATGGGCGAATGTAGGATCCTGCGACGGTGACTAGTGACTAGCCTGCAAGGAGGGGACATAGAAATGCAAACAACTTCGATCTAAAACAAAAAGGTCGATCGCGGATGCGACAATCGTGCGCCGCGCTAGCCGCCGGTGCGCCTTCTTCGCGACTCGTTCCCAAAGAGGAAACGAGCTTCGCTCCGACACAAGTACGGTAACAACGTATTTCGTATTTCCCATCGAGTAGAGATCTTCTAGCATCTGGGCTGGATCGAAACTATTAGTACGCGAGTCCGCGTCGCTCGCTCTCAGACCGGTGCAAGAGCTAAAAGTAGCCGTGAGATCTATTTTTGTACTTTGATCTGGTCGGTCTCTCTAGCGGCTTTTGGCGCCAAAATCCAGCGGGTGGAGGCGGTGTCCCGGCCGGGCGACCTTCCTGGAGAGAGTTCCCCCTCCTCTGATCCCCCCCCCCCCCGCCCCGCCTCGCCTCTCCACTGCCGCTTCCCCTCTCCTTTTGCCTCTGCCTTAGCCTCTGCCTCTGCCTCCTTGCCTCCCCCCCCCCCCCTCCTCCCCCTTCCCCCCTCCCTTCTCGCTCAGAGTCAGAGAGCGTGAGAGAAGAGGGAACAGCGGACTGCATCCACCGCACCCACCGCACCTGCTCCCGCTCGCTCCCGATCCTCACGCCTGATGGCGGTGGAGAATCTAGAGGTTGTGCCGCCCGGCTCCGCCGTCAAGGCATCCAAGCCGAGCGAGCCGCTCTCCGTTGGCCCAAAGACGGGGCCCGGGAAGGGGGGCTTCAAGCGCGTGCTCAGCAAGTGCGAGCGCATGAACCTTGCCGACCAGGTGCGCTGACCCGCCTTAGACGACTGAGCGCTCATACATGCCGCTCACGCGTATCGCACGCCGCCTCACACAGAAGCGGAAGAGGGAATCCGATCCCGGCGCCTTCTTCAAGCGCCAGCTCTCCAAGGCGGACAGGCTAGCGCTCAAGGACAAGCAGGCAGAGGAGAAGCTCAAGCAGCAGGCCGAGAAGCTAGCTGAGAAGGCACAGAAGGAGCTCGTACGTTCATCTCAAACGCCTCGCGCATGTTGCCTCGCGCTGGGCGTCGCCCGGGGACATGGGCTAGGCACCTACATTATGAGCGGAGGCGCAAACATCGGGTTCGCGCATGCCCACACAGGAGAAGCGAGAGAAAGAGGCTGAGAAGTTGACCAAGACCGAGGAGCGTCGCAAGAAGGAGGAGGAGAAGGAGCAGAAGGCTGCCGAGCGCGAGGCCAAGAAGATGGCCAAGGAGGAGAAGGCGGCGCTCCCAAAGAAGCCCATGACTGCGTTCTTCATTTTCACGGGCGACAGGTGCTCTCATTCACTCACACGCCCACACTATGACAAGTTGGTCGTGATTGGTGGCTGCGTGTCGCTCACACAACGCGTTGGTCGTGCAGGCGGGCTTCTGTGAAAGAGGCCAACCCCGAGGCTTCCGTGTCCGACATTGCCAAGCTGCTTGGCGCCCAGTGGAATGAGCTGTCCGAGGAGGAGAAGCAGCCATACGAGGAGAAGGCCGCTGCGGACAAGGAGCGCTACGCTCAGGAGGTGGAGCGACTCCTTCCCCTGATTCAGGCGCAAATCACTTGTCGCACTTTGCTGGCCCTTCGGTACGCCTCGTATGACTGACAGCCTGCCGCTGCATTCCTTCAGTGTGAGGCCGTCGGCATCCCTATCAAGGAGCCGCGGGGGGAGAAGAAGGGGCGTACCGAAGACGACATGGGGGGAAGGGAGAAGCGCCAAAAGGTAAAGGAGCCCAAGGTAGCGACGCGGCACCCTGCAGAGGTTAGCGTGGCCAAGCCGGCCATCCATTTCTACAAGCGCGAGCACCGGGCTGCCGTGGCCGAGGCTCACCCCGAAGCAGATCCGCATTCCCTAGTGCGCATGATGGAAGAGTCTTTCGAGGCGCTTTCTCACGAAGAGCGCGCGCCGTATGAAGAGCGGGCGGCGGCCGACATGGAGCGGTACAACTCCGAGATTGCGGCAGAGGTGTGCAATTTATTCCCGCGCAACTCCTTGTGTGATGCAGGGGATGGCCCGTCCGCATTCGCCCGAGCGTCCATTTCTACAAGGCAGCAGGTGTCTCATCACACTTCCCGTTCGGCTTGCATGTGTTCTCAGAATGAAAAGAGGGAGGCGGAGCGCGCAAACAAGAAGGAAGCCAAGGCTGCAGCGCGAGAGAGCAAGGCAGCCGAGAAGATGGCGAAGAAGAAGTCGGCCAAGGTAACAACTAAAGCCAACGAGGTGGAGCTCCGTAAGCCGACTGAAGAAGAGCAGGCTGTGCTCGATGCGGTCGAAGCGATGCGCAAGGCAGGTGTCGACCACGAGGGTGAAGTGTGCGGCTGGCGAATCAAACTCAAGCGGCGACCCGTTCGGGACGACGGCAAGCCCACTGGCGGACCTGTCCTGACAGTATTTCCTCCGGGCGAGAAGAAGGCGCTCTTGTCCGTCCTCAACATCAAGCGGAAAATGGGCATCCTTGGCGCGCCCCTGCACGACTCGGAAGACGCTAAGCCGGTGCAGGTCGCGTCTACGGATGGTGAGGCCGAAGACGAGGCAATGGCGGAAGAGTTGGCGAGGAATGAGACTGGCTCAGAGTGCGGCGACAAGTCGGCGTCAATGGACGACGATACGGCAGGCTCTGATGAGGATGAATTTGGCCATGTGGACGTCGAAGAAGACTGAAGTAGAAGGTAGGATCCTTCCGCGCGGCTGGGATTCAGTCTATGAGCGCGCCTTTGAGCGTCCACATGGCCAAATTCATAGACTCAAACGTCTTGGCGTTGATTTTCGGATCGCGCACGCCCTTCGCACATGCTGTGTGGGTACTACGAGAGCCCACCTAGGACGCTTGGCGCTCCGATGAGGCTGCCGGACCACTAGAGTAGTAAGTAGTAAGGAATAGCCGTGGAATATTGAAACAAAGAATTCTTGAAGGTGTCCACTACAAAAAAGTCTGCAGATTTGGGGCGAAACACCTACTTGGAGCCCGGTGTCCGGTGAAAAACTTTTAGCATATTCTCGCCTCGCGCGCGGCACTTGGGTTCGATGCTGTAGCCACGCCCCATTCCCTTCCTCTACCCTCGGCTACCCGCCTTGCGGCACTCCCCTTGTGCTCTACTTAGGGGCCTAGGATGTGTGGGGGGGTAGGGTCGAGCGGGGTGCACCTGCCCACAACGGGGTGGTTTGTCTGTCTTGATGTGTTGCGGATGCTGCGGTGTGGACATGTGGCTGAGGTTTGTACTCATCTTCAGCCTACCCTCGTCGTCTTCGGTGAAGATGGGTGTGCTAAGCTCTAGCGGGCTCTTGAGTTTAGGTTTATGTTTTCTTCCCTGGGCCTGAACCGCCGCGCGAGTACGCGAGTACGCACTAGGCTGTGGGTAGTGGGTATTCGTATTCGGCGGGGCAAGGCCCCTGACCAGGGTAGTGAACCTTATTGACGTGGATTCTAGAATAGGTATGTAGTGATATTCGTATGACTCGAATTCTATATCTGTCGAAATCTCTAATTATGTATCTGCACGCTCTTGCTATTATGTTGAGATTTTTGAAGTTCAAGCTGTCGGGGGTGGTCGCTTAGGGCGATAGGCGAAGAGTCTATCTTTCGCCCTCTGTTTGCACGGCTCGTGCTTGATGTCCCCCGCCCCTCCCCGCTTCTTTTGTTCATGCAATGCCTGCTAATGACCCACAGCCGCATCCACACCATCATGGCTACCAACACTCCCGGCTCTTAGGGCCAGGGTGCGCTATATGCCACGAATGCATGGGCGCACAAGCCCTGCTTGCCCGGGCCGGCCCGCGCCCCATTCCACCTCCCCTTCGTTCCTCCTCATCGGCCCAGCTGCTCGCCACTCACACACCACACCGGCACTCCTGCAGACCACATGCTACAAGGAGCGAGACTTTCTAAGAGGGATCGTTCGAGGGGGACTACGTATTATGCACAATCCGTGGCCACGGTGTCATTAGTAAGGATACAGACACCCTCATAGTTGCAATTGCCGAAGTCGCCCTTGAAAATCTGGGGCCCTGGGGAATCCTGCTGATTGACAACAGCTATCCCTATTATCATAGATGTGGCATGTAGACTCTCATCGAGCATTCGCAAGCCTCCGCATCGACGGCGGATTGATGGAAGAGTTACCTTTTGTCAATGCACAGCAACTGCCCCGTTTTCCAATTTCGTCGCAAGTTCTGCAAGAGAAACCTGCAGGTCACGTTGCTTTGCAATGAGCTGCCTTAGCCGCTGCCGTCCCGAGGTGGTCTTGTCCAATAAGCTGACAGAGTGGGAAGGCATCAATTTTCATCAATGAGACAATTGACATGGGAAACAGGGCTGTTGCAGAAGTATTCGCTGCTACTGATCCACCTATTTGCCCCCCCCGTGCACAGAACATCCGCTCCATAGTGCATTACATTCGTTGCGTCCCGCCGCCTACCTGTCCAATCTTTGCTGATGCTCCTCGTCCTCCTGCAGAGCCGCTTGGGCTTCCGGGACCGACCAGTCGAGGGGAACATGCGTAAGTGCGCTGGTCCCACACGACTCAAGCAACGTAGCCATATCGGACTCGCGCTCCACCGCTCGCGTGAGCATACGCTGCATCTCATCACGCGACTCAACCCACTCTTTCTGCTGCGCGCGCAGCGCCTCTCCGTCGGCACGCAGCAGCGCGTTTTCAGCTTGGAGCTCAGCGAGCTGCGAGACTGTTGCCGCCGCCAGCTTGCTCGGGGCGAGCCGGTTGCCCGTCTTGTGCGGCGCGGTCACGGCGAGCTGGTGCGTCCTGCTCTGCTGCGCCGCGTGGTTGCCCAGCCGGCTCACGCCGCCCTTGGCCACCGCCGGCCTGCTCGCTGAGGCGGTAGGCATCGCTCTCCCGGGTCGGACGGCGGAGAACCTCAACGTCGATTCGAATGAATGATTGGGCGGTCGATGTGAATTTTTTTTAGACATCCCACATAGCTTTCTCTACTTATGAGGGCGCGAGGGCGCTTGGCTCCGGCGAGAATTTCGAGAATTTTTTTTTGAAATTTGGGTCCATCATCGAAAAAAAATTTTGACCGAAATTTGGGTCACGCGGGAGCGAAATTTGCAAGCCCGCAGCCGGATGACGCCCGCGAGCAACCCATCATCGGCTGGCCCCTCGAGGAGGGGAAGCGGCCGAGATGCCGAGATCGAGATGGAGATGGGCCTTGACAGAAGACAGAAGGCAGAAGGCGAGGACGTGGAGGGCACCCTCTCAGGGCAGAGCCCTCGCCGGTCGCCGGGTCCCCTAGCTCTCCTGGGGCGACAAACCACAGCCATCCCGAGTTCGACAACATGCAAGTCTTTGCTGCTCCTTGTCGCAACATGTAGTAGCAGCGTATCAATCACCATACGCCCCGTAAGATTTGTTAATACTAGTTTTCAATTGGAACGAGTTTAGAACTATCGACAGATCGAAAGCAATTTTAAATCATGTATCAATAAAATAGTGGTCACGCCATATTGAAAGAGGTCTTCATCTGACGCGTCTACTGTCTACTGTGAAATTGGTGATTATTTTGGAAAGTCTCTTCAAGTCACGGAACGGAACCTGTCCACCCTGAATTTCAACCCTTTGGCGACAGTCGTCAGACGTGGGACAGCCCCCAGCAACGATACCACCGCAGGTGCTCCAAGCTTTTAAAGTATATCTGGAATCCCGAAGGTGGGTGGTTTCTAGAGTGGGTTGCGAGACCGGTCGGTGTGTCATGTGGCTGGGGAGCCCTCATCGTCTCGACGTCTTTGGTGACCTAGTACCCTGGATTGAAAATAAGACCAACGGCGCGACCCTTTGGCAGGTCAGGTCGGCCGTGTTGGCCTGGCCTCTCGACCAATAGTTATGCTGCCATGAGGGGTACGTGGGAATAATGTCCAAGTAAGGGGTCGATAAAAGTTGTATACATAAATATATAAGGGGACGGGACGGGAAAGTCCATCTCAAGATGGAACACCCCTATCTAAGCGGATAAAGGTACCCAGCTTTATAGGACGAGTCCTCAACTATCGTTAAAACGATAGGGTCATGGAGCGCGCGCCGCCGCCCGCTCTCGCTGCCGCTGCCCTCGCCATGATGGACGAAGAGCTCACGGACACGCCGTTGTCGCCGAAGCGACCGCGCCAGGACGACCCCCACAGTCAGGTGGGCACAGGAGCCGGCGGGCCGCGCCCGCGCACCACCGAGAACGGAGAGAGCACGACCAGCATGCTGGTTGTCAGCATGCAACACACACAAGCCACAACCCACAGCCACACCAGACACACCACCCCAGTGGGACGCTCCATCAGGGAAGGCCTCCGGGCCTGGACCCTACACAGCCGCGGTACCGCCCTCGCGCTCCGGCGCGAGGTGCCGGCCCGGCACCAATACATTCAGAACCCCAAGGGGGGCATGACGTACCAAAACATGGGGCCCAACATGGAACAGATGTGGACCCCCTGGAGGGGGGCCAAGGACAGCACAGGAGAGGGAACGAAGGGGAAGCTCCCCAACGTAGCGGACGGGCCGGAGGCCAGGCGCGTCTCAGACGCACAATCGACGGACACAACACTGGCCAATGAGGCCCAGCACAACAAACACCAGCACAAACAAGAGCCAACACAAAACAGCCCTTACGAACTCCGAAGCGAAACCCATTCGGTACATCAAAACAAACGGAGGCAGAAGCTTCCCGTTCAACGTGGCGAGCGGCGTCCCCCAAGGATGCCCGCTGTCACCGCTGGCCTTCCTCTTAACGGCGGAGGCCCTCACCCGGGCGATAAACGAGGACGAAGACATAGACGGCATCGTGGTGAACGGAGCCGAACTGAAGATAAGCCAATTCGCGGACGACACTCAACTCCTAGCAGCCAACTATGGCAGCCTCGCACGATCACTCGACTGGGTGGAAAGATACGCAGCGGCCTCGTGCGGCAAGCCAAACGAACAAAAATTGGAAGGACTGAGGATGGGGGCTTCCCTCCCCATTCCCCGGATCCCCCCTCCCCCCCCGCGGCGGCTTCCCTCCCCCTTCCCCGGATCCCCCCCCCCCCCTCGCCGCGTCACCTTATCACCATAGGTCCTGCTGCCTCCTCTCGGTCGGTCACGCTTCTGCGAGAGCAGGCTCCTCGGTCGGTCACAGGTGAAGCTCGCTTCATGCTTCTGTGATGCCTCTTGTCCCCTGCACGCGACCCCCACCGCCCTTGCTCGTGTCCCGTGTACCAGCCCCTGCCCTCGCCCTGAGTCCACACATCCTGACACTGTAGTATGCGTTGCTTCTCCTTCTGCAGTGTCCCCGTCATTCTCTCTTCAATGATGTTCAAGCGTGCCACGATCGAGACAATCAGGGAGGTCAACGAGTCGGTGTATGAGCTGTTGGAAACTATTGATCGGTGCACGGATCGTCTGGTCAAACGAGAGCTGAAAACTCCTTTACCAAGTCTTGCTCACAGACCCGTCACTCCAGGGGTAGCCTCATGGACAGATAACTGGAGCAAAGCGGCCTTTGAAGGAGACAGACGACCTCGATCATCATGTACGGCTTGAACGACAGTATGTGCCCGAGGGAGGAATGTACCAGGATAATACTCTGGTACAGAGTACCTGCACTGTACCCGTCTCACAGATGTCAAGCACTGCTGACATGAAAGACGGGTTGTTCATCGATGGGTCGCTGCTTCCTTCACTGTTTTGTGAGAGGAGCATGTTTGTTCATCTATCCCCTCCCAATCCAGAGGATTACGTACAGCAGAACTTGACGAATTGGGATGGCCCATAGGGCCTGAGGGCAATGAGGAAGGTGGCAAGCCGGCGGCAGGCGCGGCGAGCAGGGAGGCCACTTCAGAGGCGCTGACGGGCTGAAGCCCGTCAGCAGAGGAAGGCAGGAGCGAGGGAGCGGCGGTGGCGGAGGCAAAACAACTTCGCCGCCATCTTCGGATGGAGGTGGAGGCGGGTTGGCTGCCTGGACTGGAGTAGGAGGGAGTCGACCCCGTTCAATCGCGCTGGTGACCGCGGCGAGCTGTTGTGAGAATTGTGCGGCCATGGCCTGCATGAGCTCGATATAGCGCAACTCGACGGGGTTGAGCCCCGGTGAAGCCGAAGAAGTTGGCGGCGGGACCGTAGCAGACGGTGAGAAGGAGAGAGATGAAGAAGGAAGTCGGGCAGCAGGCCCGGGGCCTAGGCGGAGATCCCCGAGTACCTGGGCCACCTGAAGAAGACCCCCGTCGCACCTCTGGTGATCGACTTGACGGGGGAGGACGACGAGGAGGAGGACAACGAGTACATGATCATCCTGGACGACCCCCGCGGCGACGACGACGATGGGTGGGCTCCATGTGTGGATCTGACTGGGGATGAGCTGCGCGTGCAGCGGCCGTGAATGCTTGTGTGCGTGTGTGTGTGCGTGCGAATAAGGTTGTAATGATGTTTCAAGCTCTACTCTCTATTTTTCGTGGATTTTTTTTGGAGGGGGAGGACGACGAGGCGCGCGTTTTTCACCCCCGTGAGCTCTGCGCCCTGATCAACTCGAGAATCACACTCCCTGTCTCGGCGTCGAGCCGCAGATGATTGAACTTTGCACTTTGTCTTTTTGTTTAGCCGCTGCTGAGTCCGGATGACACTCGAAGTGCAAGGAGCGCACCAGGTGAGTCCACCCGATAGGCTGTAGGTCGACGTATTCCCATCGCACATCGCACGTCTTCTGAGCTAATCATCGACGGGCCGTTGATGGTAGCGCTTTCGCTTTTCAAGCCGGCCTCGGAGAAGATGTGGTCATTTTGTCATTTTGCATCCCGCTATCACACGTACGTGCATGCTTGGGATCTTGTTTGTCCACGTCATACTTGCCGGTTCCGAAGCCGTGATTGTGATTGTCGATGCGCCCGCCGCGACCCGAGATCGATATTCTGGCTGCACTCCTTTTCCAACTTCCAACGCCACCGGCGTCTCCGGCACCACGATCTGTGGGGCCTCCGGCTGGCCGAACCTTTAGGCAGTCCACGCTTTCCGGGCCAGTGGAATAGGATTAGCAGGGTGTGCCACCTGCCACGCGGCCTTGACCCTTGCTATCGGCGTCGACGGCGGGGACGACGGCGGTGTTGCGCGCAGCGAGCGCGGAGCGAGAGGCGCAGTCAGGATTGGGGTTGGGGTGCAAGGACATGGAGGTGGCAGGGAGAGAGAGAGGGCAGAGCTCAGAGGAGGGGGGGGCAGCCAAAGGGGCCCTGGCGGCAGGGCGCAGGGCGACAGACGACGGGGCGATAGCCGAAGGACCCCTTTTATTCTTGACGATTTTTGATTTTTGGTGTCCCCCCCGGTACTGATTTTCGGACTGTTTTTCACTGTTTTTGTACAAAGGCCAAAAAACAGACTGTTTTTACTATTTTTGGAGCCCCCTCCACTGTTTTTCCCATCTAGGGTTAGTACCACTACAGTACTACAGTCCATTGAGAGTAGAGGTACTAACGCTCAAGAAAGTGGTGGTGGTATGTACGGCGTGAGGTAGGCGTCCCCCCCCCCCCTGCGCGCCTTTGTGCTACCGTCCTACCACAGCTTCAGGTGGTTCTAAAGATGATCTAATAACCCTGGCGCGAGACGGCGGGTTAAGGGTTAGGGTTAGTGATAGGGTTAGGCAGAAGTAGTAGGATGCGCCTAGCCACCTGCGTCTGTTTACAACAGAATGCTCTGTGGCTCCCGCCGTCCCCTTCGGAGCGGAGCACATCGCTCTCTCGCGCCCGCGGGGGGGGGGGGGGGGGGGCTGGGACCTTCCCCCCCCCGAACGGGGGAAGAGAGAGAGGAGAAAGGGAGGAGTTTATGTTAGATATGATCGGACGGACAAGACGATCGTTCTCTCCGTCTGCTCTCTCGCGCCGGGGGGGGGGGCGGGGGGTTGCTGCTGCTGGGACCCCCGATGGGAGGAAGAGAGGAGAGAGGGAGGAGTTTATGTGAGATATGACCGGTCGGAGAAGACGAGGGCGCGCGGTGGGAGGGGGAGAGGGCGGTAGTAGGGAAAGGGGGGAGGGGGGGGGGGAGAGTAGAGAGGGGGGGGGAGAGGGAGAGAGGGAGATGAGAGAGAGAGAGAGAGAGAAGAGAGAGAAGAGAGAGAGAGAGAGAGAGAGAGAGAGAAGAGAGAGAGAGAGAGAGAGAGAAGAGAGAGAGAGAGAGAGAGAGAAAGACAGAGAGCGTTAGAAAGACAGAGAGGGAGAGAAAGAGAGAGAGAGAGGAGGGGGGGGATGATGGACGATAGGAAGGACGAGGAGAGGAGAAGAGGCGAGAGGAGCGCGGAGACCCGCGGTTTAGGGCCGTGAAAGTGTGAAAGAAAGGCGTCGTAGTATGAAGAGAGAAATCGTTTGGGTGTGGGACCCATCTTGATGGCCGTCTGTCTCCCTCTCTCTCTCTCTCCCCCTCTCTCTCTCTTTCTCTCTCTCCCCTCTCTCTCTCTCTCTCTCTCTCTCTCTCTTCTCTCTCTCTCTCTCTGTGAGGATGCCGCTCCACCCAAAAAGAAGAGGAGAGTTGTGGAGAGAGAGGAGAAGAGAGAGAGGGAGAGAGAGAAGAAGAAAAGGGTGAACGGAGAGAGGACGCCTTCGGAGAGAAAGAAGAGGAGAGAGAGAGAGAGAGGGGGGGGGGGGGGGGAAGGGAGAGAGGGAGGGAGGGAGGGAGAGAGAGAGCTCTTGGGGATGGAGATGCGCCGTCGCGTGCGCCTGCACTCGTGGCAGCCGGACGAGGCTCCCGCATACACGCTTCCTCCGTCCGACCTTGCGCTCCGCCAGATCCTGGTCTTCCTGAGGCATGGAGACCGCTGCCCCATCTCTCCATCTGCAGGTGAGGAAAGGGCATGGGGGGGAGGGGGGGGGGGGGAGCGGGGGAGGGGAGAGGAGGAGGAGGAATGGAGGGGGAGAAGGACGGAGAGGGAGCGAGGGAGAGTAAGCAGATAGAACAGTGCATGGTCCTAGGGAAGAGGAGGCCCCGAAGGGTGGGAGGAAAGGAGTGGGCGGGGGGAGGGGGGGGGGGGCTTTAGGGAGGGCGGGAAATATGAGGAAGGGCTGGAGGAGGGGGAGGCGGGGAAAAGGGCAAGCGGGCTTTCTAGACCGCATGTAGTGGATGCGTGAGTGGTGGTCGCCTCGGCGTTCAAGTTTTTGTGGGAGAGGGAAGGAGAGGGGAAGCAGCGCTGGGGTGGCAGAGGGGTCCGGGGGGGGGGAGGGGGGGAGGGGGGGTTGAGATGTCTTGGTTCGGATAGCCGAGTAGGCTTAAGCCTGACTCTATGTTCCTCCCTTCACAGGTATGGGAGGAGGCGCTGTGAGCCTTGGAGCGGGAAGAGAGGAGCACCGCGAGCTTTGGGGAGAGCCTGGGGGACCTGGGGAGAGAGAAGGCGGAGCCATGCTTCATGGCAGGAAGAGAGAAGTGGCAGAGAGAGGGCACACCGTACTTCTCATACCTAGCTTCCATATTGCCCTTCACGCATCGCAGGCAAGCTGCATCTTGATCAGGACTTTTGGAAGTCAAAGCTGCCCTCGCAGACGGAGACTGAGCGGTGGGATGCGTTATTCCCGGTCAACGGACCTGCCGCACCTATTGATGCCCGTCAGAGCCCATGGGGATATTTGACGGCTGAGGGCGCGAGGCAATGCGAGGAGTTAGGCAAGGCGCTGAGGAGGAGGTATGGTGAGGCTCTGCGTGTGGAGAGCGTGCGCGCGACCAACATTCGCAGGACGCAGCAGAGTGCGCAAAATGTGCTGCTCGGACTGCTCACGCCCGATGCGCGAGTCCAGCCAATGGTGCCCGTGAGCGTGAGAGACTGGCCGAGGGAGACACTGGTGCCCAACACGCTCGCCTGCCCGCCGCTACGCGCTCTATTGCGTGCGGCAGCCAGGCCATCGACGACACCGCTGCGCGAGCATATTGCAGCTGCGCTTGGGTACGACGAGTCGGCCAGAGATGGGCGTGGCTTCCGCATCGACCAGGCGCGGGAGGTCCTCATGTGTCTGCAGGCACACGAGGCGCATGCAGGTGGCTCTGACGTGGCGGGCCTCCCGCCCGGCGTGAGCATCGAGGACGTCGAGGCGCTGCTGGAGCTTAATTACGCAGAGTGGCAGGCCAAGTGGGGGAGCACCCTCGAGATGCAGCGGCTTGCCATCGGCGCGCTCCTGGGCGAGATCCGCCAGGCTATGGCCAAGGTGACACGGCGGCTGACTGCCAGCGTTGACGCTGCTGAGGACGAGGATGACGGGATCGAGCTCCATCTCTTCGCAGGGCACGACCTGACCATCGTGCCGTTACTCTTCGCGCTCGGCGCGCGGGATGGAAGTTTCCCACGCTACGCCTCCCATCTTGTCATCGAAGTTGCGACCCGGATCGATAGCGCCCGCATCCGCGCGGCCGGCGAGAAGAGCACGCACGCCGATCACGCGTTCGTTCGGGTCCTCTACGACGGACGGCCGCTCCGGCTCACCGCGCATGGCTTCAGCGGGTCGGCGTGGCTGCCATGGCGAGCATGGCTCGCAATGCTCGAACCGACGGCACTCACCCCTGCGGAATATCGTGCCATCTGTGCGTGGGACATCGAGTCTGACTTTTCGGACCAGCCACCGCGCGTGGACGAATCACTCGAGGACACCCTCACCGGCGCCGGCAGGAGGTCGACCCTGAACCTTGCGCCGCCCGCATCCAAGCTCTAAGCGTCACCATGGTTCGTGCACGTCTGCTCGATTGTTGGTGCGCTCACCTGCATGCGCGCCTCGGTGGTGTGCTTCTATCGCAGCGGTGCGCCTTGTTGACTGCCAAAAATCTGTTGGTTCACCGCTCATATCCTCGCACACATGCTACTGATCTCTCGACGCCAGCTCGTGTGCCTCGAACCGTGGGGTTGGAGAGAGTGCCCTCGAGAGCCTTGAGCAATCTGTATAGTTGGATGGGGCCTATTGCGCCCTTGAGGTCCAGGACACATCAGGCAACGATCGTCTCCTCGACCTCAGCATGACCCTGCATTGAGTGTGCGCTTGTTCGATCTCCACGAGCGGGACTATCGTGAGATCCTCGGTCCTCAGATTCTGTCGTGTGTGCGAGTATGCTGCCCTTTGCTAAGTGCCTCATCGGCTACGGGGCCGTCGAGAAGCTCGGCATGCTCATCACGGAGCCGTCACCTTCAGCAGATGGACTGCTTACACTTCACAATTGTACATCATGGTGCGCACAAATGCATATGCACAGGAGCCACAGAGAGCAAGAGGAGAGGAGAGGACAAAATACAAGAGGAAGAAATAATATTGCAAAGATTATAAGAAAGCCCCGTACGCCCATCGAGGAATGCCCCCAGCCCCGGCGCCCGGTGTCCGGTGTGCGTTTCGCGTTTCATTGCTCATTGTCAGCTTTCAGCCACGCAATGGCAATGAAAAAGAAATGTAACGGGGAATATGGGCCCCTTCATTGAGCCGCGATGCTGCAGCAGGCTGCAGGCAGACGCGGGTGAAGTTGCGGATGGCAGATGTCCCCGCAAGCCCCTTGCGCCTTGCTGGGACCCTGTCAAATCCGAAATCTGCGGGGGCGGGCGTGCGGCGTGCGGGTCATCTGAGCGCCCCCACCCACTACATACTACATCCACATGCAACTATGATCATGGCCGTCGGCTGGGCTCGTTGAGAGCTCGAAGGCTCGGCGTCCCGCACTCCCAATGTCGTTGAGGGAGTAGGGGTAGGAGTAGCTGCAGCGCGCGACGTGACGGCCCGGGATATTGTGGCCTACTGGGGCAACGCAGGTCGCGATTCATTCCGATAGAAGTGGCGCAGCAGCACTAGCAGCAGCGGTAGCAGTAGCAGCAGCAGCAGAACGGCGCCTATCTATTTCTATTTCTATTTCGATTTCGATTTCGATTTCGATGATTTGGATTTGGGCACACATATACATATATGGCGCCGACAAGCTCTCAGAGCGGGTGCTGAGTGCGAGCAGTGTCGGTCAGCACAAAAGAAAAGGCATACTCACGGGAATATGTGTATCTACATATAGGAAGGAGATACTTTGACTTTGAGAAAACTCTGTTCAAGCCGCAGGAAGCAGAAGAGAAGGAGCGCGAGCGTATATTTAGGAAGGAGATACTTCCAAAAAAAGGTCCGAGCAAAGCCAAAGCCTCAGAAAGATTTGAGCGCGAGGAGAGAGAGAGAGGTGTGGCGATGAGCGTCGCGGCGGAGGTGGCGGCTCCTCGCCCTCCTTCTCGGCGGGCGGAGGCGGGCCGTTCGCGTGTGGTGGTGCTCCATCCTGTGGGTCTTGAGTCTTCCGACACGCTCGGCTACCGCCTGCGCGAGGCAGAGCAGCGAGAGGCGCGTGAGGCCGAGAGACGAGTGGCGGCAGAGAGACGAGCAGCGGAGGCCGAAGCCCTTCTCGCTCAGATGGGGCGGGAACGCGCTGCGTCAGAGCTTGCTGTGCGGGAGGAGATGGCGTTATGTGAGGTGGAGCGACAGAAGACGCTCGCTGTCTACAAGGAGACGTGTGAAGCAGCTAGCAGCTTCCGGATCAGGGCGGAGCAAGAGCGAAGGTGGATGAGGGATGAGCTCGCCACGAGCGCGGTCCAGCACTGCTTGCTAAAGGCAGCGCTCGCCGAAGCCGAGGAGTCACGTGGCGCAGCCTCTGCACCCGCTCCCGGTCTTGCCGCGGCCTTGCGTTCGCGACTCACTTTGCGCGAGGAGGCCTTGGAGGAGAGTCAACGGCGCCTCGCACAGGTCGAGCTACATGCGCAGAGAGCAGTCTCACATGCAGAAGCGCGAATGGTCGCTCTGGAGGAGCAATCCAATATCGCGCTGACAACGTGTCGGAAGGACCTCGCTGCTGAGCGAGCGCGTGTGAATCGGCTAGAAGAATTCGTGGTGTTGGCCGAGATGGAGCTGCAAAGCGCCAGAAATCGCATCCGGGAATTGGAAGTCGAGCTCCATCCTTGCCATGGGGAATCTTTCGACGACATGACGGATTCCAAGGTTGGCGGGGTTTCCATCACAGACCGTCAGGTGGGAATAGCGCTAGAGTGCGGAGCTGACCTTCCGCGGCAACCGACCATCTCGACAGAGTGGGGCGGCATGTCCTCGTCATTACAGCGGCGCGAAAACAGGCAAAGGCGCGTTTAAACGTGCATGCGCTCCTCTCCTTCAAACATCCCTCAATAGAGTGGGCTGCCCGCTTAAGATCGCGTACTTTGTTGAATTACCCTCTCCGCATTGCCGTCGATCCCATGCACGACTTGCCGTCGACGCGCCGAACGCAGGAACGCGCTTCTCATCGTTGCGCATCCCTCACAAAATTTACACATGTGCGCTTTTCGCGAGGGCCACCCCCACGCCTTGCCGGCCCCTCCCGCCCTATCCCGCCCAGCTCGCTTGCTGCTCACGCTCTCCCACGCCCCCCGCCGCCGCTCGTCCTCGCCTGCAGCCATGTGTTGCTCCTTTGCCGCATGCCGCTTGCTGCCCTGCTCGGCGCCCTTCCCCTTGCGCCATTGTCACACACTCGTGTAGGGCAGCCAAACACTCATCTTAATAATACTACGCCCGCTTCCGTTCTGCCTCGCGCAGGCGGCCTTGCATACACGTCTCGCAGCCACACCCGCTTCCGTTCATCCTCCCTCCACCTGCCTTGCGGCTCGTCTCATCGGCCCTCGTGCTCTATCTATGGCTTAGGAATTCGGGTGCTTTCAGTGGCGATACCCTTCACACTATGCCGGTAGGAGTGTCTCGCCTCCCCAATCGACCCTCGTTCGCCATTCGTCCCCAGTCCAAAATCCCAAATGGAGTTATGCCCGGCCCAATCCAGAATTTCATTCACACGACTTCCGGCGGGGAGGAGGGCGAAAGCGCCAAGCTAGCAGCCAGTGGCGCGTGGCGGTGCTTGTGCTTGCAAAGTAGAACGTAGAGTGGCCTAGAGCTAGAGCCCTGTGCCGTGAAGACAACGGTGTGGCCGCGCCGTGAAGACGACGCAAAAGCAAAACGCCCCGAACGAAATCGCATCATCCGTGCGCGATGCGAATGCGACACACTCATATCACATATCGCATAAGGCGGGAGCGAGCCGCGAGAGCCGAGAGGCGTCGCAACTCAGCGCCCCCTTGCCCCTTAGCCATTGGTCTTGCTTCTTGCTTGGGCCGGTGGGCGTCAGTGTCGAGCGGGCGAGCAATGGGCTACCCGGCACATTGCATAGGCAAACATCTATTGCTTTTGGTGGTGGTAAAGACTGAAGGCAAAGGCAACGTCGAACCTGCGACCTCAGCTATCATCTATCATGCTACGATATCACGATTACGATTACATGTAGTATCGACAGTGAGTCAAAGGCTCAAAACTACGTGAGCCGGCGCGCACACGCCACAACACAGACGCATCACCACAGCCACACAACCATCGCACAAGAGTACCAAACGAGAATGTGCGGCGATGCTCGCAAGAGAGGATTGCGCACTCCGCTAAAAAGCCAGCCACGTTCGAGCACTCAGCTTCAAAAGGGTCGCCAACGTCCAAGTGGAATGCAACCCACATGCAGGGCGCCAGCAAACGAATGTACACATGCGGAAGCGAGACCAATAGGGCAGGAGTCGAACCCGGCCGAAAGCTGGTTGGCTCACGGGTGGTAGCAAGGCAAGACCTGGGAAGGCAAGGCAGTGTGTGGTGTGCACACGGCGATGCTGAGTGGCCGCAGCCAGTCAATAGACCCACAACACAAACAAAGTGAACAGCGCCGCCCCATCGAGGAATCGTAATGGCCGCAGCTGCCCCTCCGCCGGTCATTGGTGGTATCTAGTGCACACGTTAGGACTGCTTTCCCGAAGCACAAGATCACACGAAGGCAGAGGCGCACACGCGATGCAGCTTCTCGTACCCCCCTCCCACATTGTGCAACCTCCATTCAAGCTGAGTAAAGCCATCCGCGCGAGGAACGGCTACGGCCGCAACTGCCCCTACAATCGTCATTGGCAGCACCCAGGGCACGCGTTTGAATCGAATGCGCCTGATGCAGATGATCACCTGGCGGCGGGAAGCATAGGAGCGCTGTGGCTTCATGTCGCCCACCGCTAGCATGCCCGAGTACAAAGATGCACACTCTGCCACATTTACATCAGTATCACTCTGAATCGACCTCTCTATCCGCAAAGAGGTCCGCCACTCCCACGCTGTCTGGCTGATCTCGCCAGTAGTCTCCGACGGAGGGCACCGGCGACAGCTTGAGCATATGCTCGGTCCGCCTCGGACGCTCGGGCGAAAACGCCGCACTACTCCTCGCCTCGTAGGCCGAGTGCGCTCGTTTCCGACCGTGGCCGCCAACGTCTGTGCTGCTGCTCGCGGTGTTGCCCATCAGCCCGCCGTCGGCCGAGGCCGCCCCGCCATGCCCTGAGGGCCCCGCCTGGCCCAAGTCCTCTTCCTGCTCTCCGTCCTCTGGGGTGGGCGACACGAGGAACACCTCGACCGGGCCTGCCTGCGACTTGAGGTAGATTTGATATCGCCGCTGCCCTTGCTCCATCCCCTCATCCGGGTCGGGCACCTCGAGCGTGGTTCCCGAAGGCGCCTTGATCGCGATGACGGTGTCCGCATTGAACGAGGCGATCCCACGTATGTCCTCGTGTGTCACGTAGGCGTGCTCCTGGTTAGCTGAGTCCTCCGCGAGGGCGCGAAGCGACGACTGCATCTGCTCGATGGCGTTGTCGAGCCACTGCTCGTTGGCCGCATACACGCGGATCTGTTCGCGCATGGAGTCGAGTTCTCTCTCGATGTCATTGGCGCCGTTGGGTCCCATGCCCTTCCACTACACGGGGATGGGTGAAGCCGCGTCTCAGACTGCCAGCAGCCGAGGGCAGGCGGCAGTGCTACCAAAGGTTGGATTGGCGCGCACCTGAATGATGTTCTTGGACTTCTTCTCGATGAGCCCGATGCCCTCGAGCACGTTTGTGATATCATAGATGCGCCGCTTCTGGACATTCAGCTGCGTCGCCGCCTGGTTCAAGTCGAGCGAACCGTCGGGAGCAGTCTGGATAAGTGTGACAAACTTCTTCGTTAGCAGACCGAGACTGCTATCATACCGACACGTCTTTTGCTTCGGCATCGCCTGCAGCAGCGGGGAGCCGGGCACGGCGTGAGGGCTGATCCAGCCGCGGCGTTTAACCAGCGGCCCAGCGTGCTGTCATGCTGGCCAGCGAGCACTTCGCCCGGCGGACCGGTCCCTCCCTCCCGCCTCGCTTCAGCCCGCCGTTCTCTCGATCTATTCCATTCATGTTCCACTCACTCTCCAACCCTCCTCGTACACCACTTCCTGATGTGCATCTTGGAGCCTGCGCCCTTGACCTCGCCTGTCTGCGTCGGTCTCCCCATCGCCCCCAAACCATCCTGCTTCCATCTGCCAGTATGCCGGCGTCTCCCAGCGTCTGCCCGAGTCTGTGCCTGCCTGCGTCAGCTGTTGCAGCACAACTCGCCCATCGGCCCTCACTCTCTGCTCTGCCTGCTCTACCACCTCCGCCTGCCCATCTCACGCTGCCCGTCGAGTCTGCGCAGTGGTGCCGCCCACCTCCAATATCTGTGTGCACCACTGCTTCCGCTCACTTCTTTGCCCTCCGTTCCACCGCCCGCTCCCGCTCCCCCCGCGCCGTCCCCCCTCTCCCCCCCTTCCCTGTCAGCGCTGAGCCCTGACTCCCCTTCTCTCCCTCTCTCTCACTTCCTTCTCTCTGCGTCGCTCTGCCTCTCTGCCTCTCTACCTGCCTGCATTCCTCCGCCCTCCCTGCCTCGCCCTCTCCCACCCTCCCGCTCCCGCTCCCGCTCCCTTTCTCCCTCTCTCTTCCCTTCCCTCCTTTCTCCTCTCTCCTCTTCTCTCTCTTCTCTCTGCTCTTCTCTCACCAGGTCCTCTGGGTTGGGCTTGATGTCGGAGTGCTGGTCGTCAGGTCCCATCTCGTCCTCCTCCATGTGATGCGACGACTGCGAACTCTGCAGGTTGAGGAGGGCGGACATGGCGCTTGAGTCGTGCGCCGTCGCCATCGCGCGGGGGGAGGGGGGGGGCAGGGAGGGGGGCCAGGGGGGAAAAAGAGAGGGAAAGGTAGATGGCGAGGATACGTGAGAAATGCATCGAGTTTAGGTGAGAATCGAGGAGGGAGAGGGCAGAGAGCGGCCGGCAGCACGCCTCGCGAGGCGCCGATGGCGGGAGGGTGGTGGACTAGGGGAGAGGTTAGAAATTACGTGAGAAGAGATTAAAGATGCCCAGTGGGCGCGGCGGGAGAGAAAGAGACGAGACGAGAGAGAGAGAGAGAGAGAGCCGGCGCCGGCAGGGGGGACCCCACCACCAGAAGAGGCGCGAGAGGAGAGAGAGAGAGAGAGAGAGAGAGAGAGAGAGAGAAAAGAGAGAAGAGAGAAGAGAGGGAGGGAGGGACAAGAGAAAATAGAGAGAGACGGGAGAAAGAGAAGAGAGAGAGAAGGGGAGGCGGGGAGGCGGGGAAGCAGGGGAACGAGGTGTCGCGCCACACTGATTGATTTGGGCACACGCTATGAATACTACAGCAGGGGCTCGTTGGCGCGGGAGGACGCCAACAAGGAGAAAAGGTCCCGTCGGCACTCTGTGGAAGAGAGAGAGAGAGAGAGGGAGAGGGAGGGAGGGAGAGAGAGAGAGGGAAGGAGAGAGAGAGGGAGAGAGACAGAGAGAGAGAGAAGAGGAGAGAGAGAGGGGGGGGGGGGGGGGGGGGGGGGAGAGAGAGAGAGAGAGAGAGAGAGAGAGGGCGAGAGCCTCTAAGAATATCTCTCTAGGGGGTGGAGGGGCGCGGGGGGGGGCAGGGACCTAACTACTTGAGACAGTAAGTAGAGTCGGGGACCCAAGTCTTCTACAAAAGCACTATATTTAGAAGCAACTCCTCCCTACTCTTGACGAAACTCTAACGGTAGGACACAGGCAGTGCACTTTGTACTTTGTACTTTGTACCGTCCTTTCGCCTTCAGTTCGGAGGAATCAATGAAACATCTGCTCCTCCTCACCCCCATACGGAGTGACTGTTAGACCCAGGCTGATCTCACTCTTGGAGATTACCTGCGAGGGCGCACCGGCAGCGAGCAGCTAGCGCGGATGTCGCATTCGCGAGCCTTTGCCTGTGCACTCTGCATGCTATTTCGGTATTTTCCGCTCAGCAGGGTATTTCGCTATTTTCCGCTCTACCGTTATGACCGCGATGGTAAATCATCGATCTTCGTTCTTATGTCTATACGTCTACGACGTCTCCACGCTTCTATCAATCACTATACACTTCATTCACTGTTGGCGGGTCTACCATTATATCTTATATATCAAGGCTAGGGCTGACCATTAACGGGCAAGTTTTTTGAAAACCCATTTGTAGTTTTTCAAGGTCAGCACATTAACAGGTTGAGTTTTTTTCTGGGTGTTAACAGGTTGTTTTTGGGGTGTTAATACCCTGTTAGTGGCCATTAGCAGGTTAAACCCATTACAAGTTTTTACCCCAACGTTGGAATACATGTTTGGGGGGGGGATTCCCTTCCCCCCTCCCTTCCCACCGCCCCCCGACGCCGGGAGCTGTCCCCCCCCCCACCCGCGCCCTGCGCCTCCCCCCCGACGCCGACGCGCTCATGGGTAAGCGCGGACCGCCATCGAAGCGCAAGGCGCCAAAATGGCCAAGCAATTCCTAGCTTCGCCGGCGTTGACCGCAGGGGTGGAGCGTGTGTTCTCGGCCGCAGGGAAAATGCACGGTGATCTACGGATACTACTCTAGAGGCGTCTTTGTTTGCTATTTGCTAGTCAGAACACCGAGTGATATCGACACGGCACACGGCGTGTGTGGTGGTGTCTTGGTGTGTGGCTCTCGTGCTCTCGTGCAGCATAGTGTAGTGTGTAGTGCTCGTAAGAGGATGAATGCTATCTATGTACCATCTATAGTTACTATCTACATTTCGATAAGTTGGTGGTGCGCGCGGAGCGCGGCCGCTCTGAACGCTCCTACCTATGCCTCCAGCGCCCAACGCGAGGTCAACTGCTGGTGTTCGGAGCCCCTCCCACAAGTGCCCATTAATGGTACAATAACGGGCAACTTTGAATTTCTCAGAGGGCCCAAACTCAGCACATTAACAGGTTTAGTTTTGGGCTGGGTGTAAACAGGTCAGATGTTGCCTATTACTGGGTATTAATGGTATTAACTTGTTAACGGGCTTAACCCAGCCCTAGCCTTGTTATATATCCACGTGGCTAAGCATTTTCTACCTTCTACTAGAGGGAAAGGGAGTGTTTCAGCCGACACACGCGTCGTGTGTGCGGTCGCGAGAGCGAGAGGGTGTGAGCACCTTGTACTGCTTCCCCTCTACCGGCCCCAAGGCGCAGGGCGCAGGCGGCGGCGCCGTGGGGGGGGGGGGGGGGAGTATCGCCGCAAGTTGCAGATGGATCTAAATAAGTACATATAAATAAATAGTACTTATACTTAGTTACTATTGTAATGAGTAATAAGAAAAAACAAAAAGTGTGTGAGTTTTATCAACAAACTTACAAACTTTGCACCAGCGGCTTGCCCTGCTCAAGGCGCGTTCAGAGCTCCAACTCTCGTCTGAAAATTTCGATCGCGATCGTTTTTCAGAGCAAGAAAAGTAACTTCCGTCTCTAGGCCGGCTGCACTCTAGCCCTACCTACATGTGAAACATAGGAACAGTGTACACTGTTATTTTTCGGAGGTCGGAGGCCCAAATAAACCAAAACCTATGTATTTCGCTGTTTAATTTCGCCCCCCCCCCCCGTACATCTGTGTTGACACTGTTCTTTCTGGTTTTTTTTTCGACGGCAAAAATCATACTGTTTTTGCTGTTTTGTTCCTAAGTTTGACTGTGTTTCACATAATGTAGGACTCTAGCTGTAGCTGGCAGCTAGCTCCGAGCCCACCGGCTCCTGTCGATGATTTGGCTATTTTGGGCATCTGACAGTGGCGGGCGGCGGGCGGAGTGAGGAAAGGGAGCCGCGTTTGACCGGAGCAGAGCATCCTCTCTCTCCTCGAAGATCAGCCATCGCTTTTCGTGTGGATCGAGAAAGGGGCTCCCTGAAGTTTCGATAAATGAGCGAAAATTGAGAGAAAAGGGCGACACACAATGGGATGAAGGTGGAGGAGCAATCGTCCTGCGAGAAGTGGATGAAATCATACCGGCTACGTGAAAAAAGAGAAGAGTGAAGAGAAGGCGTAGAGCCTTGCTGCCTCTCTCGACCCCTCTCTTCTCCCCCTCCTCTCCGCCCGCGCGCCGCCGCCGCCCGCCCCACCCCCACCGCTCTTCCCCCTTTTCTTTCTGTCTTTCCCTGCTTGCCGCCCTCCTCGGTGCACCTCCTCTTCCGCCACCCCTCTAGTCCCCTCGGCCCTTCCTCTCGCGGTCCGCGTTAGCCACTCAGAGAGAGAGGGAGGGAGGGAGAGAGAGAGAGAGGAGGGAGAGGGAGACAGAGAGCGAGGGAGAAAGAAAGGGAAGGAGAGAGAAGGAGGGAGGGAGGGAGGGAGAGAGGGAAGGAGAGGGAGAAGGAGGGGGAGAGAGAGAGGCAGGAGGAGGGAGGGAGAGGCGCTGCTGATGTATCCAAACGGGCAGTATGGTCAGCAGGGATACGGCCAGCAGGCATATGGTCAGCAGGGGTACGGCCAGCAGGGCTACGGCCAGTACGGCACCCACGGGTACGCGCAGGGCTATGGCCAGCAGGGCTATGGGGGCCCACAGGCGGGCTATGGGCAGCAGGCAGGCTATGCACAGCAGCAGCAGCAGCATTACGGCCAGTACGGCGGGCAATACCCGCAGCAGGGAGGTCAGTACGCGCAGCAAGGCTATGGGGGGTATAGTGGTCAGACCTACCCGCAACAAGGCGGCTATCAGCCAGCTGGTCAGCCGTTAATGGTCCAACAGCAGCCCGCCAATGACCTTAAGCTCAATGCGGTCGCCGTTAATCCAATCGACAGCCTCTTCGGGAAGAAGAAGGACACAACGGCTACTGCGTTGCCATCGGCTCAGCAATCCGGGTCAATTGACCTTACCACGAGCCTGGGTACTTTTGGTGCTAGCACGCAGGCACCCGCACCCGGAATGACTGGTATGAGACCGTTTGGCACGGGCCAGCATCCATCCCAGCCCGGCATGGGTGTGCCCGGCATGAGTGTGCCCGGCATGGGCGTGCCCGGCACGGGCATGCCCGGCATGGGCGTGCCGGGCATGGGCGTGCCCAGCATGGGCCAGCCCGGCATGGGTCAGCCCGGCATGAGCCAGCCCGGCATGGGCCAGACCGGCGTGGGCCAGACCGGCATGGGCCAGCCCGGCATGGGCCAGACCGGCATGGGCCAGTCTGGCGCCGGCATGGGCCAGCCCGGCATGACCCAGCCTGGCATCGGCCTTGGCCAACCCGTAATCGGCCAGCCCGGTATCGGCCAGTTCGGCGCTGGAATCGATCCATCCGGAATGGGCCTGCCCACAATGGGGCAGGCAGACGGGATGCGGCAGCCCGCCTTCGGGCAGCCAGTTGTACTGAGCACCGGAATGGGTGGCGGGATGGCGGGCGCAATGGGAGCTTCATCAGCCGGCGACGACGACTTCGGCGACTTTGGCGGCGCCGCCTCTCAGCCATCGGACGACTTTGGCGGCTTTAGTGGCGCGCCGCCCGGAGCGCCGGTGCAGTGTGCGGCGACACCCCAACCAATCCCGTCCATGTCGTCTATGTCCTCGCTCTCCTCCTCGACGTCGTGCCCACCCAGCGTTGAGGTAGTGAGTATGATGGGCGGGATGCCAGCGTCGAGCGGACTCACTAAAGGCGCTACTCACATCGGCAGCTCGAGCTCACTGGACGACTTTGGGGGCTTCGGGTCTTCTACAACGCTTCCACAACAGGCATCTACCTCAGCTATGGGCATGGCTGGGATGGGCGGAATACAGGCCTCGGGCTCTGCCATGGCGACGGATGCCCTTGGGAGCCTCTGTGCCTCGGCCCCCACCACGGCGGTGCCCACGTCCATGGGCAGTATGCCGATGGGTGGCGCTACGCAGATGAGCATGTCTGCCGCAAGAGTAGGAGCGGATGACTTTGGCGGCTTTGGATCTGCCACCACCAATGACGACTTTGGCGATTTTGGCGGTGCGGCAACGACCTCGGTCGCACCTGCCTTCGTCCAGCCGCCGATGGGCATCGGTGCGCTCGGCTCACTCCCTGCGGACATGTTCGGCGCAGCGCCAGCGGTTCCATCGTCGGCGGCCGGCTCGTTGGCATCGGTCTCGACGGCCGGCGACAATATTCTTGAGAAGGGCACCAAGTGCTGGTATACCTCGGCCGCCGACGGGGTGATGCACCTTGTGACTGTGCTCAAGGTCTACCACGACGACCCTCCCCCGTACTACGCCATATGCTTGCCCAATGGCTCGGAGCGCAACACCGTCCGCGAGAAGCTGACTCCCGCCACACCGGAGGAAGTTGCGAGCGGACGGCCTGCGGCCGCAGCATGCCAGGGTGCATGCGAGGCGTCGGCTCCTAGCGGCGCCCCCTGGGCCGATTCGGGAGCTGTCGGCCTCATGCGCGGCATGCCAAACTCGGCATTGTCATCAGGCGCCTTTGGAGCGCAGCCTGGCATGCCGGCTGGCATGGTCAGTGGCGGCATGGGACTCAGTGACACCAATCTTCAAGCCCAGGTTGGAGGGGCCGAATCTGGCGCCTTTGGCAGCAGTGGTATGGGCGACTTTGGTGGCAGCAGCAGCGTTGCTCCGGCCGGCCCTGGAAGACCCGCTGTGGCGTTCACCGCCGCGGCGGACTTTGGTGACTTTGGTGGTGCTGGCGGCGCTGCACCACTAGCTCAGCCTACCGCTGATTTTGGCGGCTTTGGCGAATACGGTGGCTCGCCAGCGCCGCCGCAGCCCGCCGCAGTCGACGACTTTGGTGGGTTCGCGGGCCCACCGGTGGCGCCGCAACCTCCCGCTGCCGACGACTTTGGCGGGTTCGCTGGCCAGCCGACCGCACCTCAAGCTCCCTTAGTCGAAGACTTTGGCGGGTTCGCCAGCCCGCTGTCTGCCCCTGAAGCCCCGACCATCGACGACTTTGGCGGATTCACGGGTTCGGTAACCGCACCGCAGCCACCCGCCGCCGCCAATTTTGGCGGATTCGCGGGTCCGCCGGCAGCGCCGCATCACCCCGCTCTTGACAACTTCGGCGGGTTGGTCGCCCCGCCTACCGTCCTTCAAACCCCCGTGATCGACGACTTTGGCGGCTTCGGCGATGCCTCCGTCTCGCAAGCTGCACTGGCCAAGCCCGAAGCTTACGCCGGTGATTTGGGGAGCTTTGCAGCTGCGCCGGACGCCAAGCTTGCTGGGTCCGGACAGGTGGGCCTACCCGGCGTACCGACGGGGCAACTAGGTGCTGGAGCCGACGAGTTTGGCGGCTTTGCCGGCTCGGCAGCTCCTCCGCACGGCGGTGGCGGGTTCGGTACGTTTGGGGGTACACCCGCAGACCCCGACACGTTCGGCATGTTCGGGGTTGCGGCACCGCCTGAAACGACGAACACGCCTCCCTCTGGGATTGCCGCACTGGGATCCTTACCTCCCGACATGTTCGGAGGTGAGGTAAGCGCGCCAACGCCTAGCACATCTGCGACTTCCGGTGCCCCCATCCAAGACGTCGGATTCGGTGGGCTTGGTGAAGGAACTGGTGGCGGGGCTGCGATCGGCGGCGACGGCTTTGGCGGCTTCGGAGGCGCCTCATCGAGCCCCGCGGGCGGTGATGATATTAGCGGCCCTAGAGGGGCTTCGTCGAGCGCACCGGGCACCAATGGCTCGAGCGGCATTGGCGGCGCGAGCGCGCTCGCGACTGATGCCTTCGGCAGCATTGGAGATGCGTCAGTGAGCGCAAGCGCGAGCGATTACTTTGGCGGCATCGGGGACCAGCCCGTGAGCGCGCCTACGGTCGGTCACATCGGCAGCATCGGCGGCCAACCGGTGAGCACGCTCACAACCGATGGCTTCAGCGGCTTCGGCGGCCCACCGGTGAGCGCGACGACCGATGACTTCGGTGGCTTCAGCGGCCCGTCGATGAGCGCGCCCATTACCGAAGAATTTGACAGCTTCTCCAGCACCCCCTGTGGCGGTCCGGCAGGCGCTGACGGATTCGGAGGCTTTGGAGGAGCTTCCTCAACCGGTGCCTCTGTCGGCGTAGGGCCCTCGAGCTTCGCTGGGACCGCATCCGTCGGCGAGGCTAATGCAGATGATTTTGGCGGCTTTGGGACCGTCTCCTTGAGCGGCGCCGCAGCCGGCGCCGACGACTTTGGCGGCTTTAGAGGCACCTCCTTGGGCGATGGTTCAGCTGCTGCCGACGACTTTAGCGGCTTTGGAGGCGCTCCCATGGCGCCGCATACGGATGGCGACGGCTTCGCAGGCTTTGGTGGCGCGCCTGCCGGAGCCAACAACTTTCGAGGATGTGCCCAAACGTCGCAGTCCATTCCCGCTCAGGACAGCTTTGGCGCCTTTGGGGTCTCCGCGGGCACTGCCGACAGCCCGGCCGCGCTAAGCGGCGGGACGATGCTCGGAGGAGTAGGCACGTGCTCGTCGCCCTCGGCCGAGAACTTCGGCACGTCGAGCACAGTAGCGGCCGATGAAGACGGCTTTGGCGATTTTGGCGTGAGTTGCGCTCCTGCTCTGCAAGGGACGAGCGGTGGCGGCATGGAACTGGGCGACAACAGTTTTGGAGGCTTCGATGGGGGTGCCACACCATCGGCGCTGCCCGCGAGCGGTGACGACTTTTGCGGCTTCGACGACTTTGGGGCGGCCAGCCAGCCCGGTTCTCAAAGCGTGGGCCCTCTTGATGTTAACGCTTTCGGCGGGCTGTCCGACGTGTCCAGAGCCCCCGTTGCGGCTGCGGCCACCGACAGCGATGACTTCGGAGGATTCGGCGGGCCAAATCCGGAAGCAAGCTCTGCCCCGAGCGATGAGTTCGCGGGCTTTGGTGGCTCGGGGGGCGGGCCGATGGGCGCAGTGGCCATGGACGCTGATGATTTTGGCGGTTTTTGTGGGCCTGGATTGCAGATGGGGCTAGCACAGGCGGCCTGTGTAGACAAAACCGCCGCGTTCGGCTCCCAGTCGGCGGCCGGGCTCCGCAACGCTGCACCGCTGGCGGCCGACGACTTTGGCGGGTTCGAAGCACCGGCTGGCGCGGCCTCGACAACCGTGAATGACGGTGTCGGCGGCTTTGCAGGCCCTGAGGGCGGGCCGCCGGCGGGCGCCGCCGATCTCGGCATCTTCGGTGGTCCGAGCGTACGGGCCTCGTCGTGCAGCGACGATTTCGCACAGTTTGGTGGCTCTGCTAGCATAGCCGCCGCCGCATCTGGCGGTTTTGGCAGTTTCGCCGGTAATGGGTCGGCGGGAGGCGGCGTCGGTGATGCGGCGCCCACCGTAGGGCACTCCTCGGACGCCGACTTCGGTGATTTCGGAGGCATCGGTGGTCTTAGCCTTAGCCTAGCAGATAACGATGGCTTCGGTGGCTTCGGTGAGGGCGTCTCTTGCGCTGCGCCACAGGCGCCATCCGCTGCGGGCGGCGACTTGTTCGACAGCGGAATACCTGGGCTTGCCCCTGCTGCTCCATCTGGAGCCCTGTCCACAGACCTCTTCGGCGGTGCTGCCTGGACCGACTCGGCCGCTGGCGGCAACGACCTCGGACGCGTTGAGGCTGGCCAGTATGCCGCCGCTGCTGACGACAACTTTTGCGGGTTTGGCGGGGTCAACAGCACCACCGAGTCCCTGACGGGCGCAGACACCGCATTTGGTGACTTTTCCTCACATCCTAGCGCCGCCGACAGCGTGGGCGACTTTAGCGGCGGGTTGACGGGCGCGGCTGTGAACCCTAGCGGCGTTGGCTCCCCTCCTGCTGCCGTTCCCGCCTCCGGAGACGACGACTTTGACGATTTTGGCGACTTCGACGGGCCTTCGCCGCCTGTGGCCACAGGTTTTGCTAGCCTTGTCGCTAATGACGATGACAGCTTCAGCTCCATTGAGGTGCGCAAGCCTCCCGGCGCCTTTGACTCGCCGGTGCCGTCGGCCTCGCCTGTTCCTGGCGACGTGCCTGCAGCCGGCGTATTCGACGGTGTCTTCAGCGAACTACTCAAAGCTGAGAGGTATGAGGAGGCGCTCGCATGCAAGCAGCACCTTGAGGCAGTGGCCGAGATGGCGGTCCAGCAAAAAGCGTACGAGGTGGCGAAGGCCAATGACGAGTTGGAGGAGGCGATCCACATCAAGAAGACGATCCTTCCTGCGTTGCGCTCGAAGCTGCAGCCCGATTCCGTCGTCGAATCGTGGTCGCGCCCTGTGGCGTCGCCGTTTGCGACGATCGCCGCGCTCACGCAGCGTGCGACAGCGGCACTCGGGGTGGCGGAGGCCGCGCCTTTCGTGCGCAGCTGTCCCGATAACCTGCACTCGCTCGCCGCAACGAACCTCGATGCTGCCGCTGCGCGGCAGCGGCGCGCGCGAGCCGCCTGCGAGCTGCTGCTCGAGATCCCCGCTGCGCGCCAGAAGCGCCAGCTCGAGGTGCTTGACAAGCTAGCAAGCGGTATCGTCGCGCGCATGGGCTCCGTCGCGGACGCGCTCGCCTCGTTTCCGAGCTCGGCCAGCTCAGCGGAGCGTTCGTCTGCGATGCACTCACCGCGCGTCACGGAGACCATGGCCGCGCTCGCCGAAATGAGAAAGCTGGGCCTTCTCATCATCTCCTCTAGGGATTGGCATGCCTCCTTCTTCGTTGCATCGGCGACGGCGGGCAGTCCGATGGCTGCGAACACGTCGGCGCAGGCCGTGAACGACGCCTTCCGGCGCGCGGCGGCCGCCACGGAAGCGAAGGACGAGGTGCCAGGCGAGGTCGAGCGGTACTGGGAGGCGCCCCGGAAGCTCAGCGAGCGATGCGCACTGTCGCTTGCGCCCTTGCAGTCGGACGGCTTTGGAGACGTGCCACAGACAGTAGCATGGGAGGGCCAGCGCTTCCACGCGCCCTGCATCAACTTCTGGGTGCACAACATCGATCGGCAGTGCCCTGCGTTCTGACGGTGAGCTCGTTCACAGACCATCCCCTGGACTTGCGAGTCTTCTCGTGTCTCACAGATGGCTCGATGTGCGCCACATTGGGGCGTGCGGTAGGCGCTGCCTACCGCGGAGGCGGGTGTGTAGGCGCGCGTGGCGTATTCGGATGGTGTGCGGTACCCACGGCTGCATGTGTTGCCGAGCCGTCGGTGGCCATTGTTCATTCACATCCGTTAACTCACTAGACGTAGAGGTTGGCAGCGTCGTGTGCACCGCCGGGACGCAGTCGGTTGTCGTCAGGTGCGATGCCGGGGAACAAAAGTGGCAGTGACGGCCCGCAAACACGACGTTTACGTGAGTTTTCGATTCCACCTACGGCATCAAGAGCTTTTCTTTACATGCCCGTGCCTACCATTGAGCAGGCCACATATCCCGCAAAAAATAGATGCGGCAATTATCGCAAATCTGAAATATTCTGCCGGCGGTGCAAGAAGCGGAAGCTCCGGGCTCCGCCCAAAGTCCAGGGCGGTCAAACAGGGGCTTTTAACTACTAGTGAGGGTTGGGCTGCATTTTTTGACCGTGGCGCGATGCCCAATAAAAACTTCTGGGGGGGGGGCACCTGCCACTACGAAAATATTCGCCAAGAAATGGTGCAATTCGACCCCCCTCTCCCCTCCTCCGTCACGCGCGCTCACGCTCTACCCGTAAAGAATTTGAATTTGCGGTCGCGCCCGCGGGGGGATCGGGATCGGTTGCTTAATTTATATTTAAGCTACATTCGGCATATGCCGACAGCTCCGTCGGAGCTGGCGGCGGTGAGAAGGTGTGGCCCGGTGCGGAATGGCGGTGAGGGTTGGGAATTGTGATCCCGGGCGCATCTTCTGCCAGGACGCGAGGGCGTGGGGCGGTCGGGACCGCGGCGACACGATCGATCGAGGGTGGCTAGTAGGGGTGGGGAGGGGAAGAAAAAGAAAACCCCTCCCATCCTTCCTGGAAGCGAACATTTTTTTCGTGAGGGGGGGCGAAGAATTCCTCTGCCGCTTCTTGTCTGCGGAGCGGAGGGATGGCGTCCGCCTCGCTCGAGGTGGTCGATCACCACCACGCTCCTGTAGGCGTGTGGTGGGGTGTTGCAGGCTCGCTCGCGACTGGCGCGACCAGCTTGGGCCAGGAGACGGCTCTGCGGGTCGAACTTCACGTTCGCCCGCCAACTGAACCGAGCTCTGCTGGCGGGCGCCTCAGTGTTGTCGTTTGAACCCCTCGTGACCCCCCATGCGTTAGGTGGCCATGGCGGCCATTCTCGGTGACCCGACGCGCTCCGACGCGCGTGGAGCGGCTTATGACACCGGTGCGCTGCCCTCCTCACCTTGCACGCCCGCGCCCGCTCACTCCGAACCCATAGCATGCATGTTGCGTGATGCACACGTTTTTGCATGCTCACCAGGCCGTTCCTCTCCACAGAAACTGACATTTCCTTCAATTCCCGCGCAGATCCAGGAAGGCGCCTCGGCCACCACTCCAAAGTGGGATCTGAGGCGTCTGGAGCCGCTGAGATCGGCCCCAGTCATGCCCGGATCCGTAGCCCGCGCCTCTTGTGAGTGGTGCCGCGGGTACCGAGGCTCTCTCTCGGTACTCACGGCACCATTCCCTCCTGTTGCCCTGCAGGCGAAATATTCAAGCGCGATGGGCGCTGGCCCTGGCGCTGTGAATTTTGCATTTGCATTTTGCCGTGTGCGCGTGCCAGACGCCAGACGTGCCGAAGGGGCGCGCCCGACCGCTTGCAAGGCCGGGGCCGTGGCTGCTGCTACGAGTGGTGCCGTGGGCACCGAGGTCCCCCCTTGGTACCCACGGCACCATTTCCTCCCTTGGTCACACAGGCATGGATTGCAAGGTTGCAGGGGGGCTGGTGAGTTCGTGCTGACAGCGCGGCTGGTGCGAGAGCGGGCGCCAGAACCAGAACCACCGCGCTGGATCGCTAGCGCAGCTGGAGCCGTTGCCCGCATTGCCTCCTCCAAGTGGTGCCGTGGGGAGAAATCGACGGAGCACGCTAAGGACCCTGTAAGACACAAAAGAGTCATTAGCTAGCCAAGCCCGAACGAAGGGTGGTTAGGAGTTAGGAAGGGGAGTGGCCTCTCCACACACAGAATACCGCCGGGGGGCCCGTGTCACCAGCTTGCACCAGCCTCACGACCGACCGCCGCCCCCCCCCCACTGTATTCTCTCTCTCTTCTCTCTCTCTCCTCCCCTCTCTCTCTCTCTCTCTGTGCAGCCCATCCCTAATGTATTCTCTCTCTCTTCTCTCTCTCTCCTCCTGTCTTCTCTCTCTCTCCTCCCCTCTCTCTCTCTCTCTCTCTCTGCAGCCCATCCCTAATGTATTCTGTCTCTCTTCTCTCTCTCTCCTCCCCTCTCTCTCTCTCTCTGATGCCCTTCCCTCTTTTCTCTCTCTCCAGCCCATCCCTAATGTATTCTCTCTCTCTTCTCTCTCTCTCCTCCCCTCTCTCTCTCTCTCTGATGCCCTTCCCTCTTTTCTCTCTCTCCAGCCCATCCCTAATGTATTCTCTCTCTCTTCTCTCTCTCTCCTCCCCTCTCTCTCTCTCTCTGATGCCCTTCCCTCTTTTCTCTCTCTCCAGCCCATCCCTAATGTATTCTCTCTCTCTTCTCTCTCTCTCCTCCCCTCTCTCTCTCTCTCTGATGCCCTTCCCTCTTTTCTCTCTCTCCAGCCCATCCCTAATGTATTCTCTCTCTCTTCTCTCTCTCTTCTCCTCCATCTCTCTCTATTCTCCTCACTCTCTGCCTCCTCTTCTCCTCCTCTCCTTTTTCCCCTCTCCCCCCCCCCTCTCCCGCCCCCCACACCAATGGCCAGCCCACCTCCCCCAGAGCCACCTCTCTTTTCCTACCTACGCTCGCACGAGGTGGGCTCCTCCCTCTCTCTCCTCTCTCCCTTTGGTCTCCGCCCCATCCTCTACGCCGACCACACCGCCTCCGGGCGCTCCCTAGCCTTCCTAGAGAGTTTTCTTCTCGAGAAAGTTCTCCCCAACTACGGCAACACCCACACCTCGAGCTCCAAGACAGGAAAACAGTCGTCTGACTTTGTGAGCGAGGCGCGCACGCTGGCCAAGGTGTATACACGCTGCTCCAAGCGCGACCGGATGCTTTTCGTCGGTTCGGGAGCCACCGCGGCCGCCAACGCTCTCGTGGCGATGCTCGGGTTGAGGCCGCGCACGCCGAGAGAGAGGGAGAGGGAGAGGGAGGCTCTGGGCGAGGCGGGGCGGCCGGTGGTGTTTGTGGGGCCGTACGAACACCACTCCAACCTGCTCCCCTGGCGCGATTCGATCGCCGACGTCGTGCACATTGGCGAGGCGCGAGAGGGAAGCGGGCCGGACATGGAGGAGCTGGAGCGGGAGCTCAAGAAGTATGCGCACCGGCCGCTGCGGGTGGGCGCATTCTCGGCGGTGTCCAACGTGACCGGGCTGATCACCGACGCCGATGCCGTCTGCCGCCTCTGCCACAAGCACGGTGCGCTCGCCGTCTGGGACTACGCCTCGGCGGCGCCGCACACGCTGCCCGACATGAACCCTCCGGCCGCGAGCGCCGAGGATGCCGCGGCCATTGCGAAGGACGCGGCCTTCTGGTCGATGCACAAGCTGGCGGGAGGACCGCAGGCGCCGGGCGTGCTCGCCTTCAAGGCGGACGCTATTCTCGGCCCCAAGGCCGAGCGCCGCAGCTCCACCGTGACGCCCGGTGGCGGCACTGTCTTCTACGTGACAGAGTCGGAGCACGTCTACTTGCATGACGACGAGGAGCGGCTCGATGGGGGCACGCCAGCCATCGTGGGCGCGATCCGCGCGGGACTCGTGCTCCAGCTTCAGCACTCGGTCGGCGCGGCCGCCATTCATGCCGCCGACGAGCGCATCGTGTCGACGCTCTTCGAGCGGTGGCGGACGGTCCCCAACCTACTCATCCTCGGGGGCACATGCCGGCCTCGCGTGCCCACATTCGCCTTCGCTGTCGCCGTGCCCTGGGCGACGGCGCGCACTGGCGCGGTGGGCGGCCGCCTACTCCTCCACCACAACTACGTCGTTGCCCTGCTCAACGATCTCTTTGGCATCCAGGTGAGCTCCTGGCCTCGACGCGCGTCGGCCGGCCCGCCGCAGGCCGTCTGCCCGCCCACACATGCCCTCCCGTCTCGCAGGCACGCGGCGGCTGCATGTGCGCTGGTCCCTACTCGCAGTCGCTCCTCGGCATCGACACGCCCACTTCCGACGCCATCCTGCGCGAGCTGAGGAGGAAGGAGGACAACGAGCTGCTCCGGCCGGGCTATGTCCGCATCTCGCTGCCCTACTACGCGTCCGCCGCCGATATCGCCTATATCGGTGATGCTGTCGCCTTCATCGCCGAGCACGGGCACTCCCTCCTCTCCCAGTACGTGCCCGACCCCGCCACCGCCGAGTGGCGCCACGTCCACCAGAGACGGCCGCCCCGCGAGTGGCTGGGAGCTATCGATTACTCCTCGGGGACCATGCGCATCAAGCCACCAACCGGCAGCGGTGCCGCTGCGACTCCCAAGCCCACGTCCATCTCCTCCTCGACCGACAATGAGACCGCAGCAGCTGATTCGCGAGCCGCTGCCCTCGCCGAGGCGATGGCCCACGTCAACGTCGCACGCTCGCAGCTCAAGCTCAACGACGGTTCCAGCGTGGCGACCGCGGCCGTGCTCTCGCCCGAAGCGGAGGCGCTGCGTTGGTTCCTGTTGCCGGCGGAGGCCGCCACTGCCCTTCGTGGGGTGCGTCCGACCGCGATGAGCCCCTTCTGGCCTCCATGCGTCGACGGTCACCACGGCGGTGCGAACCAGGAGCTCAAGGACGGCCGACTCCTCGAGGCGCAAGGCGCGCTCGGGGCGTTGTGTGCCAGCTCCACGCTTGCCGGCGGCGTGGCACCCGCCGCATGCGCGCCGACGTCCGGCTGGGTGGAGCCCCCTCGCAAATTGGTGAACAAGGTGCTCCGAGCTGTGCTCCAACACGGGATGCTCCGCCCCGGTGACCGGGTGCTGCTGGGGCTCTCGGGAGGAAAGGACTCCCTCACACTCCTGCATGCCCTGCGATCGTTGCAGCAGCGCACGCCGTTCAAGTGGGAGTTGGGCGCGTGCACAGTCGATCCCATGGCTGACGGATTCGATCCTAGCCCGGTAAGCAGCCTCGGTGGCTGCGGCATCCAACATGACTCCAAGCCCGCTCGGGTGCTTGCATGGGCCCGGATCGCGCGCACTCACCGCACTGTGCTTTATCCGTGCCATCGCAGCTCATACCATACCTGACCCATCTCGGGGTGCCATACTTTTACGAGCGCGAGAACATCCTGGGCTACGCGGCGGCGTCGATGGGAAAAAACAACAACCGCGTCTCGATTTGCGCCTTTTGCTCGCGCATGAAGCGCGGTGTGCTCTACCGCGTTGCACGAACCGAGAAGTACAACATCATCGCGATGGCCCACCACCTCGACGACTGCGCTGAGTCGTTCTTGATGTCGGCGCTGCACAATGGGGCGCTGCGCACGATGAAAGCCCACTACGCGGTGGATGAGGGCGACCTGCGGGTCATTAGGCCCCTTGTATACGTGCGAGAGGCCGAGGCGGAGAAATTTGCCGACGACGCCATGCTTCCGGTGAGTGGTCTTGGCTCCACGACTGAAACCATGCGTGCCACAATTCAGACATTTCCGCGAGTCGAATAGTTGGTGGAAGCAGCGGTCGGTCAAGCACTCATCTAGCCCGTTCTTGACGTCTGCTCCGTCCTCAGGTGGTTCCCGAGAATTGCCCCGCATGCTTCGAATCCCCAAAGGAACGATATCGCATCAAGTGTCTCCTTGCAGCGCAGGAGGCTCTGTTCCCCATTCTCTTTCAAAACCTGACGAAAACACTCGTTCCCCTGATGGAGCCGCGCGTGGAGGACTTTTTGCGCCTGCGACGTGAGGCTTACGGTAGGACAGGTGGCAATCCGCATGTTCCCCCTCCGCTTCCCCCGCCCTCCGAGCAACAGGAGGAGGCGGCGCGGCGCGCGCAGGTGAGTCGCCCTCGACCATGCCGCTTCAATCGAGCTGTTGTGGGCCGCAAGACTGGCGGCCCTCCGAGGAGCATCCGTCTCGCCGCCTTCCGCTTATGTCATGGCCCATTGTTCACACGCACTCGCGCTCGTGCATCTCAGGCGACGCACAACGGCTACGACGCTCGTGCCCTTTGGACGGCATCACTTGCGTTGAATCGACAGAGACTTAGCAGCTATGGACGCGGGTGCTCACAATCCGCTGCGGATGTTGACGAGGAGGCGATGCTCGCGGAAGAGGCTGCCCTCGCTGCCAACTGGTTCGGCGGTTCAATCGACGCATCGGGACGCTTCCAGCCAAGCGGAGGAGCACGCGCGCACAAGCACTCCACCAAGGGCCGCGCCAAGGGAGGCGGTCAAGCCCGCGAGGCAAATGGCGAGGTTTCAACTCAACGAGACGACGATGCTACAAGTCCATCGGCTTCCCAGGTGTGGAAAGTAGCCAAGACGTCTTCCGATTCGGTAGATACACCGATGCCCGACGTCCAGCAGGGCGTTCAAATGCAAGAGGCTCAGGGAACTCTCAACGTGCAGTCTGGGCTCACGCCCGTCGCTTCCTTGAGAGATTGGCGCCAGATGCTGGCGTCCACGACTTCCGACGACACACAAAGTCGCCACGTGGTCATTGTGTTCTCCGCGTCTTGGTGTTCGGCCTGCAAACGTGTGCTGCCTATGCTCGAGGAAGTAGCGGCTGATTTACGACCGCGCGGGGTTACAATGGCCATCGCCGACGCGGATGACGCCGAAGACCTAGCCGCCGACTGTGCGGTGAAAGGACTACCCACGGTACAGCTGTACCGAACCTCCAACCCAGCCGAACGAATTGCCGAAGTGTGTGGTGCCGATGAAGAGGCGATCCGTCAGCTGCTTGCACAAGCCAACACGCAACTCGACAACTAGTAGGTACTGGGAACGTCCCCTATTCTGTTGGTGTCCACTGCCACTGCTTGTGTGATCGCTCGATTGCGTGACGATTAGTTTCGAATTGAAATGGAGATGCTGGCGGCACGCGAATAACGAGGCGATGGATATAGTAATCCACATACTGTGATGCGTTCGTTACTCCCACCCAACCCCACTAACGATCTATGGCTCGCTATTGACTATTGGGCGCAGCTTTCAGACGCCCTAGATTCGCGTTATGCTATTTTGCCTTTCTGCGGCATCTGGCCGCGCTCAGTGATCAGTGAGTAAACGATATCATGCGAATGCGATCATGATCATAGATGTCATCGAGGGGCAAGCGGCGCAGGGAGGAAGGGGCTCCTCAGGGCAGTGTTGTATTCAGGCCGTTTGGCATGAATATCGCGACATGAGTACGAGCCTTCTTCGTTATCTACCGTCTTCTAGGTTCGTCTTGGTGGAAACTATCAGTAAAACTGATAGGGTCATGGGGGCCGCGTTCCCCCCCTCCTCCATCGCAGACACCCTCTGGGTGGGCCTGCACAATCATCCTCAGCCCCTGCCTGCTGGCAGGGGCTGAGCTGACATCATTCCTGTCCAGACTACCGCCAAGCGCGCGCCGCGCGCCGCACGCATTCGCCTGCGCATGTTCCCCATCGCACTGACCCACCCCTTCTCCACTGAGTCACAGAGCATCCGAGCCGCCAGGAAGGCACCCAGAGCCAGCGAGGCCAGCGAGGGAGAGGCAGGAGGCAGGGGAGGCCAGGGGCCCAGCCCCAGCCTCCACTGCCCCCTGAGCTGGCCCAGCTGGCTCTTTGGGGGGACCCGAGGGTCCCTCCAGAGGGGGGCCATGGCGCGCGCGGGCATCGCACGCCGGAAGAGAACGAAGAGAACGACGAGGAAAGAACGACAAAAAACGACGGCCACCTTCGCCGCGCCTCCCGCCGATCGTTTCCCTTCCGAATCATCGCATATCGAGCCAGTGGTTATGCTCGATCCGTCATATCCGGGGCCAGTTAGGACCCGGACCCCCCCTTGGACCCCCACAACAAAAAGCAATCAAATAATGACAAAAGACGCTAAAATCGCAAAAGCTAAAGCTTAAAATAAAAGCTCAACTTCAAGTCGAGACCGGGCGCGTGTTGTATTCCTGCCCATCTGAAGGCTGTAGGCATGAATATTCGTGTAAGGTACGCGCTCACAATTACAATTGAACAGTTCCCCGTGTTGCCACTGACGCACAAGACACACAGATTCGGATTCCCCATGGTCTCAAGTCCAGGTTTGCAGATTTTGGTCTCGAAATTTGCGATTCGAATTTTGATTTTGCTGTTACTAAAATTGTTGGATCGTTTAAGGTAATAAACCGGCATGACTTCGACTTCTCGTTTTGCAGTCGCTCTGCGAGACTCTCTCTCTCTCTCTCTCTCTCTCTCTCTCCGTCCGCAACCAAAACTATTGTTATAGTTTTAGCGATGGAGCGCGCGCCGACCGCTCCCACTCCCCAGCCCCCCGCCGCCACGACGCCCCAACGGGGCCCTCGTCCGCGAAATGTCTAGGGGCTAGGGGAGTCATTTTGCGAACCAGGCTCGGCGCCCAGCGCATCCACTCTGCGTAGCCAGCCGCGTGTGCTGCTAGCTGCTGGCAACGCGCTGGCCTTAGCGTTGCAAGGGCACGACACCGCCAGCTGCGATGGGCGCACCCAAGACGAAGCGCGAAGCGCCCGAGCCTGTCTTCGGCGCGCGCGCACTGCTGTACGGCGGCTCTGCCGCCGCTACCCACTACCCGCGTGATTATCCTGAATAGCGGATTTTCACTATTCGGAACCAGTGGGTAGTAGCCCACCCCCTACCCACATGGAGGTGGGTAGTGGAAATCGGATGTGGGTAGGTGAGTAGCACGATACCTAGTTATCTGGTTACAGGCCTTACTGGCGAAGCGTTGGCTGGCGGCTGGTTCGCGCCGGTGCTTTCCCGCGCCCGAATGTGTACTAGTAAAACTAGTTGAACTTTAGCCTTTAGTCTTGTTATATGACACTCGGTATCAGGTCTAGAGCGACTGATGCTGAGGAGCTATCATTTATGATTTCATATAGACAGAACAACCACGCCTGCGCCGCGGCAGGAAGTCCTATCCTAACCACATCCCTTTGTCGCACCGCGACCCATAAAACTGTTTAAATATTTGCTTCTTGCGTAATAGAATTTTGTACCCTCCGTATTTGCGGCCGCAGAGTGCCTTAGGGCCTCCCATCCTGAGAGGACTCCTACCTAGAGTCCTAGTATCCTATGGATATCTTCTAGGATACAGTTTTCTTCTCGCCCCGTCATAGAATGGCGCGGCCACAGCTGTGTAGCCTCATAGACGGGGAAGGCCATAGCACCCAAGCGCGTGAAAGCACGCTCGCAAGGATGTGCTTGCCGCTGATGCTGATGTACACTTGTACCGCCACGAATGATGCGTCATGACCAAGACGGGCGGAGAGGGGGGAAATCGTCGTTGTAGCTCACCTGCAACGGCGATGCACAAATGCCACTCGGCTGTGAAGCCGCCGTCGGCATCTCGCCGTCGGCTCTCGAAGTTTCTCTCCCTCTCCTATCTTTTTCACATAGCATGCGGCGTCCGCAGATATCACGCCGAACAAGAACAGCCAACCTGCCGACTACAGCGACCAGCATCAGCGAGAGTAATACAATGATAACGAGCGCCACGAGGGTTAGTGGCATTGCCACTCCGGTCGTCCGCCCTTGTCTGCCCAAATCCTCATCTTCAGGCATCGCAGGAGGTACCGGCGGAGATCGGGGTGCAAGGGGCCGCTGACTTGGCGGGGGCTTTTCGTCGCCCTTGTTATTGGGCCAAAGAGGCTCAGAGATGCCCCTGAACTCAATATCGTCACACGAAAATCCTGCGCGCGTGAGTAGACCGGTGGTCTCCAGCATGGTCCCCTTCACTACGTCGAAATTGAGCACATCATCAGTGTACGATAGGGGAAGGCTCACTTCTGGATAAACGACCATGCTAAGCCCATCGACATCGACAGTTGCGCGACCTTGTGCTCGCACGTTCAGGTGCGAGCGGCCGCGCTGCGCCATTTTGCATGCTGCCGCCGTGAAGATGGTAGTCATGCAACAATCGAAAGGATCGAGCGTGGCAATGCCGAGCACGCACGGCCCCGTCTTGCCATCGCGATTGGTTCGCTCGGCGTTCCCCGGCACAGGTACGGCAGTGAGGAAGAAGGGCACGGTTCCGGCGCCTACCTCAGCCCCGGCTGGCATTGGAATTACCTCGTCTGCTAGCCTCGCCGCAAGCAAGGCGCTTCCGTTGCCTGGATAGCCGTGCCCTTGTGGTCCCCTGTGATTTGGTGCGAAGCTCCACATGCCACGCTTCGAGCGCATCCTCGCGAACGTGTTTGTGGGTGCACACGAAATCGCTCTGACATCCAGAGGCTGGCCGAACGGCTGCACTCGAAAGAAGGCTTCGTACTCGAAATGTTCCTCAAAATAGACGTCATACTCAACTTCCCGCAGTAGCCACTGCCGCCCGAACGGGTTCTGGGCCATCACAAGCGCGCCTTTGTCGCATACATCGGCACCCTGATTGTATAGGTCGCATGGCTCGCCGGTCCGCACATTATAGCCCAGCACAAATGATTCCCGCGTCCCGAGGGCCCCGCTCAGCATGGCAGTTGGCGAGCCCTCGACGGTCACCACGCCCTGCCAGATGCGGTTGAGGTAGGGTGGCTTGTTTGTCGGTCCAAATGAGATAAGCGTCTGCTCGTGTTGTGACGCCCATCGGCCCGCCAACCTGCCGCTTGTCGCGTTGTTAAAGAGGCGAACGGTCGCCTTGAACGACGGCTGCAATGGCGAGCCGACAGCGCCGCGGCGCACGGTGAATTGGTAGAAATATGCGATCCCCACTTTCTCGGACACCTCTGAGCCGCTCTCGCATTGGGATTCCGCGTGCATTGCCGGAGTGCACAGTCGCCCGCCGAGCTCCGAGCGTGAGACAGCGTTATACCCTGACCGGCGAGGGTCATTCGCGCGTTCATTGTACCATAGCTCGACCTCAAGCGTCCCAAAATGCAACAGCTCGAGCGGGGACACTGACGAAAAACTTATGTCCGCCTCGAGCTCGTAGGTGTTCTCCGGAGTATTGGCGGAACGTAATCGGATTTGTGTAGCCCGGAAGTTATCGAGCTGCGCACCCTCAAAGGCGAGTTGCTTCCGCACGATGACGCGGAAGGGCAGGCCAAAGGTGCGCACGACCGAGATCCCGTGCACGCCCCACGTGATGGATTTTCCCGCAAGAAGCTTAAGGCCCTCCTCGCGGAACGCGTCTGAGTCAATAACGCTGAGGTACGACTCAACGTGCTGGACAGTCTGTGTATTCCCTTGGAGCTCGAGCCGGGGATATCCGATCCAGCCAAGCTCCCTTCCTTGTGGGTCAAGAAGCGTTGCATTGAAGCCGCTCAACCTCGCCCAAATTGGCCCTGCGTTGTTGATCTTCACGAACATCTCCACATTGAGCCGTGTCTCTGCAGGTTGGGCGAGAGTAATGTTGATGACAGAGAGCGTGGCTGCGTCAAGGAAGGCTTGAACGAGCATAGGCGCCAGAAGGAGAAGCAGTAGGGGGGCGCCAAATATTATGCTGAAGAGACAGCAGGCAGAAAGACCAAGCGATGCTGAGCAAGGAGAGCCACAGAGTGAGGTCCAGCATGGATACAGAGGAGACTGAGAGCGAGATTCACAGGAAGGAAACAGATGACCCTTGGACGCACGAATGGGAATTTCTCTCGCAGAGCGAGCGGAGTCGTGCAGAGAGTTCCACAAAGGCCAGAAACGCTCATGGTTGAAGGATGAGTGGGCATTTGAGTCCGCTTGACAAGGCAAGAGGGTTCCCTCCTTCTCTCCCATTTCCTCAGCGCACAGAGAGGTTTGAGACGGCGAAGAATCGGGCGTGGGAGGGTAGGGAGCGTGGATGAGGCAGCCCATGTTGGAAGAGCAAGGCTGCACACGGCGAGAAAAAGCGATTGCTTCTCTGTGTGTCTCGGGAGTACTGAGGTTTGGTGGCACAGCGAAGAGGTAGAGGCTATTATGACAGCAGTGCCACCACTAGAAGAAAGGCAGTACGACGAAACCAGCAGAGACCTCGCCCTCTTTCTATTTTGTATGATCTGTCCTTCTCCTCCCACAACGAGATCGGCGAGGAGGAAAAGGGTAGATCGGCGAGGAGGAAAATGGTACGTGCAGTTGAAGCGTGGACGGAGGGGATGGGAAGAGCCGGGAGACGGGAGACAAGAGGAGGGAGTGAGGAGATCGAGGTCGAGAGAGGGAGAGAGGGAGAGAGGGAGAGAGGGAGAGAGGGAGGGAGGGAGGGAGAGAGGGAGAGAGGGAAAGGGAGAGAGGGAGAGAGGCGGAGAGGGGGAGAGGAGAGGAACCAAGCGAGATTCCAGCCGTCGCAGGAGGCGAAATCAAGCTCGCACGCTGTGTGGTCCGCCTTGTGGAGCTCCTAATGATCCTCCGTCTCTGCCTGCGCACGCCCCCCACTCCCCACGAGAGCAGCCCACGAGAGCAGCCAAGGTGGACTGCTGCAGACCTTCCCGCCCTCTCTCTTCTCTCTCTCTCTCTCTCTCTCTCTCTCTCTCTCTCTCTCTCTCTCCTTCCCCCCCCCGCTCTCTCTCCTCCTCTCACCCTCGCCCTTTCATACAATATTTCTCTCCTTCTCTCCTTCTCCTGCTCTTTTGCTGTGCTTCCTCTGCGCCTTCTTCTTCTTCTCTTGCTCACTCTCTTATCTCCCCCTCTTCTTCCCTCCCCCCCCCCGTCTCTTTCAACTCTCTCCTTTCCTTTGATTTCTCTTAATATATACCCCACACATCTTGTGCAGCGAGTCTTCTTCTTCCTTTCTTTTCCCCGGCTTTTTCTTCTTTCCCTCTCATCTCCTCTTCTCAATAATTCCTCAGCTCGCTCGCGGTAAGGAAGAGAAGTTATTAGTGTATACGGCATCTAGCTATATGTTTCTATTAGCACTCCTTTCCAAAGACGCACAACTCCCAAGATTCGTAGTTTTTAAGTATTTCTCTCTAGAATATATGCATCTTGTGGCAGTAATACTACGAATCCTGCAGAGTAGCTCTCTCTCTCTCCTCCCCCCACGCGGCACTAAAGTAGCCCCCCCCTCCCTCTTTCTCTTCTATTTACTACTAGTAGAAGTGTCCATCTTCCCGCCATTCGCGTCGAGGTCCATCTCTCTCTCATTTTCTACCTTCCTCTCTACCTCTCTCCCCTGCTGGTGCCCTCGACCCGATCGCCTCTCTTTTCCCGCCCTCTTCCTCTCCGTGGCCTCAGTTCATCCTCTCACTCACTCTCTCCACCTTTCCACTCTGCTGTATGGAGCCGGCGCCTGCTTCGGAAGCGACGGTGGCCGCGGCCTACGTCCCATTCCCCCTGTCTGACGAGATGTACGCCAGTGTCATCCGAGCGCCGAAAGTGTGGGGCTATCCACTCCGACGTTCGACTCTGGGATGCGAAAACTTTGGCTGTATATACGTGCTTGAAGGCGAATCAGCCGCCGAAGAGCGGAGCAAAGCAAGGGATCCGAAGGCACATCTGCTCGTGGATGGGCGGACCCAGCTCCTGCGCAGCACGCCACCACGCGCAGACTCACACCTGCAATCGCGGCTGTGTCGACCCATCACTCTCTTCCAGCGCGCGATGGCATCGGCTAAGGCCGATGTCGATGAAGTGAACTCTGCGGCTAGCAAGTGCACTTCCGGGCAACTTTTGGGAAAATGGTCAACGCTCGATGCGAGAGAGCGCGCTGGCTACCAGGCGTCAGCGCAACAATTTAATACGAGGCTGATTCAGAAGCTACTTAGTGCCAACCCACTCACGATATGTACCCGGCAGGTGATGTGGTTGCAAACACACTGCGAAAATGAGCATTTTGCGACCCGGTCTAGCGCGACAATTGACATCCCGTCTGCACCTTTGTGCCACCGAGAATCTGTTGGTAGTGAGGATCAGATTCCTGATGAGCGGGTGCTAATTCACGTTCTCGGTGAGACGGCCTTTCAATGCCTTGCCATCCCTCCATTGCCAATATACAAGCTGCCTGATTCAGTCACTTGCACTCAGAGCTCGACAATAGCTACATGTTCCAGGATCATAGTGGAGGAACTGCAAACGAATGGTGACGGTCGAGCAACAAGGCTCGTGCTCAGCTGCCGGCCTCCTCAACGGGCACCCAATGGTCAGCAATACTACCCTGTGGAACACACAGCCCATTCGGACGCGTCGAGCGTTGTAGTAGTTGACCCGCCAAGTCCTACTATGTTTGGGGTGAACCTGCAAAAACTTGATAGTTTTGTAGGCAACAATTGCTCAAACATCTCGAACGTACGATCATGCAACGCCTCCTTCCCATCCGTAGCAAGGAGTAATCATGACAGAGAGAGATGCGCAAAACGCCGGCTAGTGGCAAGACCTCACCAAACGCAAGACCATGTGCCACACCGAGGCGTGACATTTCAGCCCCGTACGATCTCATCAATCAGCACGCAAACGGATGCTGCATTGGGAGCCGTCGGGGCGGGTGCGTCCCCCTCAGTGCTGGCAGTTCCGATCACGACCGAATATGTCAACTTTCCATCTGTGGCTGGGTTTGCGTCATGCGTATCGGCCGACCCAAGCGATGACCTAGCATCATACAAAATGCATGATCTCCAAGAGTGTCCGCATGGAAATGTAGGGATGGAGAGCCGTGCCGCAATGGCACCGCTGTATCGAGCCGCTCATGTTGTAGGCACACCCAAACCATTGGCGTGCAACAACATAAATTGCTATACTCAACCCATACAATGGGACGTATGTAGCTCGCCGCGTCGCAGTATGCCCGCGAGCTTGGGTATCCAAGATCATGTGGCGTTCCCTGAAAGAACGGAGTCATCCTTTTTGAGCTTTGATGCGGAAAGGTACACTGATCCAATCTCCCATGACCACTTTGGCGAGCGAGAGCACAATGTGCCCTGGAACTTTGCTCACAGTGAGCCTCTGATGTTTTGCTCGGCGCCGTACGGTGGCGAATTTGTCGATAGAGCGGTGTCTTGGGATGACAACGAGCTGCCGCAAGCTAGCTTGCCTGAACTTTCAGTTGTACGCGGCTCAGAGACTCGCGCTATGGGAATTTACTCTGTGCCCTCGAACGAGGACACATCCACGGATGCTGCCCAAAAGGAATGGGCGGCGGAAATTCCGTTGTACACAGGTTCTAGCGCCGATGTACATGCTTATGGTGGCTCTCCTATGGAATTTGCGGAGTGCAACGGCAACTATAGCGATAAAACTATTCGAACCGCTGTGAACATCATGCTCGATCTGTCAACAGATTCCTTCCCATCACAAGAGCAAAGCGTTGTGCAAGAGCTGAGGCAAAGGGCGGCTGCTGTGCTTGAGGAAGTGACTACAAATCTTGAGGAATTAGAGGCGGCAGGGTCCTATCCTGAGTGAGCCGGGCCGTAGAAAGAAGAATTAGGTGCAACCTACATACACCTAAACCTAAACCTAAACCTAAGGTGCCTTTTTTGCTTTGGGCTGGCACCCCTTCATTTTGGTATGAATGAAAGTATACCATTACCGTTGAAGCGTGGTCCTTCCCCTCGCAGAACCCCCCATTTCCCTTCCCCGCTCCTCCCTCCGCCCCCCCCGCTTCCCCCGCACCCCCCCCCCTCCTCGTCCGCTCCCACCTCCCGCGAGCCGCGAGTTGGAGTTGGCTGGGAAGAAGGTGAATCCAATTCGGAGTTGCCTTTTTTATCACGGTCCCCGCGCTCATTTTGGTATAAAAGTGGCTTTGCTCTTTGCACCTCAACTTTGACGGTCGGAGGGGTAGCGGCCACTTGCCATTTAGAAGGTAGAAGTTGCAGCCTGAAGTTCAGATTTTCACCCCAGGCCCCTCCAGGGATGAGCGGTCGTTTGCCTTCATTTGGTACCCCTCGTGGACAGCCAGATTGGCGCTGAAGGGATGAAGGCATTCGCCAAGTTGCTCGTTGCTTACCGTTAGGGGACGGGACAAAATTCTATGGGAGAGCCCCTATACCGGTAGAACCACGAAATGGGTGAAACACGAAACACCCGCACTACGCACTACTACCCGCTATACGACGCAAAGAGCGCGTCACGCACGATGGGGACCGGCCTCCTTCACTGGTCGGCGCACGTTAAAGCCCTACAAGCAAAATGGGTACTAAACTAACATAACGCAACTACTTTTATAAGTAGGAGGCCAATGGGGGCCTCGCGCCCCCCTCTCTCCATCGCAGACACCCCCTGGGTGGGCCTGCACAACCAACCTCAGCCCCTGCCTGCTCGCAGGGGCTGAGCTAACATCAATCTGGCCCAGACCTTCGCCGAGCGCGCGCCGCGCGCCGCACGCACTCGCCTGCACTGGCCCTCGCTCGTACTGACCCCCCCCTCACCACTGAGCCACAGACCACCGAGGCCGCCAGCCGCCAGGAGGGCACCCAGGGCCAGCGAGGCGAGCGAGGGAGAGGCAGGAGAGGCCAGGGGCACTGCCCCAGCCTCCACTGCCCGTTCGATCAAGCCGGCAGCTGACGCGGTCGTAGAGAGACCGTTGATTGCTGTTTGCGGGAAGATGTCTGAAAGGTCATAGTAAGAATCGGGTCTGACAGTGTCTGCCATCGAGCATGATGATTTGCGAGTTGTCGTGTTGGTAGTCTTGGTCTTCTTCTTGTTCCTCCCCTCCTTGGGGGGTTGCCTGCGTGTGCCCGTGGGGCGGGGGTCTCTTGATCAGTCTTTCGAGCTTTCGAGCGCTTGGTGAGTCGTCGTGCATGGGATGGGGCCCCTATCGGCTCTCTCCGTTTCATGGGTTGGTAAGGCATACGATTCTTGGTGCCTTGTTGTTGTCGTATGTTGGTGTGTTGCTGGTTGTGGAGGTCGCGGCCGCTGTCGCGGCCTTTGTGTCTCCTTGAGTGCGCATGGGATGTGCGTGGCTTGGTCGGTGTAGTCTCGTGCTGTCTCTCGGGCTTCAGCTGACCCCAGTGTGGGCCTCATTGGTTCGTGTTGCTGAGTCTTGCAGCTGGTGCTGCAGGATTCAGCTGCTGTTGTGATGGTGGTCTTGCCGACCGGCCGGGTCCGCGCCTCGTGCTGGCGCACGAGGTCGGTGCCGCGGCGTTGTAGGGGCCCAGCCCGGAGGCTTTCCCTATGGGAAGATGGGCCCTGAGGCTCCTTTTGTTCTTGCTTCCTGATGGGGTGTCTGTGTTGGTGGATGTAGTGTGTTCGTGTGGGGGTTGGTTCTGTGTTCTGTGTTGTGCTTGGCTCTGTGCGCGTGGCGAGGTGCGGCTCGCGGCCACCTGGGCGGGCGAGAGCTCTGGGAGAGGATGGTGCGGATGCGTGACGTCGGCCATCACTTGATCTGCCGGCGCGGTGGAGTGGGCGAAGAGAGAGGAGGGGAGCGTGGCGCGCGCTCCATGACCCTATCGTTATAACGATAGTTGAGGGGGGCAGGGGAAGAGGTGAAGGGAGGGGAGATAAGGGCGTTGCTAGCAGTGAAGGGGAGTCCCTTAATTTGTAGGTGTGTAGCCCAGAATCTTCAGATGTGTATGTTTATTTTCGGTTCTATGTCTGCTATACACTCACGCTTCTGCTCATTGGCTCTCGCGGGATGCTCTGGCGCCCCAATGCACACATTGCGTTAACACTCATTACATTACACATTACCGTATGAAGCCGAAGACTCCCTACATGCGGCCGGTGCCTCATGGGCTTCACAAGCTAAAAGTAGAACTTTCAAGAGCAAATAGGGTGTGAATTCGCAATGCTCACAGCTCTCGTCGGGCTTTTCAGAGACAAAGTGGTAGAAACGGCCGCACGTGGGGCAATTCTGGCCATGCTTGACTTTTCTCGCTTGAGGCAGGGCGCGAGCATCGAGAAATGTACGGGCATCTGCACCATAGCAATAGGCGATGAAACCCAAGTTGTCAGGATTACGATCCAGCTCTTTTGTACGCCTTAGCACTCATTACATTACCGTATGAAGCCGACGACTCCCCACATGCGGCCGGTGCCTCATGGGCTTCACAAGTTAAAAGTAGAACTTTTGACAGCAAATAGTATGTGAATTCGCAGTGCTCGCAGCTCTCGTCGGGCTTTTCAGAGACAAAGTGGTAGAAACGGCCGCACGTGGGGCAATTCTGGCCATGCTTGACTTTTCTCGTTTGAGGCAGGGCCCGAGCATCGAGAAATGTACGGCCATCTGCACCATAGCAGTAGGCGATGAAACCCAACTTGTCAGGATTACGATCCAGCTCTTTTGCACGCCTGTAGTCAACGGGATCTCCCATATCCAAGACGGTGATGCTGCGCGCAAGACCATCCACATCTTCCTCGTAGAAACGCCGCTCTCGAAGGCTGTGTTTTGGAAACGATCCATGTTGAATGTCTGGCCTGCCATGCCGGCCTGTCTTGACATACATATCGGAGTGGCGGACACCATCCTTATGCCGACGGTCGATTTCGCGGCGTAGATCATTGTGATTCATTGGACGCGCCCACGCAACTTGTCCAGCTTGCCCATGGGGGTGTGCTGACTTTGCACTATCATTGGACATGGCAACCAGTTCCTGCAACAGGGAGCACACAAAAAGTCAGGTGAGGGCGTCGCATACAGCTCAGAGCAACGCAGCAGATAGGGTGCAGTCAGGAGCACAAGCCCACCATCCTACCCGCACTCCGCTACCCACGCCAAGCGCTTCACGCAGCTCCTATCGCGCCGCGTCCCCCGTCAGCAAACAAGAAGAAGTGTCGCGTAGCTTTCCACAGAGCCTTGGAGGGGTCGCGTGTTTGTGGGACAGCAGTCATAAAGGCTGCCAGGCAGAAACACAGCACGCATTCGCGCGAGTCTCATCTTGCCCATCCTCAGAAGACTCAACACTTTTCTTGCATAAATCACTTGCGCGCCACATGGCAAACAAAAACAACCGTGCAGGAGTTGCGTATTTGTGGGGCATTGGTTGAACGTCCATTGAGTAGCTAAGGCACGCAGCGCCACAGTCGGCTTCGACCACAACGGCTCGCACCTGCAGCGCTTGGAAGACGGTGATGGGGACGCTCTTTCTCTGTCTCTCTGTCTCTTCTTCGTCTCTCTGTCTTCTCTCGGTCGTCTCGCTGTCGACTCTCTCGGTCTTCCTCTCTCTCTCCTTCTCTCTTCTCTGTCTCTCCCTCTCCCTCTCTCTCTCTCTCTCTCTCTCTCTCTCTCCCTCTCTCTCTCTCTCTCTCCCTCTCCCTCTCTCTCTCTCTCTCTCTCTCTCTCTCTCTCTCTCTCTCTCTCTCTCTCTCTCTCTCTCTCTCTCTCTCTCTCTCTCTCTCTCTCTCTCTCTCTCTCTCTCTCTCTCTCTCTCTCTCTCCGACACGAAAAGACACGGTACGAACATGTCGCGGGACACACCGTTATGTTCGTTCTCTAACGGTCTCGGGCTGCTCGTGTCTCTTGCAGATTCCATGACGATGGAAGGAAGGAATAGAGCGGGAATAGCAAGACCACTAGATTAGAACTCTTTACTTGTATCTCCTAAGAGGCGGCTGGAGGCACCTTCAAAAGGCAAAAGGTGCTTCGAGGACCTTTTTGATCCCTAGCATATTGGCGGCCCCTTGGAGCCTGGAGGACACCAAGATTGAGCTGGAGCCTTGCCGTTGCAGTTTACAACTCTCATCAAGATGAGACGTTTAGGGGGCATTTCTTGATGCTCAGTAATCAAAGCCACACAAAGGTGTTTGTTTCATACACATACACACCACATGAACTGCTAAAAATAAAATAAAATAATTAATGTTATATCCTAGCCAACCCCACTAGCTAATTGGACACAACTTTTCCGTCCCGGAATCCCGCCATGACTGACGAGCCACAGGTGTCCGAGTGCTACCGGGAGGGGGGGGGGGGGGGCATTGCCTCCTCCCCTCGTCGATATTTGTCCTCGCCCAAGTGCACGCACCGACCCCGCGCACCCCAGCACCAGCACGTCCTCTCCTCGAGTCTCGAGTCCCTGTTGGGGGAAAACCCCTTTCGGGTAAAAACAACGCAGGGGGGGGGGGAGGCACTCGTGAATATGAGCCTAGAACATCTTCAAGAATTTTTTTTCTGAATAGGAGCCCAGAAGCGCTCAGCGCTCAGTGATGGTGCATCAATCCGCCGTCAGCTGACACCAACTTCGAGCTAACCACCCAGCCTCGCAGCCACCAGCCTCGCCTCCTCCAGCCTCGCCGCCACCAACCTCGCCGCCGCCAGCCTCGCAGCCACCAGCCTCGCCGCCACCAGCCTCACCGCCACCAGCCTCGTTACCACCAGCCTCGTTACCACCAGCCTCGTTACCACCAGCCTTGCCTCCAGCCTCGCCGCCACCAGCCTCGCCGCCTCCCGCGTCGCCTTCACCCAGCCTCGCAGCCCATCATTCATCATCACTGCTGAGAGGCATGGCCGCTCGCTCGCTCGCGGTTCGGGTCGATGACTACTCGCCCGTTTACTGACGTGAATTTTATTTTATTCTAAAGTTAGTAGCAATAATATCAGCCTCATATCAGGTTATCAGGTCTAGTAGGCCAGTAGGCCTGTGACGAATTCATAGATGGGGTAAGAGTACTGTTATGAGCTCTCAGTAAGAGTAATAGCTCCAAACTGCCAAATCACTGATATTAGTTGTCGGTTGCTGGACTAATCTTAAAGGGGCTGATCTACTACTGTGACTCCTTTTACTATTAGAATTGTCGCCTCCCCCCCCCCCCGTCCATCCTCCATCAACATCGATACTGCATACATACATACGTAGTAGCCTCCGTCGGTCGGCTTCTTGGCTGCTACGCTCTATCTATCCTCAATCTCTAATAAGATGCGATAGGTTCATCCAACTAGTAGTACCAATCTACGCTAGAGGAGAGAGAGAGAGTTTGTGTGTGGAGTGTGAAGAGCGTAAATCAACACACGCGTGCGCGCGCACAGGGGAGTTTTGTTGTTGGTTGGGACAACTCTCATGAGAGCTGATATTAGTGCTGATATTAGTGAAAAAAAAATCTTCTTAAAAATCTCCGCTACGTGTGCGACATGAGGCAGTGTGCTTTGGGACCTCCCTACCGCCCACCCTTAACCCCTAACAACCCCCTTCCCCTTCCCCAGTTCCCTCTTTAGCGGAGAAGCTGGTTCCGGGGAGACCGCGCGCGCTGCTTCGGCCAGGGGTTGGAGAGAAGGGGGCGGGAGGCTATGGCTTCTCCTTTGCTCCGGCTCGGCTTGAATTTCCTTCTCTTATATCCCCTAGCGTCCCTCTTGCTGTCCGCTGGGGTCTCTATTAAGAGAGGTTAAACTACTCTAGGCGATGTTGCGCATATCCAGACCTCCCGCCGCATGCCGGAGGTCTTCCGATATTTCTAGGTTGAAGTCTTTATCCACCGCGTAGAGAGGGCTTATCATTTTCTTAATATGTTTGTTGCTCGGGGCGTGTAGCCCCATATTTTCTCGTTGTTTCTTTAGTCGCTGAAAGAATCCGACTTTCGCCGTTACTAGTAAGTGGTAACAATAGTTTGTAGTGCTGATATTAGTGATAGCTTCATAGCCTTGAGAGCTGATAAGCTGTTACCCCATCTATGGACGAATTGGGATGACCCATAGGGCCTGAGGGCAATGAGGAGGGTGGCAAGCCGGCGGCAGGCGCGGCTGAAGAGACGACTTCGGAGACGCTGACGGGCTGAGGCCCGTCAGCAGAGGAAGGCGGGCAGGCGGGCTTGAGCGAGGGCGAGGACGGCGGCGAGAGCGACATCGAACGAGCGGCGAGAGGCGAGGGTGAGTGTGAGGAGGGCTGTGGTGGCAGGGGCTGGCGAGGCGAGGAGGGATTGTAGGGTATGAGTGTTATGAGAGCGAGAGCGACGAGAGCGAGAGCGACGGATGACGACCGACGACAGGACGACGGACAGAGACACCCAGGAAAACACCCCGACTCTCGCCCCACGACTTTCTCACATAACTCGACTGAAATCAAACCCAAACACTCCGGCCAGACGACGATGGACGACGATCAAAGGGCGATCTGTCGGCGATCTTGTCTGGAACGGGAATCGCACCATAACGGAAACGAGAGGCAATCTTGCTACGCAGGATTCCAAGAGACCTACCGAATAAGACGAGAGAAGTGCGATGTGCCTAAGGCGGAGATACGAAGAGGTCGCAAATTAAACTTGATTGCCCCCAGAAGCAGATAAAGAACCGCAGGGGAGATAGCAAATTAAACCTATCTGCGAGGCGCCTGGGAGGAAGAAAGGTGGGGAAACTTCCCTTCTCTTTCGAGAGAAAGAGAGAGGGCGCTCCACAACCCACGATCCCATGCATCCAAGCGAAGCTTTTGACCGACCGAGAACGAGAGAAAGCAGAGAATCATAACGATAAATGCCGAACGACGAAGAGAAGAGCGAAGCCTAACGAGTGTCGATTCGCGAATGCGACAACCTGATAACTTGATATCAGAACCTGATATTAGATATTAGCCTAACGGGACATTCGGGGGCGACAGGAGCTGGCTCTGGCTGGGGGGTCCTAATCAGGGCAAGGGGGGCCCAGGGGGAGGAGGGAGGAGGGGTTGGTCAGAGCGAGAAGCAGGCCAACGCGGGCCAGGGCGCGCGTTGTGTGCCTGACTCTCAGACTCAGAGAGAGCCTGGCGGCAGTCTGGGTAAGTCCCCCTGCCCCTGCATGCCAAGAGGCAACGCAGGGGGGTGGATGGTTCTCGCCCCCCATGAGGGGAGTCGAGAGAGTGGGGGGGGGGGGGGGGCGAGGCCCCCCTCCATTCATGGCGACCAATCATAAGATTAGTGGCCTGGCCTACCCCTATGAACTGCTCACAAACCCTTTGGACCACACTATTTGATGGGCAAAGCTTACCCCCCTTTGCCTTTGAAATAGTCCACATACAAGCGAGCGGAGACGAGCACAGCACACGCAAGCATTTAGACTGCACGTGCGCGCACTGCAGTGGACTGCCTGCGCGTTGCCGTGGCTAGCGCGCAGGCAGTCCATATGTGTCTAGCCATAATAACCACTCCCTGATCGGGCGCGCACACACAAACAACCTGCCTGCGCTAACTTGCTGGCTCTCGCGCTCGTGCGCTGTGCCGTTGCCGTTGTAGCAGCTAGCCACAGGCACCGGCAGCCACCCGCCCGCCCCCGTGGCGATCGGAACGTGCCGACCCACAAACAAAGGTAACCAGGCCTGCCAATCCTAATCCCCCTTCCCACCGCCACCGCCTCGACGCTCGCCCATCTGCTCGCGGCAGGTGAAGCACCTTTCGCGGCGCGCGCACGCAGCGCCGCCCAGGTGACACAAATGGTGTCCTAGCTCGCGCTGCGCGTCGAGCTGGGGGCTAGGGCTAAGTAATAAGTAATATATGTAAGATGGGTGAGGGGTATGGGTATGGAGACGCGCTCTCATACCGCCCCCGCCCCCAATGAGGTGGTCTGAGAGGCATGGGAGGGGACCGCGCGGCGCGGCGACGGCGTGCAGCACCTCCGAAGGTGCTCATTTGCGGTAAGAATATTATGAATATATTATTATTACCAGTAGTCAGTAGTATAACTATTGTCGATCATTTGCGGCGACGAGCGTCTCGCACATTGCACATTTGAGCACGCAAGAATGCTGGCGTATCATCCTCATCATCGGCTTTCGACAAGTTAGGAATCTCTTGCATTCACCTTATCCTATCGGCTATCGGGCAGGCATGCCCTCAATTCCCTCCTATGTGGCTTGCAGTGGCGCGCTGCTATGTTTTGGGGGTGAGGGGGTCATCGTCCTCGTGACATCTCCCCAACCAAGCCTCTCATGCAGTCATTCTATTTTTTGGCGCGCACCCTCATTGTATCAGGGTAGTTCCTTCACTAAGACGCGATACATTTCTTCTTCTTCTAACGAAAACTCTTGTTGTGCACTGCCATCTTACGTCAGCCCACGAGCCCGGCGACTGCGATGGATGTTGCGCAACGTTACTTCGTGCACAATGCAGCCGCCATCGCCGGCGCTCCTTTCGCAAGGCGCCTTAGACACAAGACGCATCAGTTTCCCCCATTGTGGGCGGCCCTAAGGAGCAGCTTGGTCTTCAGGCGTGCCCGATGGCCCTGCTTCATGCCTGTGGCCTTCGCAAGCTTGTCCAGTTCCCGCTCGTGTGAATCCAAGCGCAGCGACCATATGAGCTCCATATCATCGTAGCCCTCCTCCTCAAACTTGTCGGCGTATGCCTCGAGCCTGGAAGCGCATGGGTGGGAGTGCGAGCGCTCACGAGTGTGAAGGGAAAGCCGAACGATCATGGTGGCGCTGGAGACTTGTGTGGATGCACGCAAGGAGTACGAGGGCCCAGGGCTTGTGTGCGCGCCGGGCGATCGGGGCCGTGCGGTGCACCCAAAGTCGTGCAGCAAGTTTCGGACTGCAGCCATGTCGTTCTTGACCTCCACCAAGGAGGTGGGGGTGGCCAACGGCACGGATGCGCAAGCTTCGGCCGAGCTGATGGCTAGCGCGCAAGAGGGCGTCAAGTCCATGGCGTCGCCCGATGTGCACGGCAGTTCCGCGTTGGACGGAGCGCTTTCGGGCAAGCCCGTCACGCCTGCAGCACAGCGCTGCCGTGCCCTTGGTTCGGTAGGCAACCCTTCCGCCGATTCGTCTTCAGAATCGGAGCCCGGATTGTCGGGCGCAGGGCGCTTTCGCATCCAACCAGCGGCCACGTCAGCCGTGGCCGAGTCGGGAACCGAATCCGACGAAGGGATGCTCCGCTCTTGGATGTCGACGCTCGGACCGTGCACCTGCAGGACACCCGGCAAGACTGAGGACTCTAGGCTGCCGGTCCCCGACATAGCTTGTCGCATTGCGGCGCAATGCAGCCCGGCGCGCAGTGATTCCACACTGGAGGGTTGGCCACAAGAACATGGCGGCACCGCGCCGTTTCGTTGGGGTCCATCGTCATCGAGTGCGTTGGTCTGTGTGTCGATACCGCCGCTGTCGCTAGTGCACGAGGGGCTATTTTGCTCAGACGGCCCTGGGGCAGTGCTCGCCAGCGTGGGCGAGGTCGCAGGGTCGTCGCCTTGCGTCAGGTTGATGTCAGGCAGTGTCATGGGCGCCAATGGGACAGCTTCGTCCCCCTGGAGCTCGGAAAACATGCGCTGACGCATGTGCTCTGAGGTTTGCGCATCACAGCGGCGCGCCACTGCAGCCGGCGAGACCGGCTGATCGCCGGCGATCACCCTGTCCACCCCCGGACTGAGGCTGACGAGGTCCGTTTTGCGTCTCATCGCACGCCCAGGCTTTGGCGCCTCGGCGACAATCTTTTTCACGCGATACACGACGGAGGCGGGCGTCCGACCTGGAATCTTGATGTCCAAAGGATGCAGCCCATCGGTGAGCTGCTGCTTCAGCAAACAGTCCTCCGCCTCGCTCCAAATCCGCCGGACATCCCTAGGGGGCTGCGAGGCTGGCGCCGCCGCCTCGCCTACGCCTCCCGCAACCCTCTCCTTGACGCTCGTCGTATGCGCCCTCTTCTTCGCCTTAGCCCGCGTCGGCCGGCTCGCCGCCTTAGACGACGGTATCTTCTCGACGGCGTCGGCATACCAGTGCAGCTCTCCCGAGCCAAGAGTGCGCACGTCCCACGCGGGTCGGAGCTGTACGATCGGTAGGGTCCTCCGGGTCAGCTCCGGGTTCTCGTTGTCGGTTGTCCGCTTCAACAGCTTGGAGTCGTAGTCGTCGAAGAATACGACGCTCGCCACCCTCGTCCCCTCTTCGTTCACGCCAATCCTCGCGATGCGCACCGTGACCCAAGCAGCGAGGACTTCGTCGCGCATGTTGGCGTAGTGTCCGGGCCTGAGTGCGGAGTACCATACGATCGGTGTGGTCGGCGCTCTGGGCCGCAGGGCCCCTACATCGTGCTCCTCGAGGAGAGGAGGAGCGTTGGGCTCTTCGGATTGAGAGAATCCGAGAAATTGTACGAGAGCGCGGCCACGTTCGGGCAGGCCGGCGAGAACAGCGTCGTAGAGTGCGTCTCCAAGCTGGTTCTCCTCGTAGTCGTCCGCGCTCATGAACTCCACCTCGAGAGCCACCCCGGGGCGGAGGTGGCGCAGCCAGCGCGGCGTGGCGGGCATTGGAGGGAGAGGGGGGGGGGGGGGGGGACAGGAGAGAGAGAAGTGGGGGAGCGGCGAGGAGGGGGGGGGGTGGCCGGGGGGGTGAGGAGAGAGAAGAAATCAGCAGAGAGAGAGAAAAGAAAGCCGCGGGAGAAGGAAAGGGGGTGGTGGGATTGGGGTTGGGGGAATCCCGCGGGGTGGGGAGAGAGAGAATAGTGAGTAAAGTACTCAGCAGTGCGCGTGGGGCACTATTTTTGGAGTGGGGCCCCACCTATTTGTAGAGAGTGGGTCCAGAGCCGCGTGTGCGCTAAGAAGATTCTAAGGTTTATCACTTGATGAGAGGGTGCAAGAGAGATGTTCGAATAGAGCGCGTGGGACGTGGGACAGCCGTGGGCAGGCCCATACCGAGTAGCGAGACGAGGGCTAGGTGTAGCATGGTCTTAGCGACTTAGCGACGCAAAGAGGGGACGAAATCGGAGATCGGAGGACACCTAATTAAGGGCACACCAAGGCCCAAGGCACATGGGACATGGGGACTATGAGCCCCTTCTAATACAAAACTCCAGACACTCCCCACAGCATGATACTGATGCTGCCTTAAATCTGAACTGCCGGGCCGAAGCACCGAAACAGGTGCTTCACCGCAGCTGTTTTGTACGGTGGCTCATTCATGCTTCATGGGGGGGAGGGCTTTTACTTTTACGAAAAATTTTGGACTCAAACTCAAAACTAAGACTGTGAATAGGTTTGCTTCAGGGCTAATATATTAGATACTAATAGTGTCCGCAGCTAATATATTAGATACTAATAGCGATCATCCTCAGCCTACTATTCGTATCATCAGTCATCAGTAATATCTAGATGATAATAGGCTCAACTAACTTTATAGTGGGTCGCCATGGAGCGCGCCGCCGCTCCCCACCTCTCCTTCGGGTCCCCCGCCGCGGGGACCCCCCCGGCACCCATGGAGCTGTCGCAGGCGAAGCGACCGCGTCCGCCCGCAGAGGCCGAGCAGGTGAGCGCGACCCCGGTCGCGCCGGGTGTCTGCCTTTACTCAAATACTAGAAGATTTTTTTGTACCGGGAGCGTATTTGGAAACGAGGGGTACCAAACGAAGGCATACGACCTCGGGCGGGAATCACATTCCAGGAGTCGAGGGGGCGGAGGGAGAGGTGGGGTCGACAAAGAGGGAGAGCAGGGGCGCAGGGGCAGGAGGGGTACCTGTGACGCGGCCGAGACTGGGGCCGCCCCCGCGCCTTCACCCTCCCTCGCCCTCCCACCCCTAGGATTGGGACTCCCTCGTGGTGGCCCCGCATCGCGTATTTGGAAACGAGGGGTACCAAATGAAGGCAAACGACCTGAACGCGTGAACCCGCTGCCGGGTGGGTGGGCGCTCGGGCGAGTTGTGCGACTTTTGGGTGACCCCCGATTGGCGCGGTCAAGGCGTTGGACTTTGTTACGGGAAGCGATGCGTGTGGCTCGTGAGCTAGGGATGCGGCGACTGTGGTTGTGGACGTTGCTCGAGTCGGGGCCCGTCTCGTTGTATGATCGCGTGGGACGACACGCAATATACACAGGCTCACGCTGATGCCGGATGTGATTGTCGAAGGCTTCCTGAGGGAGGTGGTGAACGCATTCCCCAATCTCAAGTTCCTCAAGCTTGAGGTGGGTGCCTTTGCTTAGATACTAGACATTTTTTTGTACCGACGCATTGCGTATTGGGAAACGAGGGGTACCAAATGAAGGCAAACGACCTGAGCAGCGCAGGCCGCGGGCACTCGGCTCATCAGTGACACGTGACCACCGTACTCAGACCTCACGAAAAGACTCAACAAAACCCTCCCGACATATTCAAGTAGAGGACGTCCAACAGGCATGCCCCAAACCCACACTCTAAACTAGGCTATTGGTAGCGCACCGGAGCCGGACCCCGAAAACCGAAGAAAAAGGAATGAAGGGGGGAAAGGGAGGCGGTGGAGGGAGGGGATGTAAGGGCGGTGTTGTAGCAACGACAGGGTAACCCAGATCTAGTAGGCGAGTAGCCCGGAATCTTCAGAGTTTTTTATGTGTGACGGGAGCATCAAGCGCCAGGATGACTCTAGGATGGTAGCAAGGAGAACTAGACTGTCGCTATGGGCGCGATGCATGGCATGCACGTGCCGCACGGATGTAGCATCCTCTCCCTCGATCGTGCAGCGAGACAGGTGAGAAATGGGCTTTGGAGTATGCAGCGAGACAGGTGAGAAATGGGCTTTGGAGTATGAGAGAGGCGGGCACCCGTGGAACCACGCAGCCGAGGCCGTCCTCATTCCCTTGTGGCTGAGAGTTTGCATGGTGGCCGCGTGGATTGCGTGGCACATCTCTCTCGGTCTCTGTTCATCGTGGGAGACGGCGACACTTCCACCCGCTTTAGAAATTCTCTTTGTAGAATATGAACTTGCGCTGCCGCTTCGCATCGCTCACGCGCTGATTTCGCACGCTCGCAGGAGGAGGATTCATCTTCTTGCACATTGCCGATAGCTGGTGGGCGATGCTGATCGGGCCACACAGAAAGACGCCGATATCGTCCTCGGGGAACTCCTCTCCAATCCTCCGTCCAATGCGGTTCCAGTCGGGCCGGCCGGCGTATTGGTGGTACAGTTGAGTGGCGGCCACCTTCTTCAGGTTGATCTCTCCGGTCAGGTAGGTGTTGAGCTCGAAGATGCTGCCGAGATAAGGGTCCTCACAGATGCCGACCATGATATCCTTGAAGCTATTGAACTCGTCCTCGTTGCGGCACGTCCAGAAGAAGGCTACCTTCTTTAGCGGCGTTTCCATCACTCCGTTCTTGGCCTGGAATGCCAGCGTCTTTAGAATCGAGGCAAACGGTGTCACACCCACACCTGCTGCGACCAAAATCATGACGGAGAAGTGGAACACCTTTTCGGAAGATGTTCCATAAGGTCCGTCCTGCCAGGCAAGAGGGACAGAGTTAGCCGCAGCAATGGGAGAGAAGCAAGCTCGCTCTTGCAGTCCGGCGGGGATGGTGGAAAGTCCAATTTTAGTCGAGGGCGGCATCGGGGCAACAAGCCAAACGAGCCACGCACAATGTACAATCGATGCCCCAACCTGGGGCTCTCTGACGTGGACCGGCGTGCTACGTTGTCGGGCGACCCCGCAGGAGATCTTCGGCTTGGCGCCACTATCTTATTGCTGCGGGCAAACTTCTCTTCCAATGTCTCGCGTGCGTTCTTGGATTGCGTGTCCGACATCAAGAGCTTGCGGATGCCGTACGCCCAGTCCATGTCCTTGCGGCACTTGATGTGGACACTGAACGTGGATTCCCAGGGTGATGACGAGATCGTGAACGGATGCCACTCGGTCTTCGACACCTCCGGGCACTAGAGGAGGGTGGGGGGGGGAGGGGGTTTGAAGGGGTCATCACTCGGGCTTGCACTCATCGGTACGTTGTAGGCTTCAGGCCGTGGATTGCGTGGAACGGAGGCAGCGCGCAAGGACGCTCAGCCCAGCACGCACGCACAAGCACCTGCAGAAAGAGGTATTGCCCTGACTGAAACTTGAAGCGGCGGCCGTCGGTGGGGCGCATTGTAATGTGCAGCACATCCCTCGCCGGCATACGCGCAGCCACCATCTCCACCTGCTTAAGCCCACGCAGCCGGCCGATGAGCTTGTCGATGACGAGCAAGACGACCGCGAATATGGAGTACTGCCAAAAGGCCTTCGAATGGGACCAGAGCAAGATCAGGACTAGGAACCAGAGCTTGTGGATGCGCACGAAGAGGGAGTGGCCACTGAAGCTAAACTTAGTGAATGGTATGCCCCAACGCCGCCGCCGAAAGCGCTCGAGGCCTGTCGTCATCATCAGTACCATGCACAGCAGGATGAGATGCCCACTAATACCGTTCCACGTCATCAGCACCTGCTCGAGAAGGCTCTTGCCGCTGCCAGACGTCGAGTGCCAGACAAAATCGATGTAGTGGAAGGTAATGTGGCCGGAGAATGAAAAGAGGATTAGTACGCCAATGAGCTTGTGGAAGTACAGGTTGTCGTCGACGGGGAGGACGCGTCCCATCGGCGTCGTGCGCAGCCATGAGCTCAGGTTGCGGAGCACGGGCAAGAAAATGAGGTTGCAGAGGATGTCGAGGCACCGGCCGTGGCCCTTGGCGTATGGGTAAAAGGGCGCCGGATCGTCGTCGTCGTGCGCCTGCCAGTAGCCGATAGCCCAGAGTATGCAGCAGGAGATGAGAAGTGCGATGGTGTAGGGGAACCGGAAGATGAGGCTATCCTCTACGAAGCTGAAGCATGCGTTCGTGCCGTAAAGGAATCCCCGTGAGAAGATGCCGTCCGGCGGGCCGCCCTCCGAGGCAAACGTGAGCCACCAGCGGGTGAACAGAACAATCACGATGAGCAACACCAGCCCGCCTGCACTGAACGCGATGATCCAGCCGAGAAGCCAGCCTTGGACGATGATGAGCCCCTTTTGGGGGCGCGAGCCGAAGGCATGATTTCGCGTCGACATGAATGCAAATCTGCCGGGCCGCGTCAGCCGCACGAGGCCGCCGTCAAAGTAGGCGGGTGCCGCATTGAGCACTCTGCAGTTGGAAGTGGACTGCTCGTCCGCGTCCGTGTCATCGCAACTAAGCGATGCTACACAGCCTCCCGGGGAGGTGCAGTCGAGCTCTTGGTCAAGGTAGGCCATGCGTCTCACCGTGGTCTCATCGGCGAAGATGCTCCAGTAGTGCGGCGAGGAGGAGAATCCACTTGCTGCCTCAATGTAGCCATGACGCGCTGGGACATTGCGGTCTGCGTCTTCCAGCTCAACGAGGTTGGTGCGATCCGTCATAGCGCGCCCGTTGCCCGCATTGTCCGGCGGGTTGGCGTCAGAGCCCGTCCACTGGATGTGCACGCAGTCCTCGTCGTACACCACCAGCTCGCTGGGGCTGAAGTCATAAGGCACCGACGGGAAGACCTGCACGGCGTCGCCGCGCCTGCCCTTGACGTTGAGGTTGTGGATGGTGGCACCGTGGCACTTGCCCGAGCTGGGCTTGCGCCGGATGCGGAACGTATGCGAGCGGTCCTCGAAGGTGCGGCCGAGCTGCGACGTGTCGACGCTGAGTTTCAGCGAGTACCTTGTGGAGAGGTCGAAGTTGCTGAACCCAATGAAGTCGGAGGTGGGGTAGCTCGCCACCTTGGCGTGCTCGCCGTTGTAGAGGCTGTTTGTCTTCCACCCATCGAAATCGCCCGGTGTGACATTGTATCGGACGCGCATCACGCATGTGGCCTCCTCCGCGCCCGTTGCCTTCAGCACGTCGCCGGGCACTTTCCACTTGAACTTTGTCGGGTGCAGCTCCTTGGACTCTTTGACGTCGTACGGAGTGGTAAAGTATGCGAGTTGGTTCTCACGGGCATAAGGTCCAACCATGCAGATGGGCGGGTCGGTGTCCCATTTGCCGCTCTCCACCCACTTGCCCGCCTCTGGATCAGACTCGCAGGCGGTGTAGGTGTTGGGCCCCTCCGCGCCAGATCGGGTGCGTTCTAGCTGTTGGCACTCGCCCGTCTCCTGGAGGTGCGCCTTGTCGCAGCACATGCCATAGTTGCGCACATTCTGCGAGCGCGACGTGTAGTAGTGGCAGTGACCGGTGTCGTCGGTGAGGATTGCGATGTCGCGCCACGGCGTGGGGTGCCAATACCTGATGATGCGACGGCGCAAGCGGGCTGGTCAAGGGAGCAGGGACGGGCAGCACATGCGCGGGCGAGGTTAGGGGGGGAAGGGAGGCGGTTGGGCGGCCTCTCACGGGTAGTAGTCGCGCTCCTCGGGGCATTCGAAGCCACTGCGCGAGCCGTTCGGGTTTTGTCTGGTGTGAATGGCCGACTCCCCTGCGAGCATGAGGGCCGAGGTTATCCGCGACGCGTGCCGCTGCCAGAGCATCGGGTGGGGCGGGGCGCGACGTGCGCACCAGCAAGCTCCTGATCCGCGATGTATAGGCCCTTGTTACGTGAGCGCTTCGTGCAGTCCGTGTACCACTCCAGCGGCTCGTGCATCCCGTACTGCGGTCCTGCGGCCTCGGCAGGTGTCTCGGGTATACGCTCGGTTGTGCTCCCGTCGCGAAGGCCTGGCGCCGAGTCGTCGCACATGTACTGCAGCACCATCGTGCAATGCTGATTGCGGTTTGCGTGGCCGCATCCCTGGTCCATCGTCCACTCGACGTGAAGGATTGATCCCTCGTAATAGTACATCTGCCCCTCTCCTGCGCCGGGAGCCGCCGCGTCGTAGCCTCCTTCTCCGTCGGAGCACGAGGGCTTGCAGGCGTCCCCCACGGAATATCCTCCATTGGGGTGGTTCTGGGAGTCAAAGAGGCGGGAGGGGGTTTGGGCGGTGTTGGAGACCTCGTTCAGCTTGTTGTTTGAGCCCCGGGGAGAGTGGAGGTAGACGGCGGCGTGCGTGGGTGAGAAGAGGGGAGAGAGGAGGAGGAGGAGGCGGAGGAGGGGGTGCGGCATGGGGGCGGGGGGGGGGTTGAGAGGGGAGAGAGAAGAGTAGGAAGTGGTGAGTAGATGAGAGAGGGAGCGCGAGAGAGGGATACGGAGAGAGGGGAAAAGGGGGAGAATAGAGAAGAAAAGGGAGAGGGAAAGGCAACGGGAGAGAGAGAGTACTCCCTAGGCCGCAGAAGACACCAGAAGAGAGAAGAGAGAGGGAGCGGTAGGAGAGAGCGGGCGGGAGGGGGAGGACAAAGATTTCACGTCTGTATAGGTTAGTTCTAGGGAAAAGAGAGAAGAGACGCAGATGTGAAGTACCCCCCACATACGCCGGTCGGAGAGATAGTAGAGTGTTGTTGTTTTAGGTGTGATATACTCTGTTGTGGATGGGGTGGGGCGGTGGGGCGGCTCGGGGAGTGAAGAGAAAAGAGAAGAGAGTGTGGACTGGGGGAATGCTGCAGAGCGTGGCGAGGCCCACCCTCAGATCTAATGGAGAGATATATCTTAAACACGCCCGAAAACTCTCTGTCTGTGGTGATGGATGGAGCGGCTGCGATAGAAGGAACGGGGGGGGGGGGGCTCCGCGGCGGGGGCGGAGGAGGGGGGAGCGTTTCACAGTGGAGGGGGAAGAGAGAGAGGGGGAGAGAGCGCGACAGTGAGAGAAGAGAGGGAGAGAGAGAGAAGAGAGGGAGAGAGAGAGAGAGAGAGAGGGAGGGAGATGGAGAGAGGGAGAGAGAAAGAGAGAGAGAGAGAGAGAGAGAGAGAGAGAGAGAGAGGAGAAAGGGTGGACGGAGGAAGTAAGAGAGGAGGATGGTCCCGACAGTGCAATAGAGAAGAGACTCTCTCTTCACAGCCATATCGGAAGAACCTCTCAACGCTCCCGCCTACATCAGATGAAAGTAGGAGCTACCGTCTATATTCAGATCGATCTATTCAGTTTCGTTCGGCATGGGAAGGTCCCCGCCTCTCTCTCTCTCTCTCTCTCTCTCTCTCTCTCTCTCTCTCTCTCTCTCTCTCTCTCTCTCTCTCTCTCTCTCTCTCTCTCTCTCTCTCTCTCTCTCTCTCTCTCTCTCTCTCTCTCTCTCTCTCTCTCTCTCTCTCTCTCTCTCTCTCTCTCTCTCTCTCTCTCTCTCTCTCTCTCTCTCTCTCTCTCTCTCTCTCTCTCTCTCTCTCTCTCTCTCTCTCTCTCTCTCTCTCTCTCTCTCTCTCTCTCTCTCTCTCTCTCTCTCTCTCGTAGCTCCGCCGGGGAGAGAAGGGCGTCTCTCCCTTCCTTTTTCTTGTAAACACCCACCCACACGATCCCCATACCAATCCGGTGAGTGAGGCTTGCTCACCCCCGGCAGAGCAAAGGCAAAGGCGGACCCGCCCTATAAAGTTCATGCTACATGTGAAACACACAGTGGGGAGACATTGTTGCTCAGAGTGTAGCGGTTCTACAAGCTTCAGCTCAGGCCACCAAGCATTTGGAGTGGACCTTGGCTCCGGCCAAAGTTTCGAGAATTTTTTTTTCGAAATAAGGGGGGCCAATCGCAATCGAAACTTTTTACCGAAATAAAGGTCGATATGGCGCTGACGAAGCGAAATAAGCCCCCCCCAGCCCGCTCCGCCCCCCCCCCCCCCTCCCGGGCCCGGGGCCGCGCGCCACGCCATGGCGCGCTTCCGGGCATCCAAGCGCAAGCGCAAAGCCGACAACGACGAGGATGATGATGATGACGCCCTTGAGGGCTCAGGGCATCCCTCCGACCCCCCAAGCTCGTCGCAGGTGGTTGGTCTCCACTCAGCATCCGCGACCGAGGATGGCCCGGCGACGAGAGACGAGAACGGGGAGCAAGAGGAGGAGGAGGAGGAGGAGGAGGAGGAGAGGGAGGAGGAGGAGGAGGAGGAGGACCTGCGGGGGGAAGCCATGCTGTCGGAGCGAAGCTCGTTTCCTCTTTGGCTCTTGGGGAACGAGCCGCGAAGGCGCACCGGCGGCTAGCGCGGCGCACGGTCCATCCGGGGAGCCCGGAACGGGCTCATCGGGAGAACGGGGAGGGCATATATATGACGGGCATGTGAAATGGACGGGAGAGTGGCTCGGAACGCGAATCGGAGGGACGGAGGACGTAGAAAAATGTGCGGCGAGCAGATACCGCTAGACTGGGACTCGTAGGGGCTCGTAGACTCAAAAGGATGACTCGGAAGACTCGGGGCTTGGGGGTACTCAGGGGGCTGCAGGTCACCAACAGGCGATACAAAGGGTAAAACACACAAATCAACACTCTGTGCACTCAAACGTCAAACATTAACACGGAAACATACATTAAACGGCCCCCCTCTGGTGAGCAGAATCAGGAGTGCCCACCAGAAAAAGAGGAGAGAGAGAGAGAGAGAGAGAGAGAGCGAGAGAACGAGGGCTCGAGGGTCAAAACACAATTCGGACTCCGGCTCGGACTTACGGAATAAAATCCGGTGCCCTCGCGAATCCTGCCTCGAGTCTTGAGACTCGAGTCTCGAGACCAAGGCTAGGGATTGGCTGGAGCAGTTATCCAGATAACTTGGTTAACTGCCACTAACTGCCCTTGTGCTTGTGAGGCGGCAAGCAGTTATCTAACTGCCCCGTGATGCGTCCGTCGAGCAAGTAACTCAGTTAATTTTCGTCCGTGGAGGCGAGCGGGTGGCTTTTCACTGTGCGCGCGTGCGCGCGTGGTCGGCGTCGAGCGTCGGCGCGTCGACGGCCAAACAAAGGAACAAAGGTCGAACAAAGAACAAAGATCTTTAGCTCTTTAGTATTAACCTTTCTCAAGTCGGGTAGGCTACCCACCGACCGCCAACGGCCAACGGTGGTATAGATTATGTAGATATGTATTATGTACGACAGCAAATAATGACAAAAGGGAACGACTAAAGTTATAGTTAGGGATGCCAGTTAACTGCCCCACTAACTGGCTCCACGACCGGCAACTAGTTACCTTAACTGGTCCTCCTCATGGCAATAACTGCCACTCTCAAAACCCTGCAGTTACTTGCAATCCCTAGCCTTGCTCGAGACTCGAGGTACTCGAGGTGGCTTAGATATGGTCGGTGGCCCGCCCCCCCCCCCCCCGGTGATCCGTTCCCCCCTTTCCTCCGATGCCTACCGGGCTGGCGGCGTCCTCAGTCCCGACTTCTCCTGTAAACAGGTGCGGGACTTACATATTTTCCGGTGAGCGGAGCCCTCGCTCCGCCCACCCCCTTCTCCGCGCGCTCTCTCCCCTCTCCTGCAGGCACGCGCGATGGCGCGCCTGCGACAGACTTGCAGCTGCCTCTGGCGACCCCTGGAGGCTCCTGGAGGCCAGCTCAGGGGGCAGAGGAGGCTGGGGCTGGGCCCTGGTCTCCCCTGCCTCTCCCTCGCTGGCGCTCCTGGGCCTCAGGGGCCCCCACTCTGCACATGTCTGCCTGTCGAACAGGGGGGGAGGGGGGGTTGGAGCGATGGGCTGGCCACGACAGGCCAGGACGCGCGAGGCAGGCGAGCCTGCCACGGAGAGAGTGGGTCAGCAGGGCAGTGGGCTCCTGGCAAGCCACCAGTCAGGCGTGCCAGGAGCATGGGTGGTTCCTCCCCCATGGCAGGGGAGGAGTGGAGAGAGGGGGGGGCTCGTGCCCCCCCATGGGCGAACCAAGTATAAACTTAGTTGGTTCACAGTAACACGTAGATAACTAACGTAAACGGGATACGCGAAGAAGGGGGGATGAGCAGGAAGGAAAAGAGGAAAGAAAAGGGGAAGAGGAGAGGGGGCCCGTCGCCTCTCCTCACGTGAAGAGAGGGAAATCTCACAGGACTTAGAAAGTAAACGTAGGAGAGGACGGAGGGGCATCCGTAACAGCGCCTCACGGGGCGGGTGGGGCGCGAGGTGCGCGGCCGCTTGGGCCGGGAGGGGATGCGGCGGGCCGCCGGCCATGGCGAGCTTCGCCGTCTGGACGGCGTCGAGCGTCGAGGAGGCGCTCCGCGGCTAGCTCCACGTCCAGGAGACTCTCCGGGGGCTGGGAAGGCAGCCAGGCCAGACCGTCTAGCAGCCCACTGGATAGCCGGGCGACGGGCGACCGCCTATTGTATTCCTGCCCATCCGAAGGCTGTAGGCATGAATATTCGTGTAAAAGGTAGTACGCGCCCACACTCACAATCGAACAATCCCCGTGTTGCTACTGACTACTGACGCACAAGACACACAGATTCGGATTCCCCATGGTCTCAAGTCCAGGTTTGCAGATTTTGGTCTCGAAATTTGCGATTCGAATTTTGTTTTTGCTGTTACTACCCCTGATAGAAAACCCTGTTTGACCGCTCTATCTTTGACCCTGTACAGTATTTTTACCTTCTGTCGTACTCTAGTAAACAAACCGCTTGAGGCTATTCTAGTTCGCAGTGGGACGTGATGAGATGGCGGACTTGATGAGAGAAAGAGATGAAAAGAGACGCGATAGTAAAGTAAAAGTGGGCTGAGAGGGCGGTGGACGGGTGTGGGGAGCCCTCCCGCCGTCATCACGAGAGTTGTCGAAGATGAGGAGTGTGGAAATATTCACGTAACTGAGTGAAAGGAGAGAAGAGACTGGGGGGGGGAGGGGAGGGGGGGGAGCTACAGAAGAGGAAGAGGGAGAAGAATAGAGAGAGAGAGAAGAAACCAGAGACAGGGGAAGAAGAGGAGAGGAGAGTCCCTTCTTTTCTGTGAACAAGGTAGTTAGACAAATACACAAGTCGTCGACGCCCTATGCAGAGAAGAGAAGAGAAGAGAGAGAGAGAGAGAGAGAGAGAGAGAGAGAGAGAGAGAGCGATGGCGCCCTTGCTGCTTCCCCTGACAACGCTATCCCTGCTGAGCGGCAGCTGCGTGCGTCCTTGCGCGTGGCGTCACGGTGTGCCACCGGCGTGTTGCGCGCCGTCCCCTCCCCCGCCGCGTCCCCCCGCGCGCCAGAGGCTGCAGGGGGGAGGAGGAGGGCCACCCTCTGTAGGTCTCCGGAGGGGCTACGGGGGAGGAGGGGAGGAAGGAGGAGTTCTACGCCCTCTCGAGCCGAATTTCCTGCACGCACTTGCTGCCGTGTGGACGATTCAGCGTCGTGGGGACCGGCCCAGCACGCTGCGCAGGATGGCGAGCTGGGGGGAGAGGGACAGAGGACTGCTGCCGGCACTCCTGCAGGTCAGAAAGCTTCTTCTTTGCCCATGCATTACTCTCCCCTCCACTCCCCCCCCCCCCTTCTTCCTCGGTGACTTTGTCGGCTTCCCCAGCCCCACTCCACTCTCTTTCCACTCTGCGCCTTGCCTCCCATTCTGCTCTCTTCGCAGGCACGCTCGATGGGTGCATACTTCGACGAGTCGCTCGAGGCAGTGGTAATGCTGCGATATGAGCGCGACCTCTCCTCGCTCCAACGTGCTGTCGAGGCACGGCATATGCTTGTGATCGAGGGTGTCGCTATCGCGCCTTCGGTCCCTTACCACGTGCAGCCCGAGCTCGAGGCGTGGATCCTCCGCTCTTTGCTGCAGCTTGGCGCCCTCCACTCAATGCGTGTCACCTTTGCCCGCTCCTTTGGCGAGGACCCGCCCTGGGGAGTATAGGCGCGATCAAAGTCATATTCAAAATGTCTCATTTTCTGGTTCTGATGGTCTCGTCTCTTCTCTCCCATCCCTCACCCATCCCGCGCAGCTGTGTTGTTCCAACCGCACAGTCACCGCCGCAGCTGTCTTCCATGCACCATGTATGTTTCCGGTGACAATCCTGAGTGTGCCGCGTGAAGCGCTCGTGCCACTACGGCCATGTGCCAGCAAGCGAGCCATGAGATACTGGGAAGCGATTGGTAGCGGGGGCCTTCCCCGCCCGTGAGAGGAGCCGCGGACAAAGAGCGCGAGGGACAACATTCTCGCTGCCTCCGGTTCAAACTTTGCCAAATTCGATGGGGTACGCCCACCTTTGCCTCTTGTACTACTAGATATATACTGGGCAGCTGTGTCCCTCTCAGTCTCTTCTCATCCGCCACGTTGTGTGCACACATTTGCATGTTCCAGCGACAAAAGGCTGCTCCCCTTCTGCTCTACATGAGAAGTATGCAAAAGTTGTGGGCTTGCTGTTGCCAACTAGAAAAAGGCCCTGTCCGCCAGCGCGCCACAATAAAATGTGTCTCCATTGTCCTCCTACCCTTTCGCCATGTGCCATGCGACGACTAGATGTCTTCCAAGGGCAACAGTGGTGCTGTGAACGATTGCCAATAGCGATTAGCGAACAGGGCGCGTGTCAAGCCACAATATGTGCGTGCGATGGTGTGGTTCTCGCATTCACATTAGCCCGGTCACTCACCATCTCACATCTCACCATGGGCCATGGGTGCTTGGCGTAGCCTGCTGCCGCCCAAAAGCGGGCTCGGGCCCGATTCCAGAGCTCGGGCGTATATCAGAATACGCCTAAATCAGGCGGTGGGCCTTGGCCGGCGATGGAGCCAGACTTGCGAAATATGAAATATCTCTTACTTATTAATACATTAATACCGGATACGGATACCCGCGTAGTCCAGATTGAAATTCTCCCCGACGTCGAGGGTCACGTGAATGTTTCTAGGGAAGCGGTGCCCCAGGGCGGATGTGTCTGTGTAGACATAGAAGTGCCAAATCGGGCGCTTGCCCGATTCTACTTTGGTGATCCCCTCTAGCTAGGGTGGTCTTGCTTGGCGCGCTGTTGGTTGCCCCTGAGCACGTGGAAGCCTTCACGCTCCAGCGCGCTTGCCAGGTGGCGGGTCTTAGTCTTGTATGCCTTGACCAGGTCAAAAATACGAAAGACGATGTACGTTGCTACCTCCTTTAGGGAGGATCGGATCGCGCTCGACTTGCGGGGGGCTGAGTCGGCTAGCGCCCCATAGGTGATCGCAAATTCGTGTGGGACGCCCGATAGGGTGGCTTGGATTTTGTCGCCGTATGCGGCTTTGAATTGCTCGTGCGCGTCGTCATCGACGTAAAATATCCAAGGGCCTTTGCGGCCTTTGTCCATCCCATCAGGGGTAGCGTCCAAGCCCTCTAGCTTGGAAAGAAGAAACTTCATATAGATAGGTCGCTATATCCTCGCTCTTAATGTCCTTCTTGTCCTTTGCTAGCTATGCTAGCTGAATGTAGAAAGGAGTGTCCTCCGGTTCTTCCTCCTCATCTTGACCATGAGGGGGGGAGGCGAATTGTGTGGCTATGGGTGGAGTCGGCTTTGGGTCCGATTGTGGGTCTGTGACGAATTGGGATGGCCCATAGGGCCTGAGGGCAATGAGGAAGGAGGCATGCCGGCGGCAGGCGCGGCGGAGGAGACGGCTTCAGAGGTGTTGACGGGCTGAAGCCCGACAGCAGAGGAAGGCGGGCAGGCGGGCTTGGACGAGGGCGAGGACGGCGGCGGCGAGAACGACATCGAGCGAACAGCGAGAGGCGAGGGTGAGTGTGAGGAGGGCTGTGAGGGCAGGGGCTGGCGAGGCGAGGAGGGATTGTAGGGTATGAGTGTTACGAGAGCGAGAGCGACGAGAGCGAGAGCGACGACGGATGACGACTGACGACAGGACGACGGACAGAGACACCCAGGAAAACACCCCGACTGCCCACGAGGGGTGCACTGCTGGTAGGAGTTGCCGCCATGGGGGTGGCAGCAAGGCTGCCACCCACCATGGGGAGTCCTTGTTGGGCTGACCAGCCAGTGGGGGCAGGCGGCAGAGCCAGAAGCTGGCTCTGCTAGGGGGGAGGCGAGGGAGGAAGGATCATGTCGACGTCGCCGTCGGTCAGTGGGGCGGCCTGCGAGCGCTTCGGCTCCGGCGGCTTGGGGCAGCTCCTGTGGGGCGTCGTGACGGCGGGGGGCTGGGGATCGGGAGCGGTCGGCGCGCGCTCCATCGCTCGAACTATAACAATAGTTCTGACAGCCACATACACATACTATACATAAATAAATGTGAGCCTATTATCATTACACATAAGCACTGATAGATAGGGTCATGGAGCGCGCATCGCTCTCCTCCCCTCCTGCCGCCAACCCCGCCGCGGCGGATGATCGGGCCACGCTCGACGCCGCGCAACGAGGTGGATGGATCGGCTGAAACAAATGATAGATGGCGTCCCGTCTAAGTTAGGCATACTTGTCACAATTACCGTGATCTCAATCATATCGGTATCCGCGATGATGGTGATGGGTGCTCAAGGAATCGGAGTTGGGGCTGGGGTGGGAGTCGCACTGACCCTGCACCCTGCTTCTCTTCCTAGTAATGTGGAAAGTAAAGTTGTAGCGCTTTTCCAAAACGGACAACATGCGGCTCACCCGGAGGCGGAGAAACGGTTGAAAAAAGCCGCGCGCAAATAAATATGAACGCTCCACGACTGAAGGCGGAAGGAACAAGAGGTGGAGGGTAAAATAAGGGACAGGGGGAGGTTGTCATGCAAGTAGAACTTATACCATCAACATGGGGGTAGTTGCCAAAAACACAACCAAACCCCTGAGGTCTGCGAGGTTCGTTCTGAGGTTGCAGCCTCTGAACTGCTCCGAAGTGTGCTCGAACGACCCGCAAGCATCGCGGGGTAGCGCGGCTATTTGCTCGGTAGTCACAACCCACAACCTAAACAAAATAATTAATGTTATATCCTAGCCAACCCCACTAGCTAATTGGACACAACTTTTCCGTCCGGGAATCCCGCCATGCCTGACGAGCCAGGTGTCCGAGTGCTACCGGGGGGAGGGGGCACTGCCCCCTCCCCTCGATATTTGTCCTCCCCCCAGTGCACGCACCGACCCCGCGCACCCCAGCACGTCCTCTCCTCGAGTCCACGCTGGGGGAAAACCCCTTTCGGGTAAAAACAACGCAGGGGGGGGGGGGCACTCGTGAATGGGAGCCCAGGAGCGCTAATCTCTCTCGCCGAGGCGAGTGGCCGCGGCGAGCCGCGGCCCTTCCCTCCTGGTTCTGGTGCCCCCGTCTTCTCTTACCCAAACCGGGCGAGAAGACACGTAAACGCCGGAGGGGAGAGCTGCCACTCCCCCCTCCCCTCCCTCTTTCCTCTTCCTCCTCTGTTCCCTGCGGCTCTGGCCCATGGCGCGCGCCTGCGGCCCCTCTTCAGGTCCCCAGGAGGCCTGCAGGGGCCTGGGAGCACAGCTCAGGGGGCAGGTGAGGCTGGAGCATGGCCCTGGCCCCTCCTGCCTCTCCCTCGCTGGCTCTCGAGCCCCTGCCGGTCGACAGGAGCTGGCTGGGGGCTCCTGATCAGGGGGGCCCAGGGGGAGGAGGGGTTGGGGGTTGGTCAGAGCGAGAAGCAGGCCAACGCGGGCCAGGGCGTGCGATCTGTGCCCGACTCTCAGGGAGAGTCTGGGCAGTCTGGGTGAGTCCCCCCTACATGCCAAGAGGCAGCGCAGGGGGGTGGATGGTTCTCGCCCCCCAAGAGGGGAGTCGAGAGAGTGGGGGGGGCGCGAGGCCCCCCTCCATGGCGACCAATCATAAGATTAGTCCACAACCCACAACCTAGGGAGGTCGTCTAGTATTGTGTGAGGGAAGGCGTTGTCTTGTCCCCTCGCCTTTGTCCGCAACGTAACTTGATTGAGCTGCATAGTGCATAGGCAAAAAATTAGCGTTCAAGATTGCAAGATGGCAACCTCGCATTACGCATGACGGCAATCTCGCATGACGGCAACATCGCATGAGAGCAATCCCACGTGCAACACCCATAATTTCTAGCCCACCTACACACTATCTTCTATTAACCCTATCTGCCGGCTGCCTCCCATGGGCGTGACCAGTCTTTGCCCGGGACAGGTAGGGGTGCGCCAATGTTGGTCATCACTAGGGCTTCTGAGCCATCCGAGCATCTTACGCGAGCCTGCCGGACAGTCGGGAATTGCGACAGTCGTGTTTCGCACGTCGGGACGACGTTGCTTGAGTGCACGGAAGGCTCTGGCGCAGCAGCTCTGCTCGCAAAGCTTCCAAAAGACGTGCATGAAGGGCAATCCGCAAACAAGGAAGGGTCTTGCGCAGCGACGAGGCGGTGGTACTCTGTCGCAGATACGAGGCCATCCTCGAACATTTGCTCAAGCGATTGCGTGGGGGCGGAGCTTCCTAGACAGCTCTCGCGGCGGTCAGTCACGCCGCCCGCTGCGTCAGGAATAAGCCGCCGCCCGCCGCCATTACATGCTCCTAGGGTGGCATGCTGCAGCTCTGCTGAACAGCCGGCAAGGGGTGCGAACGCCCGGCCGACGGGCCTTCCCTTCACCTCTCGCTCAACTGCGAGCTCGAAGCAGGTCTCGTGCTGCTCCTGTGGGCCATCGCAGCCTAGGCATGCGTAGTTCGAGCGGAAGAGCCCGCACGCGCAAAGCCGACAGCTTCTCGTGCAAGCATCATGTGAGTCATGGCCGTGCTTGCAGTGGCACGGCGCTCGCCATGTGCGAACGTCGAAGCCTTTGCGCCTGGGCAGCCACCACATACCTACCTCTTCAGGCCGGGAGGGCACGTACTCAAAGCGTGTGCACTCGCACGCGCCGCAAGCCGGCGGCCGCATGCCCGTGACGTCTCGCGAGGGAGCGAGGGAAGCCCTTTCAGGGCCATGCTGTCTGTGAGAGCCCTTCACCGGCATATGCTCGCCCGGAGAGGAGCGAGCTACCATGCAACTACACGAACGTTCCCTTGCCACCGCATTCGCGCCCGGAGAGCCGCGGAGAGGCTTGTGCTGGCTGAGGGAGTGGCCGCAGAAGCAGCGAGAGCTGCCGCCCACCCGAGCGCACTGCTGGCCTGCTCGTCGCCAGGTGATGTACAGCCCTGTGCGTTGAGCCTCGGCGGCGTGCGACGCCTCGCTCGCCATCATCGCCCGCCCGCCTGCAGCCACGCCGTACGCACGGGCGCCCCATTCCACATCGGCGGCACTCCGCGCCGTCGCGAACGGCATCGAGCCGACCGCCAGCCTACACGCGCCCGCGTCGGCGCCGACAGCACCAACAACACACCCCACCATTCACAACTCCAAGGGATTTTGAACGTGTGAATGGGAACGCGACGCTATGGAGTAAGTCGACACGCTGACACTCGACTGTACCCCAAGAGGCCTGCCCCCCTAGATGGGAAATACGGTGCTGGGGCCTGCAAATACAGCCAAATACATATGTAGTTGGCCTTACATTCGAGGCCTACAACCCAGGATTGTGGAGATGGACTGTTCCCAGGTCCCAGGATCCGGGTAAGGCTCCTGAGACTCCATCCTTGGCAACCCACGCGTCCGTAGGCGGCCTATCGACTTGGATAGCGGGTGAAAATACTTGGGAAGGCTTGGGCACGGGTGCAGTGGTAACGGGGTCCGCGCGCGGCGGCGAGGGCGGATTTGGCGGTGCAGAGGGCGGTGTTGGGTCCATAGGAACAGATTGAGTCACTCTCTAGTGGGTGATTACTAGCGAGAGACCACACACAAGGCAGTAGGGGCTCAAGGGTACGATGGGTCACGGTACGGCTTCGATCGCAGAGCGCTGCGACGGCTGTTGGGTGCGTAAGAAGACACGCCACACCACTTTCTAACATAAACAAGGGCAACACGTAATAAACACGGGAGCGAAAGCCACGGTCCAAGTGGGTCAACTAACCCCTTACAAAAAGATGGCATCTATTGTTGCAAGCTTTGCTGAAGCCAACAATCTCCATCTAGATGGCAAGCTTTGCTGATGTGGCAAGCCATCTATGAGCAAGCTTTTCGGGCGCGCAGCGCTCGGGCGCCCGGGCTCGAGAGGCGAGCAGAGGGCAAAGGCGCCGCGGCGCCGCGAGTTGTCACTGCAAGAGAGGAGAGAGTTATCATACAGTCTAATAGAGTATGAAGTGTGATGAGTAGCACAAGAAGGTATTGTCATACAGTCATACTATACACTATACTACTATACTTGAGTGCACACACACACGGCAGTGACGACAGACGACGGACGTCAGTCAGTCTCACACGGACACACACACAATCACACACACAAAATGCTCCTATTTGACGTTGCGTCCGCGGCCGTTGTATTGCACTTGGAGCGAGAGCTCAATGTAGTCGCTAAAGCTGCCGTCTTGCTCCTTGGTGAAGGTGTCGTTGAGGATCGAAAACACGCGCTCCGGTGGCACCGAGTTGGGCGAGTTGGTGAGGATGGCGCGCAAGACGTATGCAAACGCCGGGACATCGGACTCGTGGCTCCGCCAGAAGTTGCCTAGGTCAAAGGTGGCGGCGATAGCACCTGTCTCGTTGGGCAATGCCTTGACGATGGTATTGTACTTGATTCGCTCTGACTTCATCATCTATGCAAAAGGGTAGAGGAAAGGGGGTGGGTCAAACGTCAAACGTGTCCGAAATCGCAAGCACACACGTCTGTGCGTGTGTGGATGTGTGGGCGCACCTGGATCTTTGGCTCAATGAGTGGGTGCTTGGCTAGGCGAAACACACTCAAGTTCTCGATGTCATTGTCCTCCAGCTCTCCTTGGGCGAGAACATGCTTCGGGTTGAAGATGCGCGCCGCTTTCATTCGAGCGAGTTGCCCTCCACGCTTGCCCTCCATCGTGGTCTCGAAGTACTGGGCGGCCGGAGCGAGCATGGCCTTGGTACGCGCCATTAAGACCTTGATGTCGGCGAAATTTGAGCTCGACCGGAGATGCACATCTGAGGCCGTGGGGGGCGCGACCACAGAGAGCTTGGGGGGAGCGGCACCATCATCAAACGGCTCGAGACGCAAGCAATGCGAGGGATTGAGGAGGTCCACGAGCTTCGAGGCTTCCGTTGCCGCAAAGCCAGCTTGGTGGTTGCCGCACGCATCGCGGCCTTTCTCCCACTTCACGCGAAGAATGTCTTCACCATCGATCGGGGACGCCCATGAGGTTGGCTTGCCCATGTACCGGGGCTGAGGCGGCTCGCTGCCCTCCCAATCCCAAAAGGTGGCGTTGATCGAAATGTTCACCGTTTTGAGGATCGCAAGCGGGAGAGACAGCAAAACATCTTTGATGCTATTCGGAGCGGGAGCCGGCGATGGAGTGGCAAGCGGCACCAATGCTGCTGATGACGCGCCGTTTGCAATGGCCAGCCTGCGGAGATCAGCCATGAGCTCCGGCGTGATGCCCGACTTCACCGCGTCACCCATGCGCTTCACGATTTCGTAGCCCTTGATGAACTCAAACGTGTCGCCCTCCAGCGAAGCGTTCTGCACTTTTAGTGCGCGGCCGCAATGCACGACCACCGTCAGCTCCAAGAGGAACAGCTTGAATTTCATCGGCGCGAGTAAGAAGTCCCGGAGCTTGGCAGCCGTCTTGTCGCAGAGGCCCTCCGCAACCAGTTTGTCGGCCCATTTGAGTAGATTGCCATTGAGAGCGTTCGGCAAGATGGACAACTCCTGGACATCGTTCGCTGAGAACCATCGAGTTGCGCTCTTCTTCTTGGGCATCACACCCGTAATGTCCTTAAAGTGAACGCACGCGTAATTGGATGTGCCAATCACAACGTTGTAGTGCATCATAAATTCTTCCACGTGTGGCACCTGCAGAGCGGGAGATAGCATGGTGAGCACACAAGCAGCAGGACAATTGGTAGCAGCATGCATGCATATATATACATGCGTCTTCCCACGCAAAATTGTTCTCACCATCGACAACAAAACGGTGCCGGTGAATTACGCCGTCCGGGCATGCAAGCCGATCGCCATGCCCCCGAACATCCAATCCCCCCACAAGCTCATGATCCATGGAAGCACCAAAGGGTGCAAAAGTTGGCGCCCGGAGGTGGCCCTCGGCCTCTCACCAATACACCGCATCTGCGAATGCGATGCGGAAGCCGCCAAGCGTAGGGAGCGCAACGAATCGCGTAAGATCACTCCCCGCCCCAAGTCGGCTCACGAGGCGCTCGGCAAAGCACCCCCCAAGCCTTGTGCCCGCTTCACGCAAGGGCTCTGCCTGCGCAACAAGCGCGGGGTGCGCTGCAACCTCTCACACGAGATCCCCGGCGCATGGATCGACAACAAGTGCACGATCCGCTGCCACCTCCATCCCCACAAGAAAATCGCGGGGTGCTGCCTGAACGGCCCGACGTGCCTCTTCCTCCATCCAGAGTGCGCGGCGGCCCTAATCGCTACGCTGAGCGCAATAGACCGCCCAGCGCAGACATGGGGAGGTTTGCCATTGCGTGCTCGCGACCAGGAACAATGCAAGTTGGCACGAGCGGAGGAAGGCTGGGCGAAAGGTAGAGCCCCGTAGCCTTAGTATGTCCCGTTCCATGTTGCCATGGATGGACGTATTGCGTGGCTTCAAGACCCCCGAGTAGCGACTTGGCATAGTGGTGCATCTTCGGGTTCTCCACGGCCAGAATCGGAGCCCTGGCGTTCAAGCGACGGCGAAATTGCGCGACGGCCGAAATCGTATCGGACATACGCTGCGGGTTGGAGTGGATCCACCTCAAGCCAGCGTTCGAGAGATAGGTGCACGGCGGGTGCGCGATAATCAGGTCCCATCCGAGGTCTTGGACGAGATCCGCGTCCCCGTCGAAGTGCGGAACGTAATCGACTTCGGACGGGAACAGATCGCACGTCGCCACATCAGCGCCAGCGAGGGTCGGCCACGTACAACATAAACGGCACCTGAAACGGCGCGCACTCGGCTCGGTCCTCGTGCTCTACCTAGGGGCTCAGTGTTCGGGGTTTCCGGTGACAGGCGGCGTGTACCGATCCCCGATGCGCGAGCACCCCGACCCAGGCTCTCCGCCCGTGCGGTAACAGGACTCGTCGAGGCGCCGGAAGCCGGCAGCGGCGGCGGTCAAACAGAGGCTTTTTAACTATTAGTAAGGGTTGGGCTGCATTTTTTGACCGTGGCGCGATGCCCAATAAAAACCCTTAAAAAACCTCAGAGGGGGGCCACCTGCCACCTGCCGCCAGCCGAAAATCTTCGCCAAGAAATGGTGCGATTCGCCCCCCCTCTCTCCCGCCCTCCGTGCACGCGCGCTCACGCTCTACCCGTAAAGAATTTGCGGTCGCGTCCGCGGGGGGATCGGGATCGGTTCCTTTATATCTAAGCTACATTCGGCATTTGATTCCCGCCCGATGCAGCGCCGTGTCGGGCTGCCGACAGCCCGACCACCCCCTGACCCTGTGGCGTCGTTGCCCGCGCAGGGGCGGGGGGGGGGCGGGCTTTTGTTTGACCAATCCATCCCACTCATCCACTCTGTGCCCCTCAGCCCCGCAGGCGTGGTGCCGGATGAACACAAGCCACCTGTCGCGCACTACTGATGCATAAGCACTGCTTGTCACTTGTATGCCACATTTTCACGTTGAAGTAACCACTTAATGTTCTAATCATGCCATGGTGGGCGCACGCACGCGTGCACTAATCTCACACATTCGGTGAGCTGCCGCCAGCACCTCCGAGCATCCTCGCAAGCTCAGCTGCGATGGCGCTCGCTTTTGTGCGGTGCTAGATCCACATGTGAGAGTGCGCTTGGCAATCCTATCTGCAGCGAGCCCATCTTCGACTCGGTCATGCGCCCGACGTTCAGCGCGGCACGTGCTGACGGTTGAACCACACACAATGAAAAAAAATTATCATGCGTGCTCCATGTTCAACATCACGTCGGCCATAGCCTGCCTGTCGCGATGGCCTGGCGAAAGAGCGCCTCGAGCCTGGCGCTGCGCCAGTCACAATCGAAACCAGGAGGCTAAGACACTTACGCCCAGTCATGGCTTTGTGTGACCGTGACCTATGTCGGCAGGACTCTTCTTGCACCGCTATGCACCGAGTGCGACCGCCTCCGGCCGGAGCGTGCTGGGTCTAGAATGTGAGGCCCTTAAAGTCCGCTGCAGTGCGCACAAGCGCCGGCCTGCCCGTTTCGGCACGTGTGGCAAGTAATGGCAGCCACTCACCAATGCGACCTCCTGCGACCTCGGCGTCGTCAGACGGCTGCTCCTCCACCAATGCAAGCACGCGTGTCCAGAGTTTCGAACCCGAGCGCAAGGTACGTGCGTTCCCGATCACATAAAGTCCGTCGCGAGCGCACGAGATGGCGCGGTGCAGCACGCGATCGTTGCCGGCGCAGCCGAGCGCCCCCACATCGTTGGAGCGTACCATCGATAAAATGAGCAGCTCAACTTCCTCACCCTCGAACCCTTCGATTGTCGCAACGCGCACATCCGCCATGGCGGCGGCACCGCCATCCCTTAATGAACGGATTTCACGGCAGATGAGCTCCTGTTGACCGACGTAGGGCGTGAGGATAGCGATTGCAGACGGCTCGTATTTGTGGCAGGTGAAGTAGTGAGCAAGCGCAACGACGAAGCCTGCCTCGTGCACACTGCAGCGTGAGTTGGTCGTCGGCTCGATGCCCTCCGGTCGTGCGTGGCTAAGAAAGAAGACCGGCAGCGACACGCCGCGCACCGGTTTTCGTCCGCGCGCACGGCCATGGCAACGCAACGACGGGTAGAGCGGAGCCAGGAGCCTTGCGATAGATGGGACCATCCGGCGCTGTCGTTGGAGTGGCGCATACTCCAGGCCCGCAAAGAGGAGCCGCTCGAACATTGAGGCGCGGGCGCCGCTCCACCCCGTGCCTGCGTCGTCCGCCGCTCGAGCAGCACCACAACGATCCCCCACAAGGATGACTTGGCCGGTTTCGGGTCCGAGCGCCGCTAGCAAGGTTGCTTCAGGCACATCGGCCGCCTGATGCACGAGGACTACGCTAGGCCGTAGCGTAGCAATGACAGGCGCAAGGATACCGAGCGCCGTGGCCGAAATTCCTAGCAAGGGAGCGTGCCGCACTGCCGCAGCGATTTGTGACCGCTCGAGGTTCTGCTTGTCCTTGCACAGTCGCTCATATTCCTCGGCTAGGCGCGAGAGCTCGACATATGTGGGCTCGTGCTGCTTAGCCAGCCAGAGCGTGCACAAATGGGCCCGCTCAGCGGTGCTGAGGCCCCAGAGCTCGTCCTCCTCCCGCAGCCGCTCAGCAGTTGCCGCATCGGGCCATAGCCGGCTGCACTCGCGCCCCAGTGGCACGAACGCACCCTCCTCGTCTTGGCGAGACAAGTCATCGAGCATGCGATCGAATTGTGGCGCGAGGTACGTGCTGCCATTGCGACCTAGAACAGCATTGGCCTCCCAGAGCTCCAATTCATCCTCGTGGTCAGCGAGGGTTCCCTTAACCCGGTGACTCGCCGCCGTCGGCTCTGCTGCCTCGCCGGAAGACATCGACTGCGCCGGACGGTGTTCCGCCACTTTCGAAGCCGATGTCTGCCCCGTGGCCACAGCGGCCCTCACCGGGCTGAGCCACTGGTGGAGTGCATCCTCGGTGTCGAGCCAGCCGCCAGGGCCGTCGGAGCACAGCGACATAATCTGTGTAGTTCCCGCGACCTCGTTAAGGTCATCCGCCGTGAGCTCTCCCTGCGTGGTCAGTGGGGTTTCGGCGCGTAACTTAGGTGGGGCCAGCATGGAGGCGGGCCGCTCCATGGCGGCCCTCCGGTGAGAGCAGACGGCGAGCTGTAGGGCCCCGCCCACGGTGCGATGCTGCCATGCGACGGACGGGCTTGGCACACCTGCACAAGTCCGGCGGCCAGCGCCTCGATCTGTTCGCGCAGCTCCTTCTGTTGCTTGGACAGAGCTCGCCAAGCTCGGCCATGCGCATCGTCATTGTTCTGATCGGCCATGAGCTGCTGGCGCAAACTGCAGGCGCGCAGCCGCTCCTTCTGGGCCGGCCTCGAGCCGATTCGAATGAGTCGTGGCTCAAGCGCAACTAGCTGCTCCAGAACGACATCGAGAGTGCGGTCAGTGGGGCAGACGAGCAGTAAGGGGCGAGAGGCCGTGGCCCGCTCGGCGATCGCACCGCTGCATGGGATTGGAGCCCTCGCGCGCGCGTCCGGACCATTGACGAGCAGAGCGCGAGCGGCGGCTAGAAGCACGTCGGTTCCCCCGGCGCCCGGCGCAGCATCGATGACGGCGACCTCCTTGGTGAGAGCGTGCCGAATCGCCTCGCAGCGCTCGGCGTCGTCCAGATCGGCCGGCTTCGGCCACTGCGACAGCATCCGCACCGCCTCACTAGACGGCCTCGGAAACTCGGGAATAGCGTGTGAGAGGTCCCACACTTCGGCGTCCGTGGAACTGACCAGGTGCGAGGGCGGTGGCACAGAAGCGGCAGTGGCGAGGAGCGACTGCGCGAACGGGAGGGCGTCGGGTTCGAACCGCTGCACCAATTGCTGCAGCTGGCGAGTGGCCCTGAAGAAGACCGGACACTCGATCATCTGGAAATTCATGCCGCGGGCCTGCGGATTCCACGGCGCGGGGAGGGTGTGTCGGGAGGGGCGCAGGCTCCAGAAGGAGGGCGGAGGGCCGCGCGACCCAAGAGGGCGCCCGAGGCGTCCGCTCACGTCTAGCTCGTACCTGCGCCACGAGGAAGCGATGGTGCATCATCTCGGGTAGCGTCACATCGATGGTGGGCCCGCTCGGGTCGCATAGCATCGCGACGTCTCGAGCAGCCACTACGGCCCACGTACAGCTCGAGAATCCGTCGGCGGATAGGCCGAGGAGTGATCCTGGAAGAAGGCGCGTCGAACGCGACCAATCTACACGCAGCGTGTGAGGCAGAAACGCAAGGCGATACGTGACGCCCTTTGCGCCGCATTGCAGCGAGAGGAGGCGGACGGAATGGTAGGAGCGCGATTTAATAACGGCGGCAGGGCTCGCCCCATCTGCCGAGCCTGCGGAGAGCTCACAGATCGCCGAGCGCAAAGGTGAGATGACGTCCTCGCGTAGGCGCGAGAAAATGTCGAACAAGTAGTCTTCGGCAGAGGTGAAGACACCATCGTGGCGCGCCGACGGGGGCGGAGCCGGCGAGTGGAGCTCCTCCATGGTGGGGAAGGGTGGAAGCGTGACCCATGCGGCCGGCAAGGCAGCGGCACCCGAGGAAACCGACGCCTGGCGCGCGGCGACGGGCAAAAGGTTGGGCGTTGGCTCGGAGGAGGGCAGTGAGTCGGTGCGTGCCGGCGACGCGCGACCGGTTGCAAGGATGGCAACATGGGAGGGTGTGGCCAGCCCGCCGTCGGGCGGTGGCAACTGCTGCAGCCTAGAGCTATCCAGCAGCGTGAGCAGTGCGTCGATGGCTTCTATGGCGTCTTGCGGCAGGCTCAGGTGCGATGACAGCCGGTGTAGTGGGGCGGCGAGGTGCTCGAGGCGGGCGAGCGCCGAGGGATCTGAGGCGACCCGGCTGGCCAACTGAGTGAGGACTTCGACCACGTCGGTGACCGGCGCAAGGTGGGGGCGGGGGCTGGCGTCGGTAGGCTGACCGCCCCCGCCCCCACTGAGCTCGGCGCAGGTCGTGGGAAGTTGGTCGATGTACGACGTCAGGTGGCTCGCGCGCTCGGCGTGCAGGGCGTCGGCGCTGCCGCTCTCTGCTGCTGCGGCGGCGGCGCGGCGCGCGGCTCCCGACGAAACGGGGTCGAACATGGGTGACTCAAGAAGCCGGCGGTAGAGCCCGTCCACGCGCTCCCGGAGGACAGAGTCACATATGGCCCGGTGGCTCAGAAGCGCAAAGAGCTGGCGAATGACAGCGTTGGGCAGGCCCTCCGAGTCGAGAACATCAATAAGCACCTGCGGCAGCTTGGCGCCTTGTAGAAGGGTAGTGCCGGTCGCCAAATCGCGCTCGACGTCGGCGAACCGCTCCTCGAGCCACTGTGACATGGACTCGTGGCCGGAGCTCGGTCCCAAGGCGAAGCTCACGCTCGAGGCGCCGCCAAGGAAGAGGTCACTACCAGAAAAAGCATCGTCGCCACTATCACGCGCTGCTATGGCGGAGCGGACGCAACATGCCTTGGCGGCGGACGGCTTGGCACCGTTGGCGAGGTCAACCAAGGTGGCGGCACCGGTGGCGCCATCGTCCAGCGGGCGCTGCTTTGCTGCCCCGTCCTTCTTTTTCTTCTTGCCGCCGGCAGGGGCGGCAGGGCCGCCCTCGCCTACGGCTGAGCTGCTACGCCGTAGTGGCGCCGCATCTTTGGCCTTGTTCTCGACTCTCCCCTCAAGTTTGGCGCGCCAGCCAGGCACACGCTGCACTAGCAACCGAACGAGTAGCTCGCGTAGCTCCTCGTGAAAGGCGTCGGAGAACAAGCGCGACGCCTCGTCGGAAAGAGACGCGATGGGCGGCGGCTTTGGTGACTCAGTCAAGTGCCTGCGGGGGCCACAGCTGCGTGTGGGTGGAACTGATGGTGCGAAGGGGCCGCGATGCCGCTCGGTGCCCCACCCCCTATCCGACCATCCCGCGCGCCCCGCCTGTCCGCCAGATGCACGCACCAGACGAGTGACCGGACTGCGTCGAACAACTCCTTCGCTTGCTCAGCCTTCTCAAGCTTGAGGTCCTTCACAAGTGTGGCGGCCTTCTCGCGCGGCAAGCCACGTTCCCGTCGATGCTCGAAGCAGTCCGAGAACAGCTTCTCGATCATTGCCTCATCGGGAGCTCGCAGCAGCAGCAACAGCGGCTTGCGCTTGTCATGCTCAACGGCGGCGGCGCTGGCTGAAGCGCCAGCGTGAGAAGCTGCACCGGTCCCCCCGCTGGAGTCCTGCGCAGCAGCGGTGCCTCCACCCGTGATGCCGCTGTTGATGCTCGGGGTGGTGGCGGGGGAAACACCACTGCCGTTGCCGCTCCGCGCACCCGTTCGCCCGCTGCGTCCACTCGCGCGCCCCCCAAGGTCGCGCATCGACTGCTGTTGCCGCTGGATCTCACGCAGCCCACAGCTCCCGCCGGCCGCCGTGCTCGCACTCCCGCCGGCCCATGAGCCCTCTGTGCGCGGGGGCCCACCGCCCACGGCGCCGAGGCCTCCTCTGCCGCCTGGGTAGAGGCCTGCCGAAGGGGCAGGACCACCTGGCGGTGGCGCCGAGATGTGTTCCGCCGGCCGAAGCGAGGGCAGCGCATGGCCAAGCCCGAGCGGTGCGAGTATGGGCCCGGCCGGTCGCAGGTGGTCAGACGTGCTGGGGTCGATGAGCGAGGCCTTGCGCAGTCCCGTGGCTCGCGGCTTCTCGTCCTTGGAGTAGACGATGGAGAACTCGACGGCCGTGCCCGGCCGCAGCTCGTCCGGGAACGTGCCCTCAGCCAAGCTCGATCCGAGGTGAAAGAAGACGTCCGAACGCGTCATCGTGGATGAAGGATCCGGCTTGACGAAGCCGAAGCCCGAGCCGTCACGCACGGAGACAACGGTCCCGCGCACGGTGCGACCGCTGCCAAAGAGGGGCTCGGCGGCGCCCGAGTTGGGTGGCTCCGCGGAGGAGCGGTGAGGCGAGCGCGCTGGCCGGCGCTCATCTTCTTCCCATACGATGGGCCGCGGCATCGGCGTGCGAGACGCGACGAGAGGGGGTCGCCCCACCCGGAACGGGAGCCGGGCTACGCACTACCGAGATACGGTTTGGTTGGGGGTGAGCTCGGCAGCGAGGATGGGCGGGCACGAAGGACGACGAGGCGGAAAGTCACGCGGCGGAGAGTAGTGCGTGGCCGGCTCACGGAGCGGTCACCAAGTAGCCGAGAGAGCGAAAACAGGCGGGCGCTAGCGATGTGGGGTGACGGTAGGCTGCGCTAGGAGTGGCGGCTCAAGGAAGGGTGTGGGCTTCGGGAAGAGAGGCGAGGGGAAGGGAAACGACCTTTGTTGGGCGCGTATCGGGGTCCCGGTAGATGGACAGAGGACGAAAAGCGGGCACAGAGGGAGGGGGGGGGAAGGGAGAGAGAGAGAGAGAGCAGAAAGAGAGGGAAGGTGGAGAGAGTGAAAGGAAAGAGAGAGAGAGAAAGCACGATAAAGAGTGGAAGGGAGGCGGCGATACAGCGAAAGCACGATTGGGCGCAACGCTGTTCTCTTTCTCTCTTCCTACCACTTCGCGCAGTGGTGGGGCAGTAGGAGGCCTAGCGTAGGAAGAAGGTAGGTAGGAGGGGGAGGGCGAGCGCAAGGGCAAGAGGCCGGAGGGGACAGAGAGGTCGGGTAGGGAAGGGGAGGGGGGCAAGGGGGGGACACCGAGAAATGAGGTTGTAGGGGTGGGCTGAGGAGGGAGAGGGCGGTGGAAAGGAGAGGGGAGGGGGAGGGGAGAGGGAGGGAAAGGAGAGAGGAAGGGGGTGGAAAGCAGGTAGACAAAGAGGGGAAGAGGACGGGGAAGGGGAGGGGGAAGGGGAAGAGGAGGAAGAGGAGGAGGAGGGAGAGGAAGAGCAGGAGGAAGAGGAAGGGAAAGAGGAAGGGAAGGAGGAAGAGGAGGAGGAAGAGGAAGAAGAAGAGAGAACGGCTTTTCCCGCTTTTCTTCTTGCGAAGAGGGGAAGGGGAGGAGAGGGGGGAGGCTCTCGTATGCGAGTGCTCTGTGTTTGGAGGGCAGGAACGAAAAGGCGTTCGAGGGTGCGGTGTTCGGACGCGGGGAGCGCGGGCTCGAGAGGTTTGGCTGGGGGAAGGAAGGGGGGGAGGGCAGAAGGGGGGTGGGGGGGCTCTTGCGCACGCCGCGGGAGAGAGAGGGGGAAGGGGGGGGGAGGGCTGTCAAAAGAGAGAGAACAGAATAAGAGAGAAAGGGGAGGGGGAAGAGAGAGAGAGAGAGAGGAAGAAAGAGGGGAAAGAGAGGGAGGGAGAGGGAGGGAGAGGGAGGGACCACGCGGGGGGAGGGAGAAAGAGAGGGAGGGCACGAAAGAAGAGAGAGAGAGAGAGGAAACAATTACGGAAACAAGAGAGAGAGGGTGGTGGCAGCGTTGTCGCGGAGAGGAAGACGAAAGGGTGACTCTCTGGGGGGGAGAGAAGACCAGAGAGTAAAAAAAGGGAGGAACTCTTTTCTCGTCTCGGCGGTACTCTGATCAGTGAGGAAAGAAATGGGGGGGAAGAGAGGGGGGGGGGAGAGAGAGAGAGAGGGAGGGAGAGAGGGAGGGAGAGAGAGAGGGAGAGGGAGAGGGAGAAGAGAGAGAGAGAGGGAGAAGAGAGAGAGAGAGGGAGAGAGAGAGGCCGAGAGAGAGGGAAGGAGAGAGAAAGGAGAGAGAGGGAGGGAGGGAGGGGAGGGAGAGAGACGACAACGACGACGGGGTCCGCAGTCGGGCCGTGGGGAGGGGGGGGGGAAGTTCTAGATGCTCTAGAGTTAGTAGAGAAGAGTGGAGGTGGGGGAGGGGGGGAGATCGAGGAGAGACGAGAGAGGGAGGACCGTGTGATACAAGGAAAGAGAGGCACAGAACAGAGGAGAAGAGAGCTGCCCATCCAGTTGAGTGTAGCCTCTGTGGAGGAACTGGAAGAGTTGGGAGAGAGAGAGAGAGAGAGAGAGAGAGAGAGAGAGAGAGAGAGAGAGAGAGAGAGAGAGAGAGAGAGAGAGAGAGAGAGAGAGAGAGAGAGAGAGAGAGAGAGAGAGAGAGTTGAGGCGGAGAGATGGTGAGGAGTGAGGGAAGAAGAGGCACGAGAAATATATATCCCGGGCGGGGACCTTCTCAACCGTGACGCGAAACGAGATGCCTCCCTCTCCCTCCCTCTATTTCCTCTCTTTCCTCCTCTCTCTTTCTCTCCCCCCCCTCTCCTTTCCCCCCCCTCTCCTTTCTCTCTTATTCTGCTCTCTCTCTTCTACCCCCCCCCCCCCCCCCTTTCTCCCCTCCCCCCCCCTTCCTTCCCCCAAGCGCGCGAGAGAGAGAGGAGGCGAAGAATGGGATGAGGAGCCATTTTGACGAGAAGAAAGAGAGTGGGGAGAGAGCTCGAAAACGAGGAGGCTCTCCTCCTAGCTTTACTTCCTACAGTTTACTCTACTCCTACTCTGTCCCCCCGCCCTTTCCCATGGCTCCCAGAGCCCTCCCCAAGCCCCAGAGGAAGAAGCCCAAGCCCAAGCCGGCCGCTGGGCACTATGCTATCCAGGCCCGCGATCTCTGCGCGCCAGAAACCGCGCAGCCGCGCTCGAAGACGATGGCCGGAAGGCTGCAGCGTACTGCCGAGCGAACAGCGTGAGACACCCAGAAAAACATAGCCCGGTCACTCACTCATTATAACCACTATTTCCCACCTCCCCTGGGTGTCCAAGGATTCCTCAGGGTCCCCCCCTACCTGCCCCGGCAACTCCCTCCCCCCTCCGAACGACCCCCTCCCGCCCCACGAAGGGCAATGGCGTCGGTGAGTGAGGGACCCCTCTCCCTTCCCCCGCGCGTGGCGGGCTATTTTGGGAGATTGAGGCGGGAGCTCACGGAAGGGAATCAGAATGGTGAATGTGGGGCGCATCACTATTAGAAACGCGGAGCTTCCGCGTGACGGATTGGAGGTTACGGATGGAACAGGAGGGACCGAACGGGACGGAAGGTAGGCGGCGGAAGGCACGGCCTTTCGGCCATTGGCGGGCGGGACGGGCAGACCATCTTCCATGGTTGGAGGATGGATGGCGGGCAGTGGCGAGGGCGAGCGCGAAGACGGAGCGGACATAGTGGATCGCGAGGGTGAGTGGGTGAGTGAGTGGATTTGGTTGGTGTTGTAAGATTGCTTGTTACGACTGAGCGAGAGCGAGAGCGAGAACGAGGGAGCAAGGAGCGACTGGGGCGAGGGACGAGGGCGACAGAGGCCGACAGGGTACCAATCCGACGAGTCCGACAACAATCCGAGACACGCACACTTGACTTTCACCCAACATTCCTCCACACTAACGTATCTTTCTCCACTTGGGCGGGGAAGACACAGAAGGAAGGAAACAAGGAAGAGAAAGCCGACAAGAGAGCGACGATGCGACGGAAGAGCCGACGGCGAACGGCGGTTACCGCGAACGAGTAGGTAGAAAGTAAGGAGGGAATCTACGTGCGTAAACCGAAAGGGATCGACCTTTTTGTTTTAGAAGTTGTTTTGCGTTCCCTCCTCGCAGGCTAGCCACGAGTCACCGTCGCAGTGTCCTACATTCGTCCATTCGCCCTTGTTGCCCTCGCCTCCTTTATCGCCTCCTTTGTCGCCTGCTTGCCCCTCACCTGGCTCACCTCCTTGCGCGCTCCTCGCGTTTTAGGCTAAGTCGCGCAATCAGGTATCGCCGGTGCAAGGAACCGCCCCCATGTGTGACCCTGATTCCCCCTCAGGTGTTGGCCGTTGGATTATATCGTGGCGCTATTTTACTTCGGTCTTCATCAAATCACTTAAGGGTTTTCGAAAGATTCCCTCCTTATTCCTGTGCGTAACTGTCGCCCCGTCGGATCGTCCGTCGCCCCGTCGCTCTCTTGTCGGCATTCTCTTCCTTGTTCGATCTGCCAGCGGGTTCCTGTGCGTTCCGTGATAGGGATACGTTAGTGTGGAGAGTGTTGACGTGAGTGTAGGTCATCTCGTCGGTCCATCGGCCCCTAGCCGTCTGTCGTCTGTCGTTCTTCGTTCGTCGCTCTCGTTCTCGTTCTCGTTCCCATTCTCGTCCCTCGTTCTCAACACTACCTCAATACCAAACCTCTCCAATCCCTCAGCCTTCGTGCGTCGACTTTCGAAAATACGGCCGCTCTCCCCAATGGGGTGCGGCTGAACCACTGGTCTGAGTGCGTATCCGACGCACTGGAGCGTGTCAACTGGGAGTCGGATTGCGGTTCGCCGGCGGCAACGTTCACCGCAGCGGCGAGAAAAGGCGCGGTAGGTCGGGGTCGAGTGGACACACGAGCATCGACGCGACTGCCCCCTACGATGAGGGAGAGGCGGCTGTCGTCGCCTCCCCCAAGTTACCGGCATTCCTGATAATGCAGATTGTGTGATTTCGCGTGGACAACCCCTCCCCCGTGCGTGGTGTGGCGTGTCGAAGAAAAAAGCGCTATTTATCCTCACCTTTGTGCCCCTACACATCGGGACGTGCACTCACACTCACTCACAGACCAAAATTTGAATTGTGAGGAAGTGCCTCACCTTGGGGGACAACAATGGCGCATGGTCCTTTTAGCTCCAGCACACACACAGCACTCTCCATAATTCGAACACTCACCTGCCGTCTAACGCCACTATTTGCCCTCGCTGAAGCCCTCCACCGACTTGCCATACATACACTGCAGTTTGGTCTCCACCCACCCGGGAAGCAAGCTGCGGACCCCCTTGTTGGTGATGGCCAAAAGCCCTAACGATACCAGTCCGGGTGCACCACCTTTTGTGCTTCCCGAGCTTGGTCTTCGCGAACCGGACGTCGGCGTACGTGTGCTCCTTCCAGCACTCCCACTCCTCTCCATCAGCCTCCAGGGGGACTCCCTTTTCAGCTTCAGCCACTTCACGACACACTCCACCTCTGTGCCCTCCGATTTGCCGCCTCGGCCACCGCCTCCTTCTCCTTCACCTCTGGGTCCTTCCAGTCGCACTTCGCGCACAGAATGTGTGTGGTCGACGCCTTCTTCCCTCGTCCATGTGCCTCGATCACTCGATCATGTAGATCGGCTCACGATGCGGTCCCGGCGACGACTCTTCGGACTCGGAGCCTCCCCACTCTTGCTGGGAGTGGGTGTCCTCCGGGGGACCACCCTCTCCCTGCCCACAGAGTGCGGGGGGGGGGGGGGGGGGGGGGGGGGGGGGGGGGGGGGGGGGGAGCAGGTGGCGGGCGCGGTCGCCATTCTCGCCGCTCTCGCGGCAGGTATTTTACTCTTTAGAACCACCTAAATGGTGCACCCATACTGTAGGAGGGGCGGGCCGAGAGAATCTGAAATAGAAATGGAGTAGGAGTAGTTTCTGCTTAGTTGGTTCTGCATACGAGAAGTTTAAGTTTACACTTAGTTCCGCATACGAGCAGTTCGCGTAAGCTTAGTACTAAGTACTACTGTGCTCATCCTCTGATGACCTGGCAGTAATGTAAAGAACCAATCCTTCTTCTATTAGTCTCTCCCCCTCTGTCTCTCTCACTCTCTCTCTCTCTCTTCTAATACTCTCTCCCCCTCTTCCTGTTCACTCCCTTCCTCTCCCTCTCCTCTCCCTCTCTCTCCACTCTCTCTCTCTCTCTCTCTCTCTCTCTCTCTCTCTCTCTCTCTCTCTCTCTCTCTCTCTCTCTCTCTCTCTCTCTCTCTCTCTCTCTCCCTCCCTCCCTTCCTCTCCCCCCCACCCCCACCCTCTCTTCCCTCTTCCTCTCTCTCTCTCTATTTCTCCCTCACTCCCCCCCCCCTCTCCCTCTCTCTCTCTCCACCCCCCGCCCTCTCTCTTCTCTCTCCTCTCCACTCTCGCCCTGTGCTCCCGTCCACATGGCTCCCTCCCGCCCGTGCCGCCTCCCCCCCGCCCCCCGGCGCGGGTGGACGGCGACGGTGCTCGCACTGGTCCTCGCCCTCGAGCTCGCGCTCGCGCTCGCCGCCACCGCCTCACTCGCCGCCGCCGGTGGCCAGAGGGAAAGGGAGAGAGCTGGAGAGAGAGAGAGAGAGGTCTTCCGAGAGAGAGAGGAGGGAGAGAGAGGAAGAGAGGGCGAGAGGGCAAGAGAGACGGGGAGCGGGAGCGGGAGGGAGGGGGGCTGGGAGGGAGGGGCGGGGGAGGGAGGGGGAGAGAAGGGCACAGGGAAGGAGAGGGAGGAAGCGGGCCGGGGAGAGAGGGAGGGAGGAAGAGCTAGGGAGAGCAAGGGAGAGGGAGAGTGGGTCACGGAGAGTTGGGGGGCAGGAGAGGGAGAGGGAACGAGGGAGTGGGAGCGAGGTGTAGATGGAAGTAAGCTTGACCAGATGCTTGTCTTCCACTCCCAGCGTGGCGGCCAGCACGAGAGCTCCACGAGCAGTCGCGAAGGATTGTCGCAGAGTGGGAGGGGTGAATATGGAGGGAGAGAGGGAAGGGACGAACGAGCAGTAGGGGGAGACGGGGATGGAGCGGGAGGGAGCGCAGGCCCGAAAATGACTGTGAGCTCTGCTCTCCTATGGGAGGGGGAGGACCATGTGGCGACAGCCTCGCTTGCGCGCCGAGACGGTGAAAATTTGGCAGAAGGACCCCACAACCCGCCGTCGGCGAGGACTCCTCTATCAGCGATGATAGGAAAGGGCGAGACTGCCATGGCACGTACCTCTCCTGCGCGCGAAAGAGCCGGTCACGATTCAGACGGGGTGGGCGCCCGCATCCAGCCGCCGTCCAAGCAGACAGAGAGCGGCCAGTTGGCGTGGAGTGATGATCATCGAATGGCCGAACGATGGAATGGACAAGAGATTGCGCAGCCCCCTCTCGTTGGAGATAGCACGGCGCCAAAGGGCGGACTCCCGCCGGCTTCTGGCATTAAACATAGCAATGCAACGTCGGCTGATATCCACGCGAAAGCGCAGCCGCGCCGCGCCCGACCGGCCGAGCAAGCCTCTGTACCGCCGCTCGGCCGAATGGGTGGTGCCGCGGCGTGCTCATGGACGGCACGGCAGCTAGTAGATGATGTGCTCAAGCCGCGTCCGCCCGGCCCGCACAGCAGCTTCCACTGCGAGCCTCGTGACGGACCGCCGCTTCCGGTCGCGCCGCGCGCCAAGATCGAGGAAGAGATCGTCCGCGCGTTCACCGCTGAATTTGACGCGATTTTCGAGGAGACAGCGCGACTGCAAACCGGAGGCAACCCCGCCTTCGAGTGCACTTCCGACTGTACCGAGGGGCCGTGGACCGAGCACTGGGGCGCGGCATTTGCTCTGGTGGACGGGCACATGCACGCGGTCGGCTACGACGGCTATGTATCGCTGATGAGCCAATCCAAGATTGTCGCCTACATGCTGGCGCTGCAGATGCTTGGCTCGGAGAAGGTCGAGGAGTATGTCTCGGCCGAGCCGTCGGGCCGCTCATTTGGCGACTTCACCACAATGAAAGACCACCGCGCCTTCAACCCGTACGTCTCGACCGGCGCGGAGATCATCTGGGCGCTCCTCGACGACGTGGCCGAGGGCCAGTACCGCGATACCATCGAGCTCAACCGGCAGGTATGGGCGCGGCTCTCAGCCGGAGGGGGCGGGCCAGTGCGCATGCGCACTGACAATGGTGATGACAAGGAAGCCGTGGTCGCCATCCAGGAGCTGCCCGAGGACCCAAAAGAGCTCTCGATGTCGACTAGCTCATCCAACCTCGCAGCGCTATACGTGATGGCTGCCAATCTGGCACAAATAGGAGGGCTGCCTGCCAACTCCTCGATCGACGGGACCTATCAGGGCTTCGTCGAGGTCAACAACTTCCGTCTCACGCCACAGATGATGGCGATGGCCGCAGCCACACTCGCAAATGGCGGCGTCAACCCTGTTACAGGCGACCGCGTACTGTCGTATCGGCTCGTGCGCTACCTACTTACCACTATGATGATGGCTGGCCTGTACGATGGAAGCGGCCGCTGGGCATACACCGTCGGCATGCCCGCCAAGTCGGGCGTCGCGGGCGGGCTCCTCGTCGTCGCGCCTGGTGTCGGCGGCTTCGCCACCATCTCTGAGCCCCTCGACCTGCAGGAGAACTCGGCCCGTGGCATCGCCTTCTTTAGTGGCCTTGTACACAAATTTCCCTTCCTCCACAGTTTCACACCGGGCGCGGGCTCCGATCCAAACCTCGCGCTTACCGCGATCGCCAAGTGCCACCTTCAGAGCAAGACAATCGAGCAAGTGCCTGGCCAATACTCGCCCGACTGAGCGGGCGCATGCGGCCATTGGCTCGAAGTGGTCCGCACTCCAAATGGGGCCATACAACGCGTCCGCGCGTGCGGCTCGCTTCCCTCTTTTCTTTGGCGGCTCCACTCCTCCCAGCGCTGCCACGGCGCAAGGAAGCCATCAGCGACGCGAGTTTGTCCTTGCATAAGTAACCATTTTCGCGGGCACTGTGGGGTCGGCAGCATCAGCAGCACTTGAGAGGGATCGACACAAGGGCGAGACAAGAGTTGTTTGGTAAGATTTGTCTGCGTGCCTCTTTGCTGTAAGATGGAAGATGCAATCTGGGCGCCCGCTCATTCGGCATGCCAACCACCCATCAACCAAGCTGCTTGAGCCAGCGGTCAAGGGTCAGTATGCAAGCACACCGTCAACGGCGTACTCCCTCATGGGAGCGTTGCCGCGTCGCCGCGTCGGCGTGTCATTTCAGTCTGAGATGTTACTGCATTGCTACACTCTCCACTCCTTGCCCCCTGACGGGGGGGAGGAACCACCCATCCCCCTCCCATGTGCCTCACCGCAAACACGTGTCTTGCATCGTCTTGGTGTCTTTTCACGAATGGGCCTGGATAGCAGATAGACGGCCTCGAGCTTGAGCTGCTCAACCTCTTATGCATACTCAAGCACAACTAAGTTTATACTTGGTCCACCCATGGCGGGGTACAAGCCCACCCCTCTCGTAAAACAAAGTCCCGTTCCCTGCAGACATTCGGAGCCAGAGCACAGCTCTACCGCCCTCCTCACTCGCTCTGCCTCTAAACCAATGACTCCCCATGGATGGTGGCAGCACTGCGGCCACCCCCATGGTGGCAACTCCTACCACCAGTGCATCTTTCGTGGTCTGGTGGCACTTCACACTTCGCACTCAAGAACTAACTTTACAGTTAGACGCGATGGAGCGCGCCGGCGAGCCTCTCCTCTTCTCAGGGCCCCCCGCACAGGGCGGCCCCCCAGCCCCCATGGACCTGTCGCAGGCGAAGCGACCGCGTCCGCCGCCAGAGGCCAACCAAGTGAGTGTGACTCCGGTACGCACCGCGCGGCGGCCCGTTGTTGTATTCTTGCTCCTACCTCATACCAGGACCAAGGAATGAGGGGGGTTAGTGGGAGAGGGTGTGAGGGTGTGGGGTATAGGCGATGACGTGAGGCAGCACCATGAGCGCGATGGGTCCCCCGTAGCTAGCAGTAGTGACCAGAATCCAGAATCTTGATCTTGAATCTTCATTCTTCATTCACATTCAACGAATATTTAATAATATTTCCCCCCCTC